>CM067322.1:25000-625000 GCA_034231615.1 Meghimatium bilineatum | reverse complement strand
GTCTGATCCTGTCTCTTATTGTTGCTCCGAGAATTCTGCGTAGACAAGTCATTCTGTTGTAACAAGTTTTCTTTCCTAGTTGGTGAGAAATGTCCACCTTTGAATACATTCATATAGCAGAAAATGAAGTTGCAGACAGACTTGCAAAAAAAATAGGCATCTCAAAACAACAAAAGCAAAGACCTTGTAGTATGGAAACAGTCAAACAGATTCTCAGAAACAACACTAGGGGGATATTGCTGAACAGATGGGCAAATGGGCTGACTGGTCGAAATGTATTTATTGAAATGACACAGCTAAAGGATAATGACAACATAAACAAATCTGCAGGAGCAACCAAACTCTTATCTTTCACTTTCGATCAGGACATGCAAGGACCAATAGCAATTTAAACCGTATTAAATACCTGCAACTACCTATTTTTAGACCCTTCTCTCATACCAATGAAAAGTGGAACACCTCCTTATTGACTTCCCTTACCTTTCAACTGCCAGGGACACACATTTCTACAGACACCCCCTTAAAAGTCACTAACTTACTGTATGAATCACTAAGACAACTTCTGAAGACATGTACATTTTTAAGACTGACATTTTGCTAACAAGAGTAGCTTTACTCATCAGCACTTTGATATCGAGTACAACAACAAGAACAACAACAACATTGGCAGTATAACGTTTGTATGATGATAAGTGTTTATATAGTCCAGTCTTAGTGCTCCTGTTCACATGTATATTTTCGAAAATAGGATACATCAGTCCCAAGATCGGGTATGTTATGCTGTATCTATGCTGTTGGGAACATCTGTCCTACGATTAGGTATGTTATGTTGCATCTATGTTTTTGGAGACATCTGTCCCAAGATCTTGTATGTTATGGTGCATCTATGTTTTTGGAGACATCTGTCCCAAGATCTGGTATGTTATGAGGCATCTATGCTGGATTTAATGTTTCTGACAAGTTCTTGATATCTGCCCACTATTAGGTCAATTATAAATTCGACCCCGTATTTTTAGCGTGTATTTGGATCAACTCCTGCATAGAGTAGTGCGTAGTTTAGATGTAGATATTCGCATCCAGTACCTCTATTTCTGTTATCTTAGAGTAGTGCGTAGTTTAGATGTAGATATTCGCCTCCAGTACCTTTATTTCTGTTCTCTTAGAGATCTAAAATGTAATTGTTTCGTTTCTTCATTTCTTCTACATGATGTATAGAAGGATACTACTGCGCTAAACGCGCCATTTATTGAGTGGGAGATTGACATGATAATTGTGAGAGAATGTACACACGGTAATAAACAGGATTGACACCCATACATTATACGATATACTTAATTGCCATAATAAATTGTATGATAAACAAGATTGACAACAATTAATAAATAATAAACAAAACTGACACTAATAAATTGTATAATAAACAAGATTTACACGAATAAATTATATGACTAACAAGATTGAGAACAATAAATTATACGACTAACAAGATTGAGAACAATAAATTATATGACTAACAAGATTGAGAACAATAAATTATACGACTAACAAGATTGAGAACAATAAATTATATGACTAACAAGATTGAGAACAATAAATTATACGACTAACAAGATTGAGAACAATAAATTATATGACTAACAAGATTGAGAACAATAAATTATATGACTAACAAGATTGAGAACAATAAATTATACGACTAACAAGATTGAGAACAATAAATTATACGACTAACAAGATTGAGAACAATAAATTATACGACTAACAAGATTGAGAACAATAAATTATGTGATAGACAAGATTGAGAACAATAAATTGTGTGATAGATAAGATTGAGAACAATAAATTATATGACTAACAAGATTGAGAACAATAAATTATACGACTAACAAGATTGAGAACAATAAATTGTGTGACAGACAAGATTGACAACAATAAATTATATGACTAACAAGATTGAGAACAATAAATTATATGACTAACAAGATTGAGAACAATAAATTATACGACTAACAAGATTGAGAACAATAAATTATATGACTAACAAGATTGAGAACAATAAATTGTGTGATAGACAAGATTGAGAACAATAAATTATATGACTAACAAGATTGAGAACAATAAATTATATGACTAACAAGATTGAGAACAATAAATTATATGACTAACAAGATTGAGAACAATAAATTATATGACTAACAAGATTGAGAACAATAAATTGTGTGATAGACAAGATTGAGAACAATAAATTATATGACTAACAAGATTGAGAACAATAAATTATATGACTAACAAGATTGAGAACAATAAATTATATGACTAACAAGATTGAGAACAATAAATTGTGTGACAGACAAGATTGAGAACAATAAATTATACGACTAACAAGATTGAGAACAATAAATTATACGACTAACAAGATTGAGAACAATAAATTATATGACTAACAAGATTGAGAACAATAAATTGTGTGATAGACAAGTTTGAGAACAATAAATTATATGACTAACAAGATTGAGAACAATAAATTGTGTGATAGACAAGATTGAGAACAATAAATTGTGTGATAGCCAAGATTGAGAACAATAAATTGTGTGATAGACAAGATTGAGAACAATAAATTATACGACTAACAAGATTGAGAACAATAAATTATATGACTAACAAGATTGAGAACAATAAATTGTGTGATAGACAAGATTGAGAACAATAAATTATACGACTAACAAGATTGAGAACAATAAATTGTGTGATAGCCAAGATTGAGAACAATAAATTGTGTGACAGACAAGATTGAGAACAATAAATTATACGACTAACAAGATTGAGAACAATAAATTATACGACTAACAAGATTGAGAACAATAAATTATATGACTAACAAGATTGAGAACAATAAATTGTGTGACTAACAAGATTGAGAACAATAAATTGTGTGATAGACAAGATTGAGAACAATAAATTATATGACTAACAAGATTGAGAACAATAAATTGTGTGACTAACAAGATTGAGAACAATAAATTATATGACTAACAAGATTGAGAACAATAAATTATACGACTAACAAGATTGAGAACAATAAATTATATGACTAACAAGATTGAGAACAATAAATTGTGTGACTAACAAGATTGAGAACAATAAATTGTGTGATAGACAAGATTGAGAACAATAAATTATATGACTAACAAGATTGAGAACAATAAATTGTGTGACTAACAAGATTGAGAACAATAAATTATATGACTAACAAGATTGAGAACAATAAATTATACGACTAACAAGATTGAGAACAATAAATTATATGACTAACAAGATTGAGAACAATAAATTATATGACTAACAAGATTGAGAACAATAAATTGTGTGATAGACAAGATTGAGAACAATAAATTATACGACTAACAAGATTGAGAACAATAAATTATACGACTAACAAGATTGAGAACAATAAATTATATGACTAACAAGATTGAGAACAATAAATTGTGTGATAGACAAGATTGAGAACAATAAATTGTGTGATAGACAAGATTGAGAACAATAAATTGTGTGACTAACAAGATTGAGAACAATAAATTATATGACTAACAAGATTGAGAACAATAAATTGTGTGACTAACAAGATTGAGAACAATAAATTGTGTGATAGACAAGATTGAGAACAATAAATTGTGTGACTAACAAGATTGAGAACAATAAATTATATGACTAACAAGATTGAGAACAATAAATTGTGTGACTAACAAGATTGAGAACAATAAATTGTGTGATAGACAAGATTGAGAACAATAAATTATATGACTAACAAGATTGAGAACAATAAATTGTGTGATAGACAAGATTGAGAACAATAAATTATATGACTAACAAGATTGAGAACAATAAATTGTGTGACTAACAAGATTGAGAACAATAAATTATATGACTAACAAGATTGAGAACAATAAATTATACGACTAACAAGATTGAGAACAATAAATTATATGACTAACAAGATTGAGAACAATAAATTATATGACTAACAAGATTGAGAACAATAAATTGTGTGATAGACAAGATTGAGAACAATAAATTATACGACTAACAAGATTGAGAACAATAAATTATACGACTAACAAGATTGAGAACAATAAATTATATGACTAACAAGATTGAGAACAATAAATTGTGTGATAGATAAGATTGAGAACAATAAATTGTGTGACAGACAAGATTGAGAACAATAAATTATACGACTAACAAGATTGAGAACAATAAATTATACGACTAACAAGATTGAGAACAATAAATTATACGACTAACAAGATTGAGAACAATAAATTATACGACTAACAAGATTGAGAACAATAAATTATACGACTAACAAGATTGAGAACAATAAATTATACGACTAACAAGATTGAGAACAATAAATTATACGACTAACAAGATTGAGAACAATAAATTATGTGATAGACAAGATTGAGAACAATAAATTATATGACTAACAAGATTGAGAACAATAAATTGTGTGATAGATAAGATTGAGAACAATAAATTATACGACTAACAAGATTGAGAACAATAAATTGTGTGATAGATAAGATTGAGAACAATAAATTATACGACTAACAAGATTGAGAACAATAAATTATATGACTAACAAGATTGAGAACAATAAATTATATGACTAACAAGATTGAGAACAATAAATTGTGTGACAGACAAGATTGACAACAATAAATTATACGACTAACAAGATTGAGAACAATAAATTATATGACTAACAAGATTGAGAACAATAAATTATATGACTAACAAGATTGAGAACAATAAATTATACGACTAACAAGATTGAGAACAATAAATTATACGACTAACAAGATTGAGAACAATAAATTATACGACTAACAAGATTGAGAACAATAAATTATATGACTAACAAGATTGAGAACAATAAATTGTGTGATAGATAAGATTGAGAACAATAAATTGTGTGATAGACAAGTTTGAGAACAATAAATTGTGTGATAGACAAAAATGACACAAATAAATGGTATGATAAACAAAAATGACACAAATAAATGGTATGATAAACAAAAATGACACCAATAAATGGTATGATAAACAAAAATGACACAAATAAATGGTATGATAAACAAAAATGACACCAATAAATGGTATGATAAACAAAAATGACACAAATAAATGGTATGATAAACAAAAATGACACCAATAAATGGTATGATAAACAAAAGTGACACATATAAATGGTATGATAAACAATAATGACACAAATAAATGGTATGATAAACAAAAATGACACAAATAAATGGTCTGATAAACAAAAATGACACAAATAAATGGTATGATAAACAAAAATGACACAAATAAATGGTATGATAAACAAAAATGACACCAATAAATGGTATGATAAACAAAAATGACACAAATAAATGGTATGATAAACAAAAATGACACAAATAAATGGTATGATAAACAAAAATGACACAAATAAATGGTATGATAAACAATAATGACACAAATAAATGGTATGATAAACAAAAATGACACAAATAAATGGTATGATAAACAAAAATGACACCAATAAATGGTATGATAAACAAAAATGACACAAATAAATGGTATGATAAACAGAAATGACACAAATAAATGGTATGATAAACAAAAATGACACAAATAAATGGTCTGATAAACAAAAATGACACAAATAAATGGTATGATAAACAAAAATGACAGAAATAAATGGTATGATAAACAAAAATGACACAAATAAATGGTATGATAAACAAAAATGACACAAATAAATGGTATGATAAACAAAAATGACACCAATAAATGGTATGATAAACAAAAATGACACAAATAAATGGTATGATAAACAGAAATGACACAAATAAATGGTATGATAAACAAAAATGACACAAATAAATGGTCTGATAAACAAAAATGACACAAATAAATGGTATGATAAACAAAAATGACAGAAATAAATGGTATGATAAACAAAAATGACACCAATAAATGGTATGATAAACAAAAATTACACAAATAAATGATATGATAAACAAAAATGACACAAATATATGGTATGAATCCTTAGTCATCTTTAAAAATATCACCCAATGTGGGTGGGGGGGGGTGTGGAGGAGAGGGGTGACGACGTGATGCGAGAAGTGTCAAGAAACAATATTCCCATAATTTTCCAAAAGGGTACATGGTCACAAAATGCTGATAACCCCAGTTCTATAATATTCGACTCAAAGGTAGTTCATGTTGATCTACTCGTCTATTCATGTGTCGCAATGATCTCCGATCATGCTTATTCTAAGTGGCATGAGTCAAATCTGTAAATGCTCAATTTTGACGCCAGATACTCAGTCAGAATAAGTTGTTGTTGTTTCCATCTATCAGAAACTACAGGCGAGTAGCTCTTACTTCCTATGTGCAATGACCGTTATTTCTCCAGGGCTTCCTTTATTGCCCCGAAGAATCTCTCAGCGATGTGATCCAACTATCAGCGATGTGATCCAACTCTCAGCGATGTGATCCAACTCTCAGCGATGTGATCCAACTATCAACGATGTGATCCAACTATCAACGATGTGATCCAACTATCAACGATGTGATCCAACTATCAGCGATGTGATCCAACTCTCAGCGATGTGATCCAACTCTCAGCGATGTGATCCAACTCTCAGCGATGTGATCCAACTCTCAGCGATGTGATCCAACTCTCAGCGATGTGATCCAACTCTTAGCGATGTGATCCAACTCTCAGCGATGTGATCCAACTCTCAGCGATGTACTCCATCTATGAGAAGGACAAACCTCTAGTACATGAACCTGAACGTTGACTGACTACATTGAATATGTATACTCCTGCTGCTTATATCGACTTATCGTGAAGGATTAATTCTTGTTTGAAGAGTCTGTTTTCTCTTGATCATATCTACCTAGCCTACTACACCAGCTGCTGCAGATCTGCGCATATATTTTATTGACAATAATTATGTGATAAACACGATTGACACCAATACATTTATGTAATGTGCCCCCCCCAACTCTGCTTTTTACATCTTTCATCTTATACTTTATCTGATATATTATCTATTATTTAATCACCATTTTCCCCCCATTGATCTATTGCTATTTCTGACAATTAATCTTGCGTACACAAATGCAATCAACATTGAACGCACGTAATTCGTCATTTTCTTGACATGTATTTACGCGTCTTCACTTGGATATTGTTTTGTGGTGAGAAAAATATGTCCAAGTCATTCAAGTTTTAAATATTTGTACAGTTTTGTGTTTTTATTGATTGTTTATGTGTGACTTAAGAAATGTCTCTGCTAGACCGTAAAGTGGAAAATAGTCTTTGTTCTTTAGTTTATTAGTAGTTCTTTATTTTTAACATTGACAGGATTTATATAAACCTTTATACTTTATGTATTTAGTATTGAGATCCGTCTACAGTCGTCATTCCATGTCCAAACTGTCCAAGGACATTTACAGCTCGAATATGGCTCATTAGCCATCTACGAACTCATAATCAAGGACATAACTAAAATTGAATTTTCAAAAGTGGATGTAACAAATGGTCATCATCACTTGTGATGGACGAACAACATAACATTTAGTATTTCCTGCTTATATGATTGACTCGCAAGGGTTTTCACTACACGTTTTTGTCATTCAATCCTTGCAGAAGAGAATACGGTTCATTAGATGCATAGTTCTATTCCCGGATCGTAAACTGTTGGATATATTCAAGACGTTCTTATTCGTGCTGAGCTGATGTCCTGTCAAGTTTCAGTGCTGAGTTGATGTCAGGTTTCAGAGCTGAGTGTATGCCATGTCAAGTTTCAGTGCTGAGTTCATGTCAGGTTTCAGAGCTGAGTGTATGCCATGTCAAGTTTCAGAGCTGAGTTGGTGCCATGTAAAGTTTCAAAACTGAGTTGATATCATGTCAAGTTTAAGTGCTGTTGATGTCATGTCAAGATTCAAAGCTGAACTAATGGCATGTCAAGTTTCAGTGACAGATCCGAAAACGATATGCAAGTCAGCAATGCCAGGTTTCCTACAGCAAGTCATATGTTTTGCCAGAACATCAGTACCAAGATAATTGATGTGGTGACCATCAGTACCAAGATAATCGATGTGGTGACCTTCAGTACCAAGATAATTGACGTGGTGAACATCTATATCAAGATAATTGATGTAGTGACCATCAGTACCAAGATAATTGATGTGGTGACCATCAGTATCAAGATAATTGATGTGGTGACCATCTATATCAAGATAATTGATGTGGTGACAATCAGTACCAAGATAATTGATGTGGTGACCATCAGTACCAAGATAATTGATGTGGTGACCATCTATATCAAGATAATTGATGTGGTGACAATCAGTACCAAGATAATTGATGTAGTGACTATCTATATCAAGATAATTGATGTGGTAACCATCACTACCAAGATAATTGATGTGGTGACAATCAGTACCAAGATAATTGATGTGCTGACAATCTATATCAAGATAATTGATGTGGTAACCATCACTACCAAGATAATTGATGTGGTGACAATCAGTACCAAGATAATTGATGTAGTGACAATCAGTACCAAGATAATTGATGTGGTGACAATCAGTACCAAGATAATTGATGTGCTGACCATCTATATCAAGATAATTGATGTGGTAACCATCACTACCAAGATAATTGATGTGGTGACCAGCAGTACCAACATAATTGATGTGGTGACCAGCAGTACCAACATAATTGATGTAGTGACCATCAGTGCCAAGATAATTGATGTGGTGACCATCAGTACAAAGATAATTGAGGGAATATTTGAGCTGACCATCAACATGAAGACACATTGTTTTATTTGCAGATCCTGCAAAGCTTTTGTGTCGGGGTGTGAACCGTGTAGCTTGTTGCTTACTGCTGCTAGATTTGTACTACACAAAGTCGTACTTACTACTGCTAGATTTAAGTATTAGATATATTGATTATCCCCTCGCACACGGGAGGGTGCACTCAAATCCGAAAGGGGTGCTGAGGTCTCCGCTTCAGTAAATCTCTCAGGGTATAACGACTGATGGTTCCGGTTTTACGTTGGTCCACTGTCATTTTTGAAATCTTTGTCAGGTGTTATCTACAAGCAACGCCCATCCTCACTCCCAATTCGCGCATTCTCAATATTGACCCATGCTCATTCATCTCAAATCTTCTGATCATAATAATTCACGAAGAGCAATGAGTATGTCTACTCTGTCCATAGGCTGACCATCTGTTGTGGTGGCCAGGCTAGCTAGTTGGTCGGTACGTTCGTTTCCCTCCACGGCCGCGTCTTTGGAGACAAAGCTGTCTTTAATGACTCCATCCATCCCTTACGTACATAACCTTTCTGAATCACTTTCACTGAATCACTTTCACTGAATCACTTTCACTGAATCACTTTCACTGAATCACTTTGCACGCATATGAATAGGATTCCGATTCCAGTCAGTCAATTGCGTGCATTACGGCAAATACTTCAACTATTAGACTGCTTATTGTTGCGGTAAATGTACCACTGGCTTCGTGTACTGTTCTTCCTTTTGTTTTGGCATAAACGCTCATGCGCATCGGGAGCTCGCTGTGTAGTGGGTGGTCTATGTCAGAACTCACTCTGAGGTATGCTCGTGTACGCCACACATCAATTCTATAAGATATACTCGGAAAATCAAGGAACAATCTCATAGTTACACAGGTTGTGTCCCTTGTGCATCCAAGGATGATCCGCACCGCTTCGTTTAAATTCTCTCCAGCCTCTCAATCTGTGTGTGACTGGCGGCGATAGTGGCGCCTGCATATTCCAGCCTCTCAATCTGTGTGTGACTGGCGGTGATAGTGGCGCCTGTATATTCCAGCCTCTCAATCTGTGTGTGACTGGCGGCGATAGTGGCGCCTGCATATTCCAGCCTCTCAATCTGTGTGTGACTGGCGGCGATAGTGGCGCCTGCATACTCAAAGACAGGGAGGAGAAGATCCTCGTATAAGATTACGAGCTGTGGTTGATTAGTGTCAGCCCCTGCCATCTCTCCCAGAGCTGAAAATCATTTTCTGATCAACGTGTTCCTGGAAATACAGACTACGATCATATCGCACGCCCAGGTATTCTAACTTCATCGTACCTTCTCATCCCTCCCTCATCCCCATCCCCCGGTCGGTGTCGGTATTGTTTTGTGTAGTACAAATCTAGCAGTAGTAAGACTTTGTGTAGTACAAATTAAAAGAAAGCATGCAGGAATAAATGGCAGGCCGTCAAGGGGTGGCAGAAAGCCCGCAACTCCCACTATGCATGATCCAACAACGTAACGGCATTGAAGCAGACCGTAGATGACACCATGTTTCTCTTCAAGACATGCGCTCAGTAAGTCAAAGAAGGAGGAATGAATTCTGCAAGCAGATCAGCTCAGACAAATCTCTTAACACATTCTGGCATTTTCAGCGGAGCATGAATGGAAATGTTCAAAGATTCGGCATACCTGATTTTCAATCCACTCACCTGACATGGAAGAAATCAGACGAAGATAAGGATAATGTCTTACATGAACATTACGTTCAACAGACGGACCAAAACTATCTAGATGTCAGGCGGAGGATTATCACCACTCAATCTGGTCTATGTACGGAGGTGGAGTGGAATGAGAGCGTACACATCACTGCAGAGACCGTTCATACCACTCTTAAATGGTCACGAAACACTGCCCCAGGCTCTGAACGTATAACATATGAGGACTTCGTCATCCTTAGGAAGAGTAGCATAAACGACCTAGTTGGTGAGTTTAACGGAAACATCAAGAACGGCACTATCAAGGGAAAATGGCTGCACAGCTACCTATTGCTACTAAAGTAGCCAAATAAAAACCAGATCAACGGCGACGGAATCATAACCATGCAGAACACTACTGGCAAACTGATTGAGATCATTGTTTTGCACATCAGCTCGCTCGAGACCTAGAACATGGCCGCATTGTTCTGGGCATGGTCGAAAGAACATACGACAGACTATACAATAAACTAGACATCACAATAAATAAACTAGACATCACAATAAATAAACTAGACATCACAATAAACTAGACATCACAATAAACTAGACATCACTATAAATTAGACAACACAATAAACTAGACAACACAATAAACTAGACATCACAATAAATTAGACAGCACAATAAACTAGACAACACAATAAACTAGACAACACAATAAACTAGACAGCACAATAAACTAGGCAATACAACAAAATATACAACACAATAAATGATACAACGCAATAAACTAGACAATACAATAAACTATTCAATATAACAAACTAGACAACATAATAAACTAGACAACACAATATGCTAGAAATATGCATAAATAATTTCGTTAATCTGTAACCACTACGATTTAGTTTAGATCGGCTGCACAACTAAACATACGATCATAATACACGACAAAGCATTTTCTTACCGCACATTTCATTTGGAATCTGTAATAATGTACTGGATCCCACCAACCACCCAGCAGGTAGTGGCTGAAACCAGCGACCGTTTTGCTGGGCTTATTCTCAAATCTTTTGGCCGACTTGTTTGCTAAGTCTAATTCTTGATATGTTAGCAGGCTGATCCCTCAAGTATATAATCATATGAAATATGCAGAATATAATCCATTGAAAGTGCTTTTTGTGTACTCGATAAGCCAATGATAAATATTACAGCGCAGCGGTTGCTAGCAAATAAAAACAGTATTTATACAACAGTAGAGTAGAATACTGGTATCTGTGACATATATTTGTGGCAGTTAGTTTGTTGCATTCAAGTTAAAGTGGACGAAATTCTGGGAGATTCACGTACATTCTAGTTCTGGTCAGTGATTTGAAATATTATAGTTTAGTTATTCACATATTTGTTTCTACAACCAATGTTTCTACCAATATTACAACTACTACTACTGCTACAACCACTGTTGCTACCAATATTACAACTACTACTACTGCTACAACCACTGTTGCTACCAATATTACAACGACTACTACTGCTACAACCACTGTTTCTACCAATATTACAACTACTACTGCTTCTACAGCCACTGTTGCTACTAATAATACAACTACAACTGATCTACTATTACTACTACTACTACTACTACTACAAGCTCTACTACTACTATAACAACAACAACAACTACTACTACTACTACTACTACTACAACTACTACTACTACAACTACTACAACTACAACTACTACTACTACAACAACTACTACTACTACTACTACTACTACTACAACTACTACTACTACAAATACTACTACTACTACTACTACAACTACTACTACTACAACTACTACTACTACTACTACTACTACAGGTTCTGTGTTCGTATGTACTTCAGCATGTTCTGGTTCTGACATACTCTAACACAGACAAGATTAGCCTGCCTTGATATAGCAGTTTAAGTAGTCTTTGTTCACGATACAGCAGCCAACACCCTCATCGATGTCAGCCTGTTGTTGATCTATGAGGATTGCCTCACTGAAACATCTGTCAAACTGCACTCCCAGGTTGATGAAAGTTGATGATTTCTGTACAATTTCTCAACATATAAGATCGCTGTTAGGCATACGTGCGTGGATGTTGTCGCTGTTAGGCATACGTGCGTGGATGTTGTCGCTGTTAGGCATACGTGCGTGGATGTTGTCGCTGTTAGGCATACGTGCGTGGATGTTGTCGCTGTTAGGCATACGTGCGTGGATGTTGTCGCTGTTAGGCATACGTGCGTGGATGTTGTTGCTGTTAGGCATACGTGCGTGGATGTTGTCGCTGTTAGGCATACGTGCGTGGATGTTGTCGCTGTTAGGCATACGTGCGTGGATGTTGTCGCTGTTAGGCATACGTGCGTGGATGATGTCGCTGTTAGGCATACGTGCGTGGATGTTGTTGCTGTTAGGCATACGTGCGTGGATGTTGTCGCTGTTAGGCATACGTGCGTGAATGTTGTTGCTTTTAGTCATACGTGCGTGGATGTTGTCGCTGTTAGGCATACGTGCTTGGATGATGTCGCTGTTAGGCATACGTGCGTGGATGATGTCGCTGTTAGGCATACGTGCGTGGATGTTGTTGCTGTTAGGCATAAGTGCGTGGATGTTGTCGCTGTTAGGCATAAGTGCGTGGATGTTGTCGCTGTTAGGCATAAGTGCGTGGATGTTGTCGCTGTTAGGCATAAGTGCGTGGATGTTGTTGCTGTTAGGCATAAGTGAGTGTATGATTTGCTTATTCAGAGAGAATCATGTCATTGCTACTTTCCTTCGATTCACCAGAGCTGCAGGTGTAGTACACCACTGGCCAATGTGATCAATTTAACATTATAGATCCTGAACAATTTGTCTTATTTACAAAACCTTTTTTTATACCATACTGTGAAAACACACAAACTGGCGAGTATACCATACTGTGATATCACACAAACTGGCGAGTATACCATACTGTGATATCACACAAACTGGCGAGTATACCATACTGTGATATCACACAGACTGGCACGTGTACAAACGGTGAAAACACATAAACCGACGCTTGTACAATCAGTGATATAAAACAAACTGACAATTGTACAAAGGTAAAATTGTACAAACTAACGAGTGTACAAACGATAACACCGTACATATTTACGCGTGTGCAAATGGTAACATCATAGAAACTGACTCGTCTACAAAAGTTAGCAACGTACAAACTAACGCGTGTACAAACGGTAACACAGCACACACTGCAACAAATAATGCAATTTGGCTAAGATATAATCATTTCTCCTTTCAAAACTGTACTCTTAGTGTGTCAGACCGGATACAATCTGGTTGTATCGGGTCGGCACGGATCATTACACTCAAGAGACCCATACAATGAATATATATCAACGTTTAGCTCGTGATAAGCCAAGAAGGCGGTTACTGGGACACACATTTATACATTACTTCCCATATTTTCTATAATTTATGTTAGTGCGTGCCGAATGGCTGGCAGTTTGTATTTAAGATATAATCCAATCAAATCATCAGTGACGGCAGACTATTCATCAGGTACCAATTTTTTAAACACGAAAACAGTTTCGAACCCACCACACCACAAGTATAACAAGTTTTAACTCAATACACAACAAGAACAATAAAAATTCTTGAGACTAACGGGAATTGAACCAGTCCGTTCTACGGCACCAAATCTCCTAGCAACAATTGCACACGCGTTCTTCCGTACTTGACTAACCGCATCTCCATAAAAGATGCGTTTTCATCAAGCCATTCAAACCGTGCACAGAAAGTCACCCGAACGGACCAATCGAGAAACATGTAAACATGGATAGCATATATAGACAATACAATTTTGCTTCAAATAATTGTTTATACAAGTAAATTTAAGTAGGAAGCCAGAGGACAATACAACACACTGCAAGAATAACAAAGTTGAACACAACACACTGCAAGAATAACAAGTTTGAAAACAATCCACTGCAATAATAACAATTTTGAGCACAATCCGCTGCAAGAATAACAAGTTACAAGATCTAGATAAGTGCAAAACCATGCACTTAGAATAATTTTGGGAGCAATGAAATCAACACCCATGGCAGAAATGCAGAAAATGGGAAGAATGCAAACACTTGGCGAACGCAGAGACACAAAAGTACTAATTCAAGCAGAAAAGGTTCAGTGTATGCCAAGTCATCCAATGAAGGAAAGATTCCAAAATCTAGCAATGGGGCGATTGAAAAGGAGCAGCTTTATCCATCAAGCTAAACGACTCCGTAGACAACTTACAGACCTACCTGAAGTTGACAGCCCCTTAAGGTCTGTACCAGAAGAAACCCCGTGGAGTAAAAGCCATGGAATGCCAATATACATTCAGACCCATGTGAAAGGAATACTAAGCGAGAACGAACAAAACAGTGTGCAGCGAAGGACAGTCACCCTCAGTTTCCTGGATGAGGAATATCCACAAGATATATGGGTCAGAGTATACATAGATGGGTCAGCACAGAATGCTGTGAGGAATGGAGGTGCAGGTGTATATATAGAATATCCACACAAGCCTAGAGATACAATCAGAACACAGACAAGTAAGAGAGGGGCTACACAGATTCAAGTCAGACAAGTAAGAGTGGACCTACACAGAAATTCGTATCTTGAGATCAAATGATCTATAAAGAAACAATAAGATAAAAGTAATCAACTCTTGTATTGTCGCAGTATGGAAGTGAAGGCTGGAATTCAACTCGTGTATTGTCGCAATATGGAAGTGAAGGCTGGAAATCAACTCTTGTATTGTCGCAGTATGGAAGTGAAGGCTGGAATTCAACTCGTGTATTGTCGCAATATGGAAGTGAAGGCTGGAAATCAACTCAAGCAACAGACCAAAAATTAAACAGCTAGGAAAACAAATGTCTCCAGAAACTGATGAACATAAAATGAAGCGATTTTATCACAACTAGTGATTTATGAAACAAAACGCACCTAGAATATTTTTAAAACATCATAAGAAAACGCAGATTGAAATACCTGGGTAACGTTTTAAGACTAGATGAAAACAGAATAAACCAACAAGCACTTATGTGGACACCTGCGGGTAAAAGAAAACGAGGGAGACTTAAAGCAAACCTAAAGAACACCACACTTAAAGAAGGGGAAATAACAGGCAACAAGACCTTACAAGAATTAAAACTGCAGATAACAGACCGCAGCACATGGAGAATCAAAATCTCTGCACTATGTGCCGCCTGCGGCACGAAAGGAACAAACATAATAACTGCTTACCTGCCTCTATTTCGTTTCTCGCAACTTTCCAACTTTTTAATAATATAATATTTCGTGTTCCGTTAAATAATGTAGTCATCTCTCCTCGTATTGTACCAAACGCTCCAAGATATTTAAATTCCTGCGATTATTTCAGTAATTTTTCTTGATGTTGATTGTATTAGGTTCTCTGATTATAGACATTACTTATATTTTGATGAACTGTTCTTCATGTTGTGACTGAGGCAGCTTTCTTTGAGTAGGTGTGATAGAGAAATCACTAGACAATAACAACCGTATTGGAATATCGCATGACCATGTGTATAATCTATAAACTTATATGTAAACATCGCATACATTTCTCATTAATTTTTGCAGACGACAATGCTTCACCAAACAATGGCTTTCTCTGTGTGTGTCTTGTTGGCTGTAACGCTAGTTGCCGACACAGGAATGGCTAATCCTTTGCACGAGATTATACAGAGTGCAGTGGATGCACACAGAGTCAGGAGGGATAAAAACAAGTGTGATATCTATAAAGAGTGGGTATATATGTGTGTGTCGAGTCTATAAGGAGTGGGTATATATGTGTGTGTCGAGTCTATAAGAAGTGGGTATTGTGAGTGTGTGTTTTACTACTCACTAATGCTAGTTAATATTCTCTGTCACTAGTTAATATTCTGTCATTAGTTTATATTCTCTGTCACTAGTTAATATTCTCTGTCACTAGTTAATATTCTCTGTCACTAGTTTATATTATCTGTCACTAGTTAATATTCTCCGTCACTAGTTAATATTCTCTGTCACTAGTTACTATTCTGTATTGCTAGTTAATATTTGACGAAAATTAACTTATATTTAGCAACATGGAGAGTTCTGGCAAATAAAAGTTGCCACTGTTACATTTTTCTGTTTAGCTATGGTACAATAAGAATGCTGAGGACACAGATCATCTATTGATTTCGTTGAATTGTTTTTGTATACTTTATCGAATGCAGGTTTGCAAACTATTATCGATCTATATAATTCCATCTACATAGTTGGATCTATTAATAAAATCAATAAAAAGTGGAAAGGTTGCAGGCTCCGACAACATAACAGCAGACATAATAAAGTTTGGTGTAGAAAATATCACATAACTTTGCAATGACATATATGAAACCGGCCATATACATCAATATTTGAAACAGCACAGGGCTGTGGACTGTACAGAATATAGAACAATAAGTCTAATGAGCCATCTAACTAAAATACTCCTCAAGATAATACATGAAAGAATTAAGAACAAGATAGACATGGAGGTCGGTGAAGAACAATTCGGTTTTAGGAAAAACAAAGGAACTAGAGAAGCTATACTGAGTATCCGGCTAGTGATAGATAAATATATAGAAGTCAAAAGAAGTATCTATATTTGCTTCATAGACTACAGCAAGGCCTTTGACAGAGTCCAACATGAAAAATTAATCAAATGTCTTCAAGAAATAGGCATAGATGGAAAAGACATCAGGCTGATTAGAAATATATATTGGGAACAAACTGCATCAATAAGGTGTGAAAACAGCTACTCTCCATACATAGAAATAAGAAGAGGGGTAAGACAAGGATGTATTTTATCACCAAGTCTATTTAATATCTATACAGAGAATATCTTTAAAAATATAGAAGAAATACCAGGACTCAAGATCAATGGGAAAATAATAAACAACATTAGATATGCAGATGACACTGTTCTTTTGGCAGAAAGTGAACATGAAATACAAAGACTAATAGATCAAGTCAATAAATCAAGTAATTAATATGGACTGGATATAAATATCCAAAAACAAAAACCATGATAATCAGCAAAGACACAGAAGAACAGGAGGTAAACATAAACATACAGGGAGAGAAACTAAAACAAGTAAAACAGTATCAATATCTTTAACACATAGTCACAAATGATGGCAGATGTGAAACAGAAGTTAAAAGGAGAATAGGAATGGCTAAAAGTACCTTCAATGACATGAGGAAAATATTAATATCTAAACAAATTACAAACAAGTTAAAAATGAGAATTATAAAATGCTACATCTATTCCATATTAATGCATGGCTCAGAAACATGGACACTAAATAAACAATTACAAGACAGAAATTATGCGTTTGAGATGTGGGTATAAAGAAGAATAGGGATGAGCTTATGGGAAGAGAATAAAACAAATAAAGAAGTGCTAAGAACATTTAATATGAAGAGAGAACTAATAAGAGAAATAAAGATCAGGTACATATAATATTTTGAACATACTAAAAGACATGACACCTTATTGAAGACCTTATTTGAGGATAAACTCAAAGGGACGTATCACTAACTCTCACAGGTAACAGTAAATATCACATGTAACACTAACTTTCACATGTAACACTAACTCTCACATGTAACACTATCACATGTAACACTAACTATCACATGTAACACTAACTCTCACATGTAACACTAACTATCACATGTAACACTCTCACATGTAACACTAACTCTCACATGCAACACTAACTCTCACATGTAACACTAACACTCACATGTAACATTAACTCTCACATGTAACACTAACTATCACATGTAACACTCTCACATGTAACACTAACTCTCACATGTAACATTAACTCTCACATGTAACACTAACTCTCACATGAAACACTAACTCTCACATGTAGCACTCTCACACGTAACAGTAACTCTCACATGTAACATTAACTCTCACATGTAACACTAACACTCACATGTAACATTAACTCTCACATGTAACACTCTAACATGTAACATTAACTCTCACATGTAACACTAACTCTCACATGAAACACTAACTCTCACATGTAGCACTCTCACACGTAACACTAACTTTCACATGAAACACTAACTCTCACATGTAGCACTCTCACACGTAACAGTAACTCTCACATGTAACAATAGCTCTCACATGTAACACTAACTCTCACATGTAACACTATCACATGTAACACTCTCACATGTAACACTAACTCTCACATGCAACACTAACTCTCACATGTAACACTAACACTCACATGTAACATTAACTCTCACATGTAACACTAACTATCACATGTAACACTCTCACATGTAACACTCTCACAAGTAACACTAACTCTCACATGTAACATTAACTCTCACATGTAACACTAACACTCACATGTAACATTAACTCTCACATGTAACACTCTAACATGTAACATTAACTCTCACATGTAACACTAACTCTCACATGAAACACTAACTCTCACATGTAGCACTCTCACACGTAACACTAACTTTCACATGAAACACTAACTCTCACATGTAGCACTCTCACACGTAACAGTAACTCTCACATGTAACACTAACTCTCACATGTAGCACTCTCACACGTAACAGTAACTCTCACATGTAACAATAACTCTCACATGTAACATTAACTCTCACATGTAACACTAACTATCACATGTAACACTAACTATCACATGTAACACTCTCACATATAACATTAACTCTCACATGTAACACTAACTCTCACATGTAACATTAACTCTCACATGTAACACTAACTCTCACATGTAACACTAACTCTCACATGTAACACTAACTCTCACATGTAACACTAACTCTCACATGTAACACTCTCACATGTAACACTAACTCTCACATGTAACACTAACTCTCACATGTAACACTAACTCTCACATGTAACACTAACTCTCACATGTAACACTAACTATCACATGTAACACTCTCACATGTAACATTAACTCTCACATGTAACACTAACTCTCACATGTGACACTAACTCTCACATGTAACATTAACTCTCACATGTAACACTAACTCTTACATGAAACACTAACTCTCGAATGTAGCACTCTCACACATAATACTAACTCTCACATGAAACACTAACTCTCACATGAAACACTAACTCTCACATGTAGCACTCTCACACGTAACACTCTCACATGTAACACTAACTCTCACATGTAACATTAACTCTCACATGTAACACTAACTCTCACATGTAACACTCTCACATGTAACATTAACTATCACATGTAACACTAACTCTCACATGTAACACTAACTATCACATGTAACACTCTCACATGTAACACTAACTCTCACATGCAACACTAACTCTCACATGTAACACTAACTATCACATGTAACACTCTCACATGTAACACTAACTATCACATGTAACACTAACTATCACATGTAACACTAACTCTCACATGAAACACTAACTATCACATGTAACACTAACTATCACATGTAACATTAACTATCACATGTAACACTAACTATCACATGTAACACTAACTATCACATGTAACACTCTCACATGTAACACTAACTATCACATGTAACACTAACTATCACATGTAACACTCTCACATGTAACACTAACTCTCACATGTAACATTAACTCTCACATGTAACACTAACTCTCACATGTAACATTAACTCTCACATGTAACACTAACTCTCACATGCAACACTAACTCTCACATGTAACACTAACTCTCACATGTAACACTCTCACATGTAACACTAACTATCACATGTAACACTAACTATCACATGTAACACTCTCACATGTAACACTAACACTCACATGTAACATTAACTCTCACATGTAACACTAACTCTCACATGCAACACTAACTCTCACATGTAACACTAACTCTCACATGTAACACTCTCACATGTAACACTCTCACATGTAACACTAACTCTCACATGTAACATTAACTCTCACATGTAACACTAACTCTCACATGCAACACTAACTCTCACATGTAACATTAACTCTCACATGTAACACTAACTCTCACATGTAACATTAACTCTCACATGTAACACTAACTCTCACATGTAACACTAACTCTCACATGTAACACTAACTCTCACATGTAACATTAACTCTCACATGTAACACTAACTCTCACATGCAACACTAACTCTCACATGTAACATTAACTCTCACATGTAACACTAACTCTCACATGTAACATTAACTCTCACATGTAACACTAACTCTCACATGCAACACTAACTCTCACATGTAACACTAACTCTCACATGTAACACTCTCACATGTAACACTAACTATCACATGTAACACTAACTATCACATGTAACACTCTCACATGTAACACTCTCACAAGTAACACTAACTCTCACATGTAACATTAACTCTCACATGTAACACTAACACTCACATGTAACATTAACTCTCACATGTAACACTCTAACATGTAACATTAACTCTCACATGTAACACTAACTCTCACATGAAACACTAACTCTCACATGTAGCACTCTCACACGTAACACTAACTTTCACATGAAACACTAACTCTCACATGTAACACTATCACATGTAACACTAACTATCACATGTAACACTAACTCTCACATGTAACACTAACTATCACATGTAACACTCTCACATGTAACACTAACTCTCACATGCAACACTAACTCTCACATGTAACACTAACACTCACATGTAACATTAACTCTCACATGTAACACTAACTATCACATGTAACACTCTCACATGTAACACTAACTCTCACATGTAACATTAACTCTCACATGTAACACTAACTCTCACATGAAACACTAACTCTCACATGTAGCACTCTCACACGTAACAGTAACTCTCACATGTAACATTAACTCTCACATGTAACACTAACACTCACATGTAACATTAACTCTCACATGTAACACTCTAACATGTAACATTAACTCTCACATGTAACACTAACTCTCACATGAAACACTAACTCTCACATGTAGCACTCTCACACGTAACACTAACTTTCACATGAAACACTAACTCTCACATGTAGCACTCTCACACGTAACAGTAACTCTCACATGTAACAATAGCTCTCACATGTAACACTAACTCTCACATGTAACACTATCACATGTAACACTCTCACATGTAACACTAACTCTCACATGCAACACTAACTCTCACATGTAACACTAACACTCACATGTAACATTAACTCTCACATGTAACACTAACTATCACATGTAACACTCTCACATGTAACACTCTCACAAGTAACACTAACTCTCACATGTAACATTAACTCTCACATGTAACACTAACACTCACATGTAACATTAACTCTCACATGTAACACTCTAACATGTAACATTAACTCTCACATGTAACACTAACTCTCACATGAAACACTAACTCTCACATGTAGCACTCTCACACGTAACACTAACTTTCACATGAAACACTAACTCTCACATGTAGCACTCTCACACGTAACACTAACTCTCACATGTAACACTAACTATCACATGTAACACTCTCACATGTAACATTAACTCTCACATGTAACACTAACTCTCACATGTGACACTAACTCTCACATGTAACATTAACTCTCACATGTAACACTAACTCTTACATGAAACACTAACTCTCGAATGTAGCACTCTCACACATAATACTAACTCTCACATGAAACACTAACTCTCACATGAAACACTAACTCTCACATGTAGCACTCTCACACGTAACACTCTCACATGTAACACTAACTCTCACATGTAACATTAACTCTCACATGTAACACTAACTCTCACATGTAACACTCTCACATGTAACATTAACTATAACATGTAACACTAACTCTCACATGTAACACTAACTATCACATGTAACACTCTCACATGTAACACTAACTCTCACATGCAACACTAACTCTCACATGTAACACTAACTATCACATGTAACACTCTCACATGTAACACTAACTATCACATGTAACACTAACTATCACATGTAACACTAACTCTCACATGAAACACTAACTATCACATGTAACACTAACTATCACATGTAACATTAACTATCACATGTAACACTAACTATCACATGTAACACTAACTATCACATGTAACACTCTCACATGTAACACTAACTATCACATGTAACACTAACTATCACATGTAACACTCTCACATGTAACACTAACTCTCACATGTAACATTAACTCTCACATGTAACACTAACTCTCACATGTAACATTAACTCTCACATGTAACACTAACTCTCACATGCAACACTAACTCTCACATGTAACACTAACTCTCACATGTAACACTCTCACATGTAACACTAACTATCACATGTAACACTAACTATCACATGTAACACTCTCACATGTAACACTAACACTCACATGTAACATTAACTCTCACATGTAACACTAACTCTCACATGCAACACTAACTCTCACATGTAACACTAACTCTCACATGTAACACTCTCACATGTAACACTCTCACATGTAACACTAACTCTCACATGTAACATTAACTCTCACATGTAACACTAACTCTCACATGCAACACTAACTCTCACATGTAACATTAACTCTCACATGTAACACTAACTCTCACATGTAACATTAACTCTCACATGTAACACTAACTCTCACATGTAACACTAACTCTCACATGTAACACTAACTCTCACATGTAACATTAACTCTCACATGTAACACTAACTCTCACATGCAACACTAACTCTCACATGTAACATTAACTCTCACATGTAACACTAACTCTCACATGTAACATTAACTCTCACATGTAACACTAACTCTCACATGCAACACTAACTCTCACATGTAACACTAACTCTCACATGTAACACTCTCACATGTAACACTAACTATCACATGTAACACTAACTATCACATGTAACACTCTCACATGTAACACTAACACTCACATGTAACATTAACTCTCACATGTAACACTAACTCTCACATGCAACACTAACTCTCACATGTAACACTAACTCTCACATGTAACACTCTCACATGTAACACTCTCACATGTAACACTAACACTCACATGTAACATTAACTCTCACATGTAACACTAACTCTCACATGCAACACTAACTCTCACATGTAACACTAACTCTCACATGTAACACTCTCACATGTAACACTAACTCTCACATGTAACATTAACTCTCACATGTAACACACTAACATTTAACATTAACTCTCACATGTAACACTAACTCTCACATGAAACACTAACTCTCACATGTAGCACTCTCACACAAACACTAACTCTCACATGAAACACTAACTCTCACATGTAGCACTCTCACACGTAACACTAACTTTCACATGAAACACTAACTCTCACATGTAGCACTCTCACACGTAACAGTAACTCTCACATGTAACAATAACTCTCACATGTAACATTAACTCTCACATGTAACACTAACTATCACATGTAACACTCTCACATGTAACATTAACTCTCACATGTAACACTAACTCTCACATGTAACATTAACTCTCACATGTAACACTAACTCTCACATGTAACACTAACTCTCACATGTAACACTAACTCTCACATGTAACACTCTCACATGTAACACTAACTCTCACATGTAACACTAACTATCACATGTAACACTCTCACATGTAACATTAACTCTCACATGTAACACTAACTCTCACATGTGACACTAACTCTCACATGTAACATTAACTCTCACATGTAACACTAACTCTCACATGAATCACTAACTCTCGAATGTAGCACTCTCACACGTAACACTCTCACATGTAACACTCTCACATGTAACACTCTCACATGTAACACTCTCACATGTAACACTCTCACATGTAACACTCTCACATGTAACACTCTCACATGTAACACTCTCACATGTAACACTCTCACATGTAACACTAACTCGCACATGTAACACTCTCACATGTAACACTCTCACATGTAACACTCTCACATGTAACACTCTCACATGTAACACTCTCACATGTAACACTAACTCGCACATGTAACACTCTCACATGTAACACTAACTCGCACATGTAACACTAACTCTCACATGTAACACTAACTCTCACATGTAACACTAACTCTCACATGTAACACTAACTCTCACATGTAACACTAACTCTCACATGTAACACTCTCACATGTAACACTAACTCGCACATGTAACACTAACTCTCACATGTAACACTAACTCTCACATGTAACACTAACTCTCACATGTAACACTAACTCTCACATGTAACACTAACTCTCACATGTAACACTAACTCTCACATGTAACACTAACTATTACATGCATCACTAACTCTCACATGTAACACTAACTATTACATGCATCACTAACTCTCACATGTAACACTACTACACGTACCACTAACTATCACACGTAACACTATCACACGTAACACTAATTATACAAATATTGAACATACAAACACACTCATGTTGTACTTTATTCCTGCAGAAACAATATGCCAGCAAATCCAAAAATATGTGGAGGCAAAGGCGAATGGAACAAGTAGTCGTTCTTGACGTGAGCCAGCTTTTTTTTCTTCAATATTAATTGAAGAATTCAATCGTTGCTGAAAAACATAACTTTAATAAAACAAAATTATATCACAAACTTAAATATCTTTTCTTTTGTATGTGTATGTTGACTGGTTTATATGCTCTAATCTTTTTGACGGCATTTGTGTCATCCCTCTAACGTGTGTTTATTGGACACTAACAAATGTATATTGGACAATCTAACGAGTGTTTCCTAGACACTAGCAAGTGTTTGTTGAATTCTCTAAAGTGTGTTTGTTGGACATTCTGACACGTGTTTGTTGGACATTTTTACACGTGTTTGTTGGACATTCTGACACGTGTTTGTTTGGCAGTCTGACAAATATTGTTGGACACTCTGATACATTTTTTTGAACAGTCTGACGTGTTTGCTGGACACTCTGATGCGCGTTTGTTGGACACTATGACACATGTTTGTTGGACATTTTGACAAGTGTTTGTTGGATATTCTAGTAAATATTATTAATGACACTCCCAACAAGTATTTATGTAAAATAGTTACTTTGTGAACGAGGGGACTTAACCCAGCATATGACACATTGATTTAAGAAATGAATGACCGGACCTATGCTTAAGAAATGAATGACAGGACCTATGTTTAAGAAATGAATGACCGTCCCTATGTTTAAGAAATGAATGACAGGACCTATGTTTAAGAAATGAATGACCGGACCTATGTTTAAGAAAAGTATAGACGAGAGAAGATCACAGTAAAAGGTTTCCGGTTCAAGATGGCGTCTTGATAAGTCGTGTTTCACATTCCTGTGGATCTGTGAGAATTGTGATTTCATTTTTCTTGATTGGAACCCGTTGTGGTAGTTACCGTTAAAGATATTGTCTAAGAAGTGCCGTGAGAAGCGATACAATTAGTACACATAGAAATACCTTGAAACAAAATGAAGAAACAAAATGATATTAAATCGTCGTTAGACCACATTAAGCAAGTTTGTAGTTTAAATCTAAATCTAGTTTTAAAAGTAGCAGTCGCCGGAGCGACGGAGTACGTGCTCTGCGGTCGACATTTGTTCCGTTGAATATAAGCTCAGTTTCTCGCGGAATTAGGAAACGCCCACGCCGAGGAGGATCTTCTAAGGGAAGGGCTAGAAAGAGAGGAGAAAGAAGGAAAGTAGACAGAATCAGACTGAATCAAGTCTACATTGGATATTGGAATTGTTCTAGCACTTTTCAGTTTGGCCCAGAACTGGAGCGGTTAGCATACGATTTCGGTGTAATACTTCTGCAAGAGACACAAGCCAAACAATTATCATTTCAAGGCTTAGTGAGCTATGTTAACCCGACAAGTTCCACGCATCACGGTGAGGTTATCCTCGTACAAGATGACACACATGTGCCACACTATCTTCTCGACCTGATACTTTGGAATAATGGAGATAGGGAGTTGAAGGGAGTATAGATTATAATTCGTGGATGAAGATGGAACATTATTATTATCTTTTGTTCGAAACTGTTCCCACGTCAAACCTGAAGACTGACAGTTACTCAATGAGTTGGAAGATCTCCCGGGAGATTGTCTATTAGTGTGCGGAGATTTCAATGCTCGAAATATCCTGGCAAATCGTCCTGGGAAACCCCAACAGCAACACAAAGAGAATGACATTATGCAAGGCCCTGCTAGAAACTGATCTCACTATTCTTAATTGTGCTAGAATGACCAGGTTAGCTACCAAAGAGACAGGCTCAGACAATAACCTTGAACTAGTGTCGTGTCATGGTGAAATGGAAACGATGCCGCCCACATCGTTTCCATTTCACCATGACACGACACTAGTTCAAGGTTATTGTCTGAGCCTGTCTCTTTGGTAGCTACCATGCGCGGTAACAATCACAAAAGGGCACAACTGTAGAAATAAGAATATACAACATGCTTGTAAAAATAAGAATAGACAACATGCCTGTAGAAATAAGAATAGACAACATGCCTGTAAAAATAAGAATATACAACATGCCTGTAAAAATAAGAATAGACAACATGCCTGTAAAAATAAGAATAGACAACATGCCTGTAAAAATAAGAATATACAACATGCCTGTAAAAATAAGAATAGACAACATGCCTGTAAAAATAAGAATATACAACATGCCTGTAAAAATAAGAATATACAACATGCCTGTAAAAATAAGAATATACAACATGCCTGTAAAAATAAGAATATACAACATGCCTGTAAAAATAAGAATATACAACATGCCTGTAGAAATAAGAATATACAACATGCCTGTAAAAATAAGAATATACAACATGCCTGTAAAAATAAGAATATACAACATGCCTGTAGAAATAAGAATATACAACATGCCTGTAGAAATAAGAATATACAACATGCCTGTAAAAATAAGAATAGACAACATGCCTGTAAAAATAAGAATATACAACATGCCTGTAAAAATAAGAATATACAACATGCCTGTAAAAATAAGAGGCAACGAAGAGTCGAACTTGGGCAAACTGCGACAACTGGCATGGTAAAGAAATACAATGAGGCCAAACATACGAGAACCCCCCCCCCCCCATGGTGGACTGAAGAGATAGAGTCTGCATGGGTAAAGAAGAATGGGTAAAGTGTCAGGGAGTAGCAACATAAGAGATGACAGACACAAGTCACCATGGAATGCAAAAAGAGTCAGATAATACTATGAAGATGACAACTGAAGCCTTTAAACAAATGGTAAAGGAAGCCAATAAACAACCCTGGGATAATTTCGCACAAGTTGTTGCAGCTAACAATGCTCTATACAAATTTTGGAATTTACACAAGGCAATGAATCGAATAACTGAAGAAAAAAACATTAAACGTGTGCATGAAGGACGAGTCGGGTCTTATACTAACCACAGATGAGCAGAAGGGCAGTGCTTTCTTCAGCAGATAACTCCAACAATCAGATCAGTATAACTCCAACAATCAGATCAGAACAATATTGATGAACGTAAAACTATAGTGGCCACTTTAACAGCATCGCTGGTAACAAACGATATCGCTGATGAGGAACTGGCCTGGTTGCATGATGTAAAATAGACTATACAGAAAATATCAGATGGCACACCAGGGCCCGATGGAATACGCTACAGCCTCCTGAAACATATTGCAGACAACCTGCTTAAAACAATTGTTGATGACTTCAACTCAAATCGGAAAACTGAAAGCGTAAACTTCGGCTGGAATGGAGTCTGGACATGGCGCTTTTCCTACAGACAAATTGGAGATTGCTTTCACCATCTCTTCAAGGCCCAGTGGCTCCGATAATTAATGATTGATTAGTATTTGCGTGATGCATTACGTCGTTGATGTTGGAGGGGCAGTGTAGTGCATTTTCAAAATGTTCAGCCCAGCGTTTTAGAATTTTCTTTAGGCCAGTGATGGTATGCTTTCCATCTTAGACCTAGTTCCTGAAGACTGGGGACCATAAATTGCTTTTAGCCTGAATAAAATTTCTGCATATTATTGCTGTCAGCATAATGCTGTATCTCTTTGGCTTTGGTGCTAAACCATGAGTCTTGCATCCTCCATAGTTATTTTTGGGCGATTTTCTTTGAGTTGTCGTACATCGTCTTTACTCGATATGGGGCATTTGTTGGTGTGGAACTTGTGTTGATGTGGGGCATTTGTTGGTGTGGAACTTTTGTTGATGTGGGGTCGTTTAGACAAGCTTTGTGCGGTTTGTCCTTATTGTACAAGAGAGCTTTGATCTGTACATTGTTTTCGACAATATAGTTTTGACCCCTGCGAATAGCAACGCCCATAACTTCTTCTGTAGATAGTTCCACGGCGGTTTCCCAGCTTTGGTTAATGTCAATGGAGTCTACTGTCAATAATGTGGTTTTCGTATCCATTGATCAGCACTTAAGCTCTTTATAAAGTGGATCTTTTAACTTGAAGACGTCAAGACGTTTTGATTGTTTGCTATTTTGAGGTCGCAAGAGATGCAATGTATGAAGCTTCATTTTGGAGACTAGCAGTCTGTGGTCAGTCTAGCAGTCGGTTCACACATTGATATGGTGACTCTCACATCCTGCTTATCGCGTTGTCTCACGATGATATAATCGATTTGATGCCACCGTTTTGATCGTGGGTGCATCCATGAAGGCTTATTACGGTGAGGTAGTTGAAAGACAGTGTTGAAGATAAGTAGATTAAATGATGCGCATGTTTATCCATTGCTATTGCATTTGCCAATGCTATGCCTCCCCAGCACACCATCCCAGGACGCCCAGTTCAAGCCCACTGGTGCGATAGTCACCAAGGATGATGAGTTTGTCGGGTTTGTGGGTTTTCTGTATAATGTTTTTCAAGTCAACATAGAATTATTTTCTTTCTGTTCATCGGGGTTCGTCATAGTCGGGACATATACGCTAACAAATGTTGCATGCCGATTTTTAGAAAGTGGAAGGCGAACGGTCATTAGCCGGTCACTAATACCCTTTTGAGGTCCACCCAACTTTCTGGCTAGGCTGGATTTAATTGCAAAGACAACTACAGCATCGCCTTTCACTTCTTTTTTTTCTGCCAATCCAAAAGAAAGAATATCCACCGGCTATTCCACAAGTTCACCTTCCTCAGACAGGCGAGTCTTCCTGAGGGTAGCCCACAAGTTCACCTTCCTCAGACAGGCGTGTCTTCCTGAGGGTAGCCCACAAGTTCACCTTCCTCAGACAGGCGTGTCTTCCTGAGGGTAGCCCACAAGTTCACCTTCCTCAGACTGGCGTGTCTTCCTGAGGGTAGCCCACAAGTTCACCTTCCTCAGACTGGCGTGTCTTCCTGAGGGTAGCCCACAGTTCACCTTCCTCAGACAGGCGTGTCTTTCTGAGGGTAGCCCACAAGTTCACCTTCCTCAGACTGGCGTGTCTTCCTAAGGGTAGCCCACAAGTTCACGTTCCTCAAACTGGCGTGTCTTCCTTAGGGTAGCCCACAAGTTCACCTTCCTCAGACTGGCGTGTCTTCCTGAGGGTAGCCCACAAGTTCACCTTCCTCAGACTGGCGTGTCTTCCTGTGTGTAGCCCACAAGTTCACCTTCCTCAGACAGGCGTGTCTTTCTGAGGGTAGCCCACAAGTTCACCTTCCTCAGACTGGCGTGTCTTCCTAAGGGTAGCCCACAAGTTCACGTTCCTCAAACTGGCGTGTCTTCCTTAGGGTAGCCCACAAGTTCACGTTCCTCAGACTGGCGTGTCTTCCTTAGGGTAGCCCACAAGTTCACCTTCCTCAGACTGGCGTGTCTTCCTGATGGTAGCCCACAAGTTCACCTTCCTCAGACTGGCGTGTCTTCCTGTGTGTAGCCCACAAGTTCACCTTCCTCAGACTGGCGTGTCTTCCTGAGGGTAACCCACAAGTTCACCTTCCTCAGACTGGCATGTCTTCCTGATGGTAGCCCACAAGTTCACCTTCCTCAGACTGGCGTGTCTTCCTGATGGTAGCCCACAAGTTCACCTTCCTCAGACTGGCGTGTCTTCCTGTGTGTAGCCCACAAGTTCACCTTCCTCAGACTGGCATGTCTTCCTGATGGTAGCCCACAAGTTCACCTTCCTCAGACTGGCGTGTCTTCCTGAGGGTAACCCACAAGTTCACCTTCCTCAGACTGGCATGTCTTCCTGATGGTAGCCCACAAGTTCACCTTCCTCAGACTGGCGTGTCTTCCTGAGGGTAACCCACAAGTTCACCTTCCTCAGACTGGCATGTCTTCCTGATGGTAGCCCACAAGTTCACCTTCCTCAGACTGGCGTGTCTTCCTGATGGTAACCCACACGTTCACCTTCCTCAGACAGGCGTGTCTTCCTGAGGGTAGCCCACAAGTTCACCTTCCTCAGATTGCGGACAACCCCGGACGGCATCATCGGGAGGGTGGCAAATTTATTTTCGTCCACTCTTTCACAATCACTGAGATATTTTTTTCATGTCACAAGGACGGAAAATTATGATTCCGCCCCGGGCGCCATTGACCCACGCTACGCCACTGGCCTCTTACTACTGAATCAAGCACATGTCTATGTCTCTTACTACTGAGTCAAGCACATGTCTAGGCCTACTACAACTAAAGACAAGCACATGTCTAGGCCTACTACAACTAAAGACAAGCACATGTCTAGGCCTACTACAACTAAAGACAAGTACATGTCTATGTGTCATGCAGCTAAGACGAGTACATGTCTATTTCTCCTACAGCCTATTAAAACACATGTCCATGTCTCTTGCAGCCTAGACAAGTACACGACTATGTCTCCTACAGCCTAGACAAGTACACGACTATGTCTCCTACAGCCTAGACAAGTACACGACTATGTCTCCTACAGCCTAGACAAGTACACGACTATGTCTCCTACAGCCTAGACAAGTACACGACTATGTCTCCTACAGCCTAGACAAGTACACGACTATGTCTCCTACAGCCTAGACAAGTACACGACTATGTCTCCTACAGCCTAGACAAGTACACGACTATGTCTCCTACAGCCTAGACAAGTACACGACTATGTCTCCTACAGCCTAGACAAGTACACGACTATGTCTCCTACAGCCTAGACAAGTACACGACTATGTCTCCTACAGCCTAGACAAGTACACGACTATGTCTCCTACAGCCTAGACAAGTACACAACTATGTCTCCTACAGCCTAGACAAGTACACGACTATGTCTCCTACAGCCTAGACAAGTACACGACTATGTCTCCTACAGCCTAGACAAGTACACGACTATGTCTCCTACAGCCTAGACAAGTACACGACTATGTCTCCTACAGCCTAGACAAGTACACGACTATGTCTCCTACAGCCTAGACAAGTACACGACTATGTCTCCTACAGCCTAGACAAGTACACGACTATGTCTCCTACAGCCTAGACAAGTACACGACTATGTCTCCTACAGCCTAGACAAGTACACGACTATGTCTCCTACAGCCTAGACAAGTACACGACTATGTCTCCTACAGCCTAGACAAGTACACGACTATGTCTCCTACAGCCTAGACAAGTACACGACTATGTCTCCTACAGCCTAGACAAGTACACGACTATGTCTCCTACAGCCTAGACAAGTACACGACTATGTCTCCTACAGCCTAGACAAGTACACGACTATGTCTCCTACAGCCTAGACAAGTACACAACTATGTCTCCTACAGCCTAGACAAGTACAAGGCTATGTCTCCTACAGCCTAGACAAGTACACGACTATGTCTCCTACAGCCTAGACAAGTACACGACTATGTCTCCTTGGTTTTTTTGTTGTTATTCGTCTATCACATGTGATTATGACCATTTGTTACATCCATTTTTGAAAATTGACTTAGAGTTATGTCCTTGATTATGAGTTCGTAGATGGCTAACGAACCCTAATCGAACTGTAAATGTCCTTGGGCAGTTCGGGCATGGAATGACCACTGTAGAAATATTATGGTCTATCCGTGATTTTCTAGCTACTCTCCTCTGTTGACCCACTGCATTTCTTCTTGTTACAAAATCATGCGTTCTTTTATATGTCTTTTATATGTATTTTATATGTCTTTTATATGTCTTTTATATGTTTTATTCAGAACTGATATAACAATATGTACCTTGCTAACTCTCTCCTAATCAGGGCAGTTCGTCGATCGATCTAGAGAAAATGACTTGCACTGGGGATTTTGATAAAAGTGAGGAGGAGACTCCTACAAGTAAAGACAAGGACATGTCTATGTGTCCTACAGCTGAGATAAGCACATGTCTATGTGTCCTACAGCTGAGATAAGCACATGTCTATGTGTCCTACAGCTGAGATAAGCACATGTCTATGTGTCCTACAGCTGAGATAAGCACATGTCTATGCGTCCTACAGCTGAGATAAGCACATGTTTATGTCTCCAACAGCTGAGATAAGCACATGTCTATGTGTCCTACAGCTGAGATAAGCACATGTCTATGTGTCCTACAGCTGAGATAAGCACATGTCTATGTGTCCTACAGCTGAGATAAGCACATGTCTATGTGTCCTACAGCTGAGATAACCACATGTCTATGTGTCCTACAGCTGAGATAAGCACATGTCTAGACATCGTACAGCTGAGATGAACTTTAAAAGCTCCTGATAGACAATATGTGTAAAATATGTGTAAAATATGTGTAAAATATGTGTAAAATATGTGTAAATAGTTGTTTTTTTTACGAAACAAAATATTACAATCTGTCAAAACTAATTTTTGCTAACAAAACCAAATACAACATCCATCAAAACTAATATTTGCAAACAAAACCAAATATTAGCAACATCTAAACACTTTAATATTTGACAATCAAACACAATACACATAAGAGAATAAAACACCGTCTTATCTCCAGAGACAGAAACTATTTGAAGAAACATTGTGTTTTATTTCAGCACACATGACAATCTTCAAATACACGATCTCTTTACATGACAACCAGCTTGATGTGATCCCATCTGTCAGGCTACGAATAGCAACCAACATGATGTGATCCCATCTGTCAGGTTACGAAATTTTCATGATGTGCCTTCATTTATTTGTGAATTATGAGTGTTTCTAAATACATTGATGTATTACATGTACCTCTGTCAGATATATGATGTACCAACTGGTAATCATGATGTACTACCTTGATTACGATGTACCAGTAGTATCATGATGTGCCAATGTGTGTGAACAGGATATAGCAATGTACACTGATGATGTAAACCTGTGTGATACTCATGAATCACTGTGTGATTAATGATGCACCATGGTGTGTTGTACATATATGTTGTGATGTAACAGTTTGTGATTAATGATGTGCTGTACATCTCTGTTATGATGTAACAATTTGTGATTAATGATGTTCTACAGGGTGACCATGATGTATTATTGAGTGACAATGATGTTTAGTGGTATTCTAACACACGCAGCCGTTATCTTGAGTAAATGTAACAACATGCAGGCAGAAAATGCGGTACAATCATGTACGTTCATCACTAAATCTTGGCACTGATTGCCATTCACCCAGACAGATGACTTTAGCCGACTGGAGTTATACCCATACTGTTGTAAACTTCCGGTTCACTGTGAACTACACCAACAACATTCGTTGTCATCACGGATTCTGTAATAATAAAATCAAATGTGTCATACACAAGAGTGGCAGGACAGCACCATTCTAGAATATTCATACAAATATATGGAGAAAAGTATTCAAACAGTCCACAATTAAAGCTAATACAATGGTACAATTTGTTCCAACAGCTAATACAATGGTACAATTTGTTCCAACAACTAATACAATGGTACAATTTGTTCGAACAACTAATACAATGGTACAATTTGTTCCAACAACTAATACAATGGTACAATTTGTTCCAACAGCTAATACAATGGTACAATTTGTTCCAACAACTAATACAATGGTACAATTTGTTCCAACAGCTAATAAAATGGCACAATTTGTTTCAACAGATACTACCATGGCAAAATGTGTTCCAACAGATAATGCCATGGCACAATTTCTTCCAACATATAATACCATGACAAAATTTGTTCCAACATATAATACCGTTGCACATTTTGTTCCCACAGATAATACAATGGAACAATTTGTTCCAACATATAATACAATGGTACAATTTGTTCCAACAGCTAATACAATGGCACAATTTGGTTCAACATATAATACCATGGCACAATTTGTTTTAACAGATAATACCATGGCAAAATTTGTTCCAACAGATAATACTATGGCACAATTTGTTCAAACAGATAATACCATGGCACAATTTGTTCCAACATTAAAGCTACTACCATAGCCCAACTTTTTGAAACAGACAAATCTGAGTTTTGTGGGGGACAATAAAATATGGATACAGTACATTATTGGCCCAATATATTTGCGTATCTTTGTTCATTTATCTGATATCCACATCATTGTCCAAAAATCATCTCTCCAGATTATTGTATAAATATCATCTATCCACATAACCAAACAACAACTATCCACATGGTAACTGGACAAAATATTCCCAGGATAAAATATTCCCAGACAAAATATCCCCAAGACAAAATATCCCACGACAAAATATTCCCAGGATAAAATATTCCCAGACAAAATATCCCCAAGACAAAATATCCCACGACAAAATATTCCCAGGATAAAATATTCCCAGACAAAATATACCAGACAAAATAATCCAGACAATATATACCAGACAAAATTTTCACAGACAAAATATTCCCAGACTAAATATACCAGAAAATACCGGACAAAATATTCCAGAAAAATATCCCTATATAGCCAAAACTTTGGAAAAAAGTTATAGTAATAGTAACATAGAAAAATTGTTGAAGTAATTTATGACAATCTCTTAGAAGATATGGCAGGTTTTATGCAAACATAAGATGTAAACATAGTATAACATCTTGTATACAAACATACTGTGGAGAGATATGGAGTGACTAAGGCTGTGAAAATAACACCTTTATTGTTCAAATTATTGTGTTTCTACAAAGTAGAAAAGTAAAATAACAAACATAGGTTGGACTCAGGGATTCGATTAACTGTATACGATCCATGCTTTTGTGGATGGTCAAATAATCCCATGTGTTTATGCACTTTTGTCTGGTCGTAGTGAAGCAATGTACCGCCGGCTGCTTCAACATATCATAGAACTGGGAAGTAACGGAAATTCAGCTCCATCTTTAATAGTTACTGATTTCGAATTAGCTGTAATTAAAACTTTTGAATGTGCATTTCCACGAGCTCAAGTATCAGAATGTTATTTTCATTTTGGACAGAACGTTTGGTGAAAACTACAGTCTCATGGTAAAACGGCGCTGTACTTCTCTGATGAAAATTATTCAGTCGAAGTGAAACAACTGATGACTTTGCCATTCGTACCAGAAACAGATGTCATTACTGTTTTCGAACAACTCACCAAATATTGATAGTTTCTCAGATCTGGATTTCCTCATCGAATACTTCGATGATTTCTACATTGGACGGATTCGTCGTGGTCGCCGTTCGCAATTTCCAGTGAGCCTTTGGAATAAATACAATCGTGTGGTGTATAAACTAAGCAAGTAAATAAGCAACAACGCTGTCGAAGGTTGGCACAATGCATTTAACTCAATGGTGAATGTATCACAGCCAACAGCAGCAAGACGTGCCCGGAAGTTACAGCAACAACAACATACATCTGCACTTTTGTTGAAGTCAGATTGTCACTGATCAACCAACAACAAAGAAACGAAAAGTTTACCAACGTGTTGATGATGCTATTAAAACAATAGTTGAACGATACAATCCAGCAGAACTTCTTGAAAAACATAGCACGTGTTTGGAACATTAATGTTGTGTTGTTAACTCAATCAAAGAACTTCATTTCATGTCCATCATTTATAAGACAATTCACGGCATTTGAAGATTTTATTATAATTATTTACTAGCTATATTGTTCATTAGTGTTTATTACAGTTTGTATGAAATATTTTATATATTACCTTTGTATTTAGTCTTGGGGATATTTTTTTCTGGTATATTAAGTCCGGTATATTTTGTCTGGGAATATTTTGTCTGGGATATTTTGCCCGGTATAGTTTGTCTGGAAATATTTTGTCATGGAACCATCCACATAACCACAAAACAACTATCCACATAAATAAACAACAACCATCCACATAACCAAGCAACAACCATCCACATAACCAAACAACAACCATCCACATAACCAAACAACAACCATCCACATAACCAAACAACAACCATCCACATAACCAAACAACCATCCACATAACCAAACAACCATCCACATAACCAAACAACCATCCACATAACCAAACAATAACCATCCACATAACCAAACAACAAACATCCACATTTACCAAACATCTATCCCGATATCAAGGGGAGGAGAACTCTGCACACAAAACTCTAGCCAGAGTACTATATTATTCACACAGATATTGGTAGCTGACCTCCATTTAGTTAGTTTGTTTCTTTCGTACGATATGGCAGATGTTTTCATTCTCCATGCGTTGCGGCCTACTGCATGTGCGTAGTTCTTGTGTAGGCTTGCAATCTATTATTTCTCTTTGTTTAAGTACGGTGTTGTTGCATGTGGTTGAGTCTGTGGGTCTCACCAATGGCCCACTAGACAAACCACCTATGCAACAGAAAACCTTAGTAGATGAAATGCCGTTATATTGAGGTTTTTTTTCTTATAGAAGCTTCGTGGCACGTCATCTATACAATTATGCTTGTGCTGTTATTTTGTTGTTGAAATGTGTTTCATGTTTACTTGAATATATGTAGGGCCTATGCACCCTCTTAGGTTGGGAGGGAGCCAGAGGTGTACTGTGCAGCACTGGGGAGGAGGAAACTGACAGCACTGTATTTTCCTATGGCTGAGACCCATCATAGAGGCACAGTGATCCAGGACGTGACAATTCTTTTAACTTAAACATTTGGTTGCATGCCTGGAGCAATAGAGAAGTTCGGCATAACCAGTAGTCAATTGGTAGCGGGGAATGAGCACAGTGAATCCTATCTTGACTACATTGGCTAGGAGCAGTACATAGGTTGAAACCTACCTTCCTGGAGGTGTGATAGTTATTTTCTGGCTCTGGCCTAGGGTGGGCCGAAAATCCACAGACTTCCCAGCAATATAATGCCATTTAATGGCATTGGGTCAAAGGGCATGAGCCCATGGACCGCTGGATCTGCAACCAACCAAGTACGGTGCTGTAAGTATGACCCCCATACCACATGAGAAAACTTCAATCTGACCGGCAGGTATAAAAACGCTGCATAACTCTGGTCAAACCATGACAAACTTAGCTAGGATGATAATCCGGATAAACTATTACATACATCCCTAGGATGAAAATCTGGTCAAATCATGACAAACTTCCCTAGTATCATAATTTAGTCAAACCATGACAAACTGCACTAGGATCATAATCTGATCAAACCACGACAAATTACACTAGGATCATAATCTAGTCAAACCACGACAAACTCCACTAGGATCATAATGTTCTTCTTCTCGTTTGTAGTTTGACATGTATAAACAACAATTACGGATTTCTTGATAAATTGTTGATGTAATTTCATAGCGCATATGTCCTCCCATAAGTTTTCAGGGGACATCTGTATTTAGTTAAAATAAATATAATCACTTTCAGCATGGCTTTTCTCAAGGCCTCAATCCACTATTGTATTTGTAGATATCTGTAACTGTCGATATCTGTATATGTGGTCCAATGCTCCCATAGTTTTCTGTCGACATCTGTATCTATGGGCCTGTGCTCCACCCTTAACTGGTTTAGTGTAACGCAGTCTTGCAGCATATGTTCTGCGGCGGACTGTACTGACTAACCACATGGACACAGAGGTGATGGAATCAGTAGTAGTCAATGTAAGTGGCTGTGTGGTCTCCTTGTGAACTGACCTGATGAAGAAGATGATAACTTGCTCAGCTCTGCCAAGGTAGTGATAATTTGTCTTTTGGGTACTTGACGACACGAGTAATTTTGATGAGAGTCCTCTTTTCCTGGAAGATGATTTCTTAGCCTCTTGTTCCAGTGTCGCTTCATCTATTTTCTAGCAAAAGATCTGCCTTTTAATTTCTTGGTATTCCACAGTGGGATGGTATCCACTCTAGTATTACCATTCTTTTGATGCTCACTTCTCGCATGGCTTCCTTCAGGTCTGGCAGCTTATCGCCGTCAAGGGCTTGTAGGACAGACATTGCATCAGTAAGAAACACCACTTGTTGACATTGACTTGTGTTTTTAATTATTTCTGCATCAATATTTAGAGCATGTACTTCTGCAGAGTAGTTGGAGCAGAATATTCCAGTTGGTGAACACGTTCATTCATTTTCTTTTTCTGGATATTTTATGTACACGCCAGCACCTCCATTCTTCACTGCTCTGGTTGCTGATCCCTCAGTATATACTTGTATCCATGCTTCTCTTGGGTACATATCTTCAATCATGTTGCATACTATTGTTTTCTTTTGTAAAGCATTCAGTTCTATCATAGTTTAGTTGTTGCTTATTGTGGTTCTGGTATTGATGTTTTGATATTGCTCCATCGAAACTGGGAAAAAGTATTGGTGTTATTTCCTTTGTTCTGTTTGACAGATCTTCCTTATATTCTCTGTTTAGTTTTTGTAGATTAGCGAATAACACTGCTTCTCGTCAGTCTTCCACTAACCTGATCTTCACTTGGTGTGCTGATATGTCATTGAACCGGATCTTCACTTGGTGTGCTGATATGTCATTGAACCCGATCTTCACTTGGTGTGCTGATATGTCATTGAACCCGATCTTCACTTGGTGTGCTGATATGTCATTGAACCCGATCTTCACTTGGTGTGCTGATATGTCATTGAACCCGATCTTCACTTGGTGTGCTGATATGTCATTGAACCCGATCTTCACTTGGTGTGCTGATATGTCATTGAACCCGATCTTCACTTGGTGTGCTGATATGTCATTGAACCCGATCTTCACTTGGTGTGCTGCTAGGTCATTGAACCCGATCTTCACTTGGTGTGCTGCTAGGTCATTGAACCCGATCTTCACTTGGTGTGCTGCTAGGTCATTGAACCCGATCTTCACTTGGTGTGCTGCTAGGTCATTGAACCCGATCTTCACTTGGTGTGCTGCTAGGTCATTGAACCCGATCTTCAATTGGTGTGCAGCTAGGTCATTGAACCCAATCTTCACTTGGTGTGCTGATATGTCATTGAACCGGATCTTCACTTGGTGTGCTGATATGTCATTGAACCCGATCTTCACTTGGTGTGCTTCTAGGTCATTGAACCCGATCTTCACTTGGTGTGCTGCTAGGTCATTGAACCCGATCTTCACTTGGTGTGCTTCTAGGTCATTGAACCCGATCTTCACTTGGTGTGCTTCTAGGTCATTGAACCCGATCTTCAATTGGTGTGCTTCTAGGTCATTGAACCAGATCTTCACTTGGTGTGCTGATATGTCATTGAACCCGATCTTCACTTGGTGTGCTTCTAGGTCATTGAACCCGATCTTCACTTGGTGTGCTGCTAGGTCATTGAACCCGATCTTCACTTGGTGTGCTTCTAGGTCATTGAACCCGATCTTCACTTGGTGTGCTGCTAGGTCATTGAACCCGATCTTCACTTGGTGTGCTTCTAGGTCATTGAACCCGATCTTCAATTGGTGTGATGCTAGGTCATTAAACCCGATCTTCACTTGGTGTGCTGATGTGTCATTTAACCCGATCTTCACTTGGTGTGCTGATATGTCATTGAACCCGATCTTCACTTGGTGTGCTTCTAGGTCATTGAACCCGATCTTCACTTGGTGTGCTGCTAGGTCATTGAACCTGATCTTCACTTGGTGTGCTGCTAAGTCATTGAACCCGATCTTCACTTGGTGTGCTGCTAGGTCATTGAACCCGATCTTCACTTGGTGTGCTGATATGTCATTGAACCCGATCTTCACTTGGTGTGCTGCTAGGTCATTGAACCCGATCTTCTCTTGGTGTGCTGATATATCATTGAACCCGATTTTCTCTTTGTGTGCTGATATGTCATTGAACCCGATTTTCACTTGGTGTGTTGATATGTCATTGAACCCGATTTTCACTTGGTGTGCTGCTAGGTCATTGAACCCGATCTTCTCTTGGTGTACTGCTAGGTCATTGAACCCGATCTTCTCTTGGTGTGCTGATATGTCATTGAACCCGATTTTCACTTGGTGTGCTGATATGTCATTGAACCCGATTTTCACTTGGTGTGCTGATATGTCATTGAACCCGATTTTCACTTGGTGTGCTGCTAGGTCATTGAACCCGATTTTCACTTGGTGTGCTGCTAGGTCATTGAACCCGATCTTCTCTTGGTGTGCTGATATGTCATTGAACCCGATTTTCACTTGGTGTGCTGATATGTCATTGAACCCGATTTTCACTTGGTGTGCTGATATGTCATTGAACCCGATCTTCACTTGGTGTGCTGCTAGGTCATTGAACCCGATCTTCACTTGGTGTGCTGATATGTCATTGAACCGGATCTTCACTTGGTGTGCTGATATGTCATTGAACCCGATCTTCACTTGGTGTGCTGCTAGGTCATTGAACCCGATCTTCACTTGGTGTGCTGCTAGGTCATTGAACCCGATCTTCACTTGGTGTGCTGCTAGGTCATTGAACCCGATCTTCACTTGGTGTGCTGCTAGATCATTGAACCCGATCTTCACTTGGTGTGCTGATATGTCATTGAACCGGATCTTCACTTGGTGTGCTGCTAGGTCATTGAACCCGATCTTCACTTGGTGTGCTGCTAGGTCATTGAACCCGATCTTCACTTGGTGTGCTGCTAGGTCATTGAACCCGATCTACACTTGGTGTGCTGATATGTCATTGAACCCAATCTTCTCTTGGTGTGCTGATATGTCATTGAACCCAATCTTCTCTTGGTGTGCTGCTAGGTCATTGAAGCCGATCTACACTTGGTGTGCTGATATGTCATTGAACCCGATCTTCACTTGGTGTGCTGCTAGGTCATTGAACCCGATCTTCACTTGGTGTGCTGCTAGGTCATTGCATCCGATCTTTTTTTGGTGTGCTGCTAAGTCATTGAACCCGATTTTCACTTGGTGTGCTGCTAGGTCATTGAACCCAATCTTCTCTTGGTGTGCTGATATGTCATTGAACCCGATCTTCACTTGGTGTGCTGCTAAGTCTTTGAACCCGAATTTCACTTGGTGTGCTAATATGTCATTGAACCCGATCTTCACTTGGTGTGCTGATATGTCATTGAACCCGATCTTCACTTGGTGTGCTGCTAGGTCATTGAACCCGATCTACACTTGGTGTGCTGATATGTCATTGAACCCAATCTTCTCTTGGTGTGCTGATATGTCATTGAACCCAATCTTCTCTTGGTGTGCTGCTAGGTCATTGAACCCGATCTACACTTGGTGTGCTGATATGTCATTGAACCCGATCTTCACTTGGTGTGCTGCTAGGTCATTGAACCCGATCTTCACTTGGTGTGCTGCTAGGTCATTGAATCCGATCTTTTTTTGGTGTGCTGCTAAGTCATTGAACCCGATCTTCACTTGGTGTGCTGCTAGGTCATTGAACCCAATCTTCTCTTGGTGTGCTGATATGTCATTGAACCCGATCTTCACTTGGTGTGCTGCTAAGTCTTTGAACCCGAATTTCACTTGGTGTGCTAATATGTCATTGAACCCGATCTTCACTTGGTGTGCTGACATGCTCTTACACTTTTCTACATGGATCTTGGTCTTAGTGTCCTGGAGAGATCTTCATGACACCTGTGATAAGACGACTTGCTTGATTTTGTACCTTGCTAGATGGAAATTGGCTGGTGATGTGGATGTTGTTGATGTGGATGCTGTTGATGTGGATGCTGTTGATGTGGATGCTGTTGATGTGGATGTTGTTGATGTGGATGCTGTTGATGTGGATGCTGTTGATGTGGATGCTGTTGATGTGGATGCTATTGATGTGGATGCTGTTGATCCGTATTCACGCACTGGTTTAATTTCACCTGTATATACTTTATGTCAGGTTGTCTCACCCCCCACCCCTAGGGCTTGTTTCCTCAGGGTCGCAAGTGTGTTTCTTGCCCTTGCTTCTATTTTCTGGATGTGAGGCCTCCATGTCAGTCTCTTATCTAGAGTGGTGGCCAAGTACACCGGTTCCTCTTCTATCTGGATACTCACATTTCCAAGTGTGGTGTCTCCTGCTATGTCCGTATGTGAGGGTGAAGAGTGTTGGTGAAAACTTTTTTCAGCATTGATCTTTACCACACATTTCTCTGTCCATGCTGCAATGTTGTCTGCTGCCATTTGTATGTTCTTGTTGGTGATCATTAAATGTTCTTCTACACACAGTCATCAGCATACATAGCAGATTAGATCATTTATGAAAACAAGAACAGAGTTGTGAGACGGCACTGAGCCTTGTGGTACTCCATGTTTTATAACTTTTTTTACTGTTGTGATTTTCCATAATGACTTGCTTTCCAATTATGTAGGACGGATCATATCCACTTACCTATGTTACCCCTAATTATATTTTATTGCAACTTTACTACAAGTTCATCGTTCCAGACCTAGTCACAAAACATTGTGAAGATCTATCCATAGTGTGTAAACTTTTTTTATTTGTCGTGAAATGAATCTTCAATTATCGGGGGGGGGGGGGCATGAATGTTATTTGTGTCTCCTATGCTGTTACACTCTCTAAACCCAGCTTGTTCTGGCACGAATAATTTCTTTGATTCTAGGTACCATTTTAATCTTCTGTTGACAATCCACTCCATCGTCTCGCAGACACAACTCGTAAGACTTATTGGCCTGCTACTGTCAGGCTTCTGTTTGTCCTTGCCTTTCATGACATGAGTGTTTATCTCCACGACTCTGGTACATTGCTTGCAGACACAGCTGTAGTAGAATAAGGTTATCTGTAATCATGTATTCGTGGCAGAGAGTGTTGAAGGTGAAGGAATGAATAAGTCAATCTTGAAAATAGGAGACTGCATGGAGAATACCGATGAAAGAGTTTACACAAATGTGTTTGTTCATCGTAGTGAAAATTATGTTTAATGAGTGAGCCATGAGAACCATCGCCAGGCATACATTTCAACATCAAATAATCAGCTATAGTTTGTCAGAACTGCAATCAAGTAAATATATACAGTCCATCAACTACTGCAATATTTATACCTGTTCTAGGTTGATCATCTGTGAACCGTTTCTGAGTCTGTATCTCCTGTTGGTAGCAATATACGGTGTGAACAATTAGTTCAATCATACAGTAATCACACAAGATCACAATTAGTTCAATCATACAGTAATCACACAAGATCATGAGTCAATAATCCAATTTTTGAATGTGCAGAACCATTTTATTTCTGTTATAGTTTCCGCATTCTTCGTGCCATCACATGACTAGCAGACCAGTCGCTACTACACAAAGTGCCTATCGCAATCTCAGATGTCTGTTTACAGAGCTTGCCATCTACAGTTACAGATGCTATATGTACATTTGTTAACAAATTCGAGGCCCGCTACAACAACAAAATATGTGCGGTCAGGGTCATCCAATAATATTATTTGACCACGTTGATGCAGGACGTCAGTGTCAATACAATGTATGGTGACACCGACACAGCATAAATATAATGTATGGTGACACCGCCACAGCATAAATATTATGTATGGTGACACCGCCACAGCATAAATATAATGTATGGTGACACCGCCACAGCATAAATATAATGTATGGTGACACCGCCACAGCATAAATATAATGTATGGTGACACCGCCACAGCAAAAATATTATGTATGGTGACACCGCCACAGCATAAATATAATGTATGGTGACACCGCCACAGCATAAATATAATGTATGGTGACACCGCCACAGCATAAATATAATGTATGGTGACACCGCCACAGCATAAATATAATGTATGGTGACACCGCCACAGCATAAATATAATGTATGGTGACACCGCCACAGCATAAATATAATGTATGGTGACACCGCCACAGCATAAATATAATGTATGGTGACACCGCCACAGCATAAATATAATGTATGGTGACACCGCCACAGCATAAATATAATGTATGGTGACACCGCCACAGCATAAATATAATGTATGGTGACACCGCCACAGCATAAATATAATGTATGGTGACACCGCCACAGCATAAATATAATGTATGGTGACACCGCCACAGCATAAATATAATGTATGGTGACACCGCCACAGCATAAATATAATGTATGGTGACACCGCCACAGCATAAATATAATGTATGGTGACACCGCCACAGCATAAATATAATGTATGGTGACACCGCCACAGCATAAATATAATGTATGGTGACACCGCCACAGCATAAATATAATGTATGGTGACACCGCCACAGCATAAATATAATGTATGGTGACACCGCCACAGCATAAATATTATGTATGGTGAAACCGCCACAGCATAAATATAATGTATGGTGACACCGCCACAGCATAAATATAATGTATGGTGACACCGCCACAGCATAAATATAATGTATGGTGACACCGCCACAGCATAAATATAATGTATGGTGACACCGCCACAGCATAAATATAATGTATGGTGACACAGCCACAGCATAAATATAATGTATGGTGACACCGCCACAGCATAAATATAATGTATGGTGACACCGCCACAGCATAAATATAATGTATGGTGACACCGCCACAGCATAAATATAATGTATGGTGACACCGCCACAGCATAAATATAATGTATGGTGACACCGCCACAGCATAAATATAATGTATGGTGACACCGCCACAGCATAAATATAATGTATGGTGACACCGCCACAGCATAAATATAATGTATGGTGACACCGCCACAGCATAAATATAATGTATGGTGACACCGCCACAGCATAAATATAATGTATGGTGACACCGCCACAGCATAAATATAATGTATGGTGACACCGCCACAGCATAAATATAATGTATGGTGACACCGCCACAGCATAAATATAATGTATGGTGACACCGCCACAGCATAAATATAATGTATGGTGACACAGCCACAGCATAAATATAATGTATGGTGACACACTATAAATATAATGTACGGTGACATAAATATAAGGCCCGGCATGTGTTGGTAAATCCAGTCTATGCCATAGTGGAGAAAATGAGCAGATACTGGTCCCCCATGTAACAACACATCCGCATGTAACAACACATCCCCATGTAACAACACATCCCCATGTAACAACGCATCCCCATGAAACACTCTATGTAACAACACATCCCCATGAAACACTCTATGTAACAACACATCCCATGAAACACTCTATGTAACAACACATCCCCATGTAAGAACGCATCCCCATGAAACACTCTATGTAACAACACATCCCCATGAAACACTCTATGTAACAACGCATCCCCATGTAACAACGCATCCCCATGAAACACTCTATGTAACAACACATCCGCATTTAACAACACATCCCCATGAAAAACTCTATGTAACAACGCATCCCCATGAAACACTCTATGTAACAACGCATCCCCATGTAACAACGCATCCCCATGAAACACTCTATGTAACAACGCATCCCCATGTAACAACGCATCCCCATGTAACAGCACATCCCCATGTAACAACACATCCCCATGTAACAACGCATCCCCATGAAACACTCTATGTAACAACACATCCCCATGAAACACTCTATGTAACAACAAATCCCATGAAACACTCTATGTAACAACACATCCCCATGTAAGAACGCATCCCCATGAAACACTCTATGTAACAACACATCCCCATGAAACACTCTATGTAACAACGCATCCCCATGTAACAACGCATCCCCATGAAACACTCTATGTAACAACACATCCCCATTTAACAACACATCCCCATGAAACACTCTATGTAACAACGCATCCCCATGAAACACTCTATGTAACAACGCATCCCCATGTAACAACGCATACCCATGAAACACTCTATGTAACAACGCATCCACATGTAACAACGCATCCCCATGAAACACTCTATGTAACAACGCATCCCCATGAAACACTCTATGTAACAACGCATCCCCATGAAACACTCTATGTAACAACACATCCCATGAAACACTCTATGTAACAACACATCCCCATGTAACAACGCATCCCCATGAAACACTCTATGTAACAACGCATCCCCATGTAACAACACATCCCCATGAAACACTCTATGTAACAACGCATCCCCATGAAACACTCTATGTAACAACGCATCTCCATGAAACACTCTATGTAACAACGCATCCCCATAAAACACTCTATGTAACAACGCATCCCCATGTAACAACGCATCCCCATGTAACAACGCATCCCCATGAAACACTCTATGTAACAACGCATCCCCATGTAACAACGCATCCCCATGAAACACTCTATGTAACAACGCATCCCCATGAAACACTCTATGTAACAACGCATCCCCATGAAACACTCTATGTAACAACGCATCCCCATGAAACACTCTATGTAACAACACATCCCATGAAACACTCTATGTAACAACACATCCCCATGTAACAACGCATCCCCATGAAACACTCTATGTAACAACACATCCCCCATGTAACACTCTATGTAACAGCACATCCCATGAAACACTCCATGTAACAACACATCCCCATGAAACACTCTATGTAACAACACATCCCATGAAATACTCTATGTAACAACACATCCCATGAAACACTCTATGTAACAACACATCCCCATGTAACAACACATCCCCATGAAACACTCTATGTAACAACACATCCCATGAAACACTATGTAACAACACATCCCCATGTAACAACACATCCCCATGTAACACTCTATGTAACAACACATCCCCATGTAACAACACATCCCCATGTAAGAACACATCCCCATGTAACACTCTATGTAACAACGCATCCCCATGAAACCCTCTATGTAACAACACATCCCATGAAATACTCTATGTAACAACACATCCCATGAAATACTCTATGTAACAACACATCCCCATGTAACAACACATCCCCATGTAACAACACATCCCCATGTAACACTCTATGTAACAATACATTCCATGAAACACTCTATGTAACAACACATCCCCATGTAACAACACATCCCCATGTAACACTCTATGTAACAACACATCCCCATGTAACAACACATCCCCATGTAACAACACATCCCCATGTAATACTCTATGTAACAACGCATCCCCATGAAACACTCTATGTAACAACACATCCCATGAAATACTCTATGTAACAACACATCCCCATGTAACAACACATCCCCATGTAACAACACATCCCCATGAAACACTCTATGTAACAAAACATCCCATGAAATACTCTATGTAACAACACATCCCCATGTAACAACACATCCCCATGAAATAATCTATGTAACAACACCTCCCCATGAAATACTCTATGTAACAACACATTCCCATGAAACACTCTATGTAACAACGCATCCCCATGAAACACTCTATGTAACAACGCATCCCCATGAAACACTCTATGTAACAACGCATCCCCATGTAACAACGCATCCCCATGTAACAACGCATCCCCTTGAAACACTCTATGTAACAACGCATCCCCATGTAACAACGCATCCCCATGAAACACTCTATGTAACAACGCATCCCCATGAAACACTCTATGTAACAACGCATCCCCATGAAACACTCTATGTAACAACGCATCCCCATGAAACACTCTATGTAACAACACATCCCATTAAACACTCTATGTAACAACACATCCCCATGTAACAACGCATCCCCATGAAACACTCTATGTAACAACACATCCCCATGTAACACTCTATGTAACAGCACATCCCATGAAACACTCCATGTAACAACACATCCCCATGAAACACTCTATGTAAGAACACATCCCATGAAATACTCTATGTAACAACACATCCCCATGTAACAACACATCCCCATGAAACACTCTATGTAACAACACATCCCCATGTAACACTCTATGTAACAGCACATCCCATGAAACACTCCATGTAACAACACATCCCCATGAAACACTCTATGTAACAACACATCCCATGAAATACTCTATGTAACAACACATCCCATGAAACACTCTATGTAACAACACATCCCCATGTAACAACACATCCCCATGTAAGAACACATCCCCATGTAACACTCTATGTAATAACGCATCCCCATGAAACCCTCTATGTAACAACACATCCCATGAAATACTCTATGTAACAACACATCCCATGAAATACTCTATGTAACAACACATCCCCATGTAACAACACATCCCCATGTAACAACACATCCCCATGTAACACTCTATGTAACAATACATTCCATGAAACACTCTATGTAACAACACATCCCCATGTAACAACACATCCCCATGTAACACTCTATGTAACAACACATCCCCATGTAACAACATATCCCCATGTAACAACACATCCCCATGTAATACTCTATGTAACAACGCATCCCCATGAAACACTCTATGTAACAACACATCCCATGAAATACTCTATGTAACAACACATCCCCATGTAACAACACATCCCCATGTAACAACACATCCCCATGAAACACTCTATGTAACAAAACATCCCATGAAATACTCTATGTAACAACACATCCCCATGTAACAACACATCCCCATGAAATAATCTATGTAACAACACCTCCCCATGAAATACTCTATGTAACAACACATTCCCATGAAACACTCTATGTAACAACGCATCCCCATGAAACACTCTATGTAACAACGCATCCCCATGAAACACTCTATGTAACAACGCATCCCCATGTAACAACGCATCCCCATGTAACAACGCATCCCCTTGAAACACTCTATGTAACAACGCATCCCCATGTAACAACGCATCCCCATGAAACACTCTATGTAACAACGCATCCCCATGAAACACTCTATGTAACAACGCATCCCCATGAAACACTCTATGTAACAACGCATCCCCATGAAACACTCTATGTAACAACACATCCCATTAAACACTCTATGTAACAACACATCCCCATGTAACAACGCATCCCCATGAAACACTCTATGTAACAACACATCCCCATGTAACACTCTATGTAACAGCACATCCCATGAAACACTCCATGTAACAACACATCCCCATGAAACACTCTATGTAAGAACACATCCCATGAAATACTCTATGTAACAACACATCCCCATGTAACAACACATCCCCATGAAACACTCTATGTAACAACACATCCCCATGTAACACTCTATGTAACAGCACATCCCATGAAACACTCCATGTAACAACACATCCCCATGAAACACTCTATGTAACAACACATCCCATGAAATACTCTATGTAACAACACATCCCATGAAACACTCTATGTAACAACACATCCCCATGTAACAACACATCCCCATGTAACACTCTATGTAACAACACATCCCCATGTAACAACACATCCCCATGTAAGAACACATCCCCATGTAACACTCTATGTAACAACGCATCCCCATAAACCCTCTATGTAACAACACATCCCATGAAATACTCTATGTAACAACACATCCCATGAAATACTCTATGTAACAACACATCCCCATGTAACAACACATCCCCATGTAACACTCTATGTAACAACACATTCCATTAAAAACTCTATGTAACAACACATCCCCATGTAACAACACATCCCCATGTAACACTCTATGTAACAACACATCCCCATGTAACAACACATCCCCATGTAACAACACATCCCCATGTAATACTCTATGTAACAACGCATCCCCATGAAACACTTTATGTAACAACACATCCCATGAAATACTCTATGTAACAACACATCCCCATGTAACAACACATCCCCATGTAACAACACATCCCCATGAAACACTCTATGTAACAAAACATCCCATGAAATACTCTATGTAACAACACATCCCCATGTAACAACACATCCCCATGAAATACTCTATGTAACAACACATCCCCATGAAATACTCTATGTAACAACACATCCCATGAAACACTCTATGTAACAACACATCCCCATGTAACAACACATCCCCATGTAACAACACATCCCCATGTAACAACACATCCCCATGAAATACTCTATGTAACAACACATCCCCATGTAACAACACATCCCCATGTAACAACACATCCCAATGAAACACTCTATGTAACAACACATCCCCATGTAACACTATGTAACAACACATCCCCATGTAACAACACATCCCCATGTAATAACACATCCCCATGTAACACTATGTAACAACACATTCTCATGTAACAACACATCCCCATGTAATAACACATCCCCATGTAACACTATGTAACAACACATCCCCATGTAACACTCTACACCAACAACTGTCCTTGCCGAAAATATGCCCCTCCCCTCCCAAACATCGGTAATATTGTCCAAAACCCCAACCCTAGCCCCAACCGTGAAACTGCCCACTTCTCACAAACTATACTTTCCTCTCCCACAATCTAAACATTTAACACAAACCATAACCGCAACCGTAAAACACCGCCACAGCATAAATATAATGTATGGTGACACCGCCATAGCATAAATATAATGTATGGTGACACCGCCACAGCATAAATATAATGTATGGTGACACCGCCACAGCATAAATATAATGTATGGTGACACCGCCACAGCATAAATATAATGTATGGTGACACCGCCACAGCATAAATATAATGTATGGTGACACCGCCACAGCATAAATATAATGTATGGTGACACTGCCACAGCATAAATATAATGTATGGTGACACCGCCACAGCATAAATATAATGTATGGTGACACCGCCACAGCATAAATATAATGTATGGTGACACCGCCACAGCATAAATATAATGTATGGTGACACCGCCACAGCATAAATATAATGTATGGTGACACAGCCACAGCATAAATATAATGCATGGTGACACCTCCACAGCATAAATATAATGTATGGTGACACCGCCACAGCATAAATATAATGTATGGTGACACCGCCACAGCATAAATATAATGTATGGTGACACCGCCACAGCATAAATATAATGTATGGTGACACCGCCACAGCATAAATATAATGTATGGTGACACCGCCACAGCATAAATATTATGTATGGTGACACCGCCACAGCATAAATATAATGTATGGTGACACCGCCACAGCATAAATATAATGTATGGTGACACCGCCACAGCATAAATATAATGTATGGTGACACCGCCACAGCATAAATATAATGTATGGTGACACCGCCACAGCATAAATATAATGTATGGTGACACCGCCACAGCATAAATATAATGTATGGTGACACCGCCACAGCATAAATATAATGTATGGTGACACAGCCACAGCATAAATATAATGTATGGTGACACACTATAAATATAATGTACGGTGACATAAATATAAGGCCCGGCATGTGTTGGTAAATCCAGTCTATGCCATAGTGGAGAAAATGAGCAGATACTGGTCCCCCATGTAACAACACATCCGCATGTAACAACACATCCGCATGTAACAACACATCCCCATGTAACAACGCATCCCCATGAAACACTCTATGTAACAACACATCCCCATGAAACACTCTATGTAACAACACATCCCATGAAACACTCTATGTAACAACACATCCCCATGTAAGAACGCATCCCCATGAAACACTCTATGTAACAACACATCCCCATGAAACACTCTATGTAACAACGCATCCCCATGTAACAACGCATCCCCATGAAACACTCTATGTAACAACACATCCGCATTTAACAACACATCCCCATGAAAAACTCTATGTAACAACGCATCCCCATGAAACACTCTATGTAACAACGCATCCCCATGTAACAACGCATCCCCATGAAACACTCTATGTAACAACGCATCCCCATGTAACAACGCATCCCCATGTAACAGCACATCCCCATGTAACAACACATCCCCATGTAACAACGCATCCCCATGAAACACTCTATGTAACAACACATCCCCATGAAACACTCTATGTAACAACAAATCCCATGAAACACTCTATGTAACAACACATCCCCATGTAAGAACGCATCCCCATGAAACACTCTATGTAACAACACATCCCCATGAAACACTCTATGTAACAACGCATCCCCATGTAACAACGCATCCCCATGAAACACTCTATGTAACAACACATCCCCATTTAACAACACATCCCCATGAAACACTCTATGTAACAACGCATCCCCATGAAACACTCTATGTAACAACGCATCCCCATGTAACAACGCATACCCATGAAACACTCTAAGTAACAACGCATCCCCATGTAACAACGCATCCCCATGAAACACTCTATGTAACAACGCATCCCCATGAAACACTCTATGTAACAACGCATCCCCATGAAACACTCTATGTAACAACACATCCCATGAAACACTCTATGTAACAACACATCCCCATGTAACAACGCATCCCCATGAAACACTCTATGTAACAACGCATCCCCATGTAACAACACATCCCCATGAAACACTCTATGTAACAACGCATCCCCATGAAACACTCTATGTAACAACGCATCTCCATGAAACACTCTATGTAACAACGCATCCCCATAAAACACTCTATGTAACAACGCATCCCCATGTAACAACGCATCCCCATGTAACAACGCATCCCCATGAAACACTCTATGTAACAACGCATCCCCATGTAACAACGCATCCCCATGAAACACTCTATGTAACAACGCATCCCCATGAAACACTCTATGTAACAACGCATCCCCATGAAACACTCTATGTAACAACGCATCCCCATGAAACACTCTATGTAACAACACATCCCATGAAACACTCTATGTAACAACACATCCCCATGTAACACTCTATGTAACAACACATCCCCATGTAACAACGCATCCCCATGAAACACTCTATGTAACAACACATCCCCCATGTAACACTCTATGTAACAGCACATCCCATGAAACACTCCATGTAACAACACATCCCCATGAAACACTCTATGTAACAACACATCCCATGAAATACTCTATGTAACAACACATCCCATGAAACACTCTATGTAACAACACATCCCCATGTAACAACACATCCCCATTAAACACTCTATGTAACAACACATCCCATGAAACACTATGTAACATCCCCATGTAACAACACATCCCCATGTAACACTCTATGTAACAACGCATCCCCATGAAACCCTCTATGTAACAACACATCCCATGAAATACTCTATGTAACAACACATCCCCATGTAACAACACATCCCCATGTAACAACACATCCCCATGTAACACTCTATGTAACAATACATTCCATGAAACACTCTATGTAACAACACATCCCCATGTAACAACACATCCCCATGTAACACTCTATGTAACAACACATCCCCATGTAACAACACATCCCCATGTAACAACACATCCCCATGTAATACTCTATGTAACAACGCATCCCCATGAAACACTCTATGTAACAACACATCCCATGAAATACTCTATGTAACAACACATCCCCATGTAACAACACATCCCCATGTAACAACACATCCCCATGAAACACTCTATGTAACAAAACATCCCATGAAATACTCTATGTAACAACACATCCCCATGTAACAACACATCCCCATGAAATAATCTATGTAACAACACCTCCCCATGAAATACTCTATGTAACAACACATCCCCATGAAACACTCTATGTAACAACGCATCCCCATGAAACACTCTATGTAACAACGCATCCCCATGAAACACTCTATGTAACAACGCATCCCCATGTAACAACGCATCCCCATGTAACAACGCATCCCCTTGAAACACTCTATGTAACAACGCATCCCCATGTAACAACGCATCCCCATGAAACACTCTATGTAACAACGCATCCCCATGAAACACTCTATGTAACAACGCATCCCCATGAAACACTCTATGTAACAACGCATCCCCATGAAACACTCTATGTAACAACACATCCCATTAAACACTCTATGTAACAACACATCCCCATGTAACAACGCATCCCCATGAAACACTCTATGTAACAACACATCCCCATGTAACACTCTATGTAACAGCACATCCCATGAAACACTCCATGTAACAACACATCCCCATGAAACACTCTATGTAAGACCACATCCCATGAAATACTCTATGTAACAACACATCCCCATGTAACAACACATCCCCATGAAACACTCTATGTAACAACACATCCCCATGTAACACTCTATGTAACAGCACATCCCATGAAACACTCCATGTAACAACACATCCCCATGAAACACTCTATGTAACAACACATCCCATGAAATACTCTATGTAACAACACATCCCATGAAACACTCTATGTAACAACACATCCCCATGTAACAACACATCCCCATGAAACACTCTATGTAACAACACATCCCATGAAACACTCTATGTAACAACACATCCCCATGTAACAACACATCCCCATGTAACACTCTATGTAACAACACATCCCCATGTAACACATCCCCATGTAAGAACACATCCCCATGTAACACTCTATGTAACAACGCATCCCCATAAACCCTCTATGTAACAACACATCCCATGAAATACTCTATGTAACAACACATCCCATGAAATACTCTATGTAACAACACATCCCCATGTAACAACACATCCCCATGTAACAACACATCCCCATGTAACAACACATCCCCATGTAACACTCTATGTAACAACACATTCCATTAAAAACTCTATGTAACAACACATCCCCATGTAACAACACATCCCCATGTAACACTCTATGTAACAACACATCCCCATGTAACAACACATCCCCATGTAACAACACATCCCCATGTAATACTCTATGTAACAACGCATCCCCATGAAACACTTTATGTAACAACACATCCCATGAAATACTCTATGTAACAACACATCCCCATGTAACAACACATCCCCATGTAACAACACATCCCCATGAAACACTCTATGTAACAAAACATCCCATGAAATACTCTATGTAACAACACATCCCCATGTAACAACACATCCCCATGAAATACTCTATGTAACAACACATCCCCATGAAATACTCTATGTAACAACACATCCCATGAAACACTCTATGTAACAACACATCCCCATGTAACAACACATCCCCATGTAACAACACATCCCCATGTAACAACACATCCCCATGAAATACTCTATGTAACAACACATCCCCATGTAACAACACATCCCCATGTAACAACACATCCCAATGAAACACTCTATGTAACAACACATCCCCATGTAACACTATGTAACAACACATCCCCATGTAACAACACACCCCCATGTAATAACACATCCCCATGTAACACTATGTAACAACACATTCTCATGTAACAACACATCCCCATGTAATAACACATTCCCATGTAACACTATGTAACAACACATCCCCATGTAACACTCTACACCAACAACTGTCCTTGCCGAAAATATGCCCCTCCCCTCCCAAACATCGGTAATATTGTCCAAAACCCCAACCCTAGCCCCAACCGTGAAACTGCCCACTTCTCACAAACTATACTTTCCTCTCCCACAATCTAAACATTTAACACAAACCATAACCGCAACCGTAAAACACCGCCACAGCATAAATATAATGTATGGTGACACCGCCATAGCATAAATATAATGTATGATGACACCGCCACAGCATAAATTTAATGTATGGTGACACCGCCACAGCATAAATATAATGTATGGTGACACTGCCACAGCATAAATATAATGTATGGTGACACCGCCACAGCATAAATATAATGTATGGTGACACCGCCACAGCATAAATATAATGTATGGTGACACTGCCACAGCATAAATATAATGTATGGTGACACCGCCACAGCATAAATATAATGTATGGTGACACCGCCACAGCATAAATATTATGTATGGTGACACCGCCACAGCATAAATATAATGTATGGTGACACCGCCACAGCATAAATATAATGTATGGTGACACCGCCACAGCATAAATATAATGTATGGTGACACCGCCACAGCATAAATATAATGTATGGTGACACCGCCACAGCATAAATATAATGTATGGTGACACCGCCACAGCATAAATATAATGTATGGTGACACCGCCACAGCATAAATATAATGTATGGTGACACCGCCACAGCATAAATATAATGTATGGTGACACCGCCACAGCATAAATATAATGTATGGTGACACCGCCACAGCATAAATATAATGTATGGTGACACCGCCACAGCATAAATATAATGTATGGTGACACCGCCACAGCATAAATATAATGTATGGTGACACCGCCACAGCATAAATATAATGTATGGTGACACCGCCACAGCATAAATATAATGTATGGTGACACCGCCACAGCATAAATATAATGTATGGTGACACCGCCACAGCATAAATATAATGTATGGTGACACCGCCACAGCATAAATATAATGTATGGTGACACCGCCACAGCATAAATATTATGTATGGTGAAACCGCCACAGCATAAATATAATGTATGGTGACACCGCCACAGCATAAATATAATGTATGGTGACACCGCCACAGCATAAATATAATGTATGGTGACACCGCCACAGCATAAATATAATGTATGGTGACACCGCCACAGCATAAATATAATGTATGGTGACACAGCCACAGCATAAATATAATGTATGGTGACACCGCCACAGCATAAATATAATGTATGGTGACACCGCCACAGCATAAATATAATGTATGGTGACACCGCCACAGCATAAATATAATGTATGGTGACACCGCCACAGCATAAATATAATGTATGGTGACACCGCCACAGCATAAATATAATGTATGGTGACACCGCCACAGCATAAATATAATGTATGGTTACACCGCCACAGCATAAATATAATGTATGGTGACACCGCCACAGCATAAATATAATGTATGGTGACACAGCCACAGCATAAATATAATGTATGGTGACACACTATAAATATAATGTACGGTGACATAAATATAAGGCCCGGCATGTGTTGGTAAATCCAGTCTATGCCATAGTGGAGAAAATGAGCAGATACTGGTCCCCCATGTAACAACAAATCCGCATGTAACAACACATCCCCATGTAACAACACATCCCCATGTAACAACGCATCCCCATGAAACACTCTATGTAACAACACATCCCCATGAAACACTCTATGTAACAACACATCCCATGAAACACTCTATGTAACAACACATCCCCATGTAAGAACGCATCCCCATGAAACACTCTATGTAACAACACATCCCCATGAAACACTCTATGTAACAACGCATCCCCATGTAACAACGCATCCCCATGAAACACTCTATGTAACAACACATCCGCATTTAACAACACATCCCCATGAAAAACTCTATGTAACAACGCATCCCCATGAAACACTCTATGTAACAACGCATCCCCATGTAACAACGCATCCGCATGAAACACTCTATGTAACAACGCATCCCCATGTAACAACGCATCCACATGTAACAACACATCCCCATGTAACAACACATCCCCATGTAACAACGCATCCCCATGAAACACTCTATGTAACAACACATCCCCATGAAACACTCTATGTAACAACAAATCCCATGAAACACTCTATGTAACAACACATCCCCATGTAAGAACGCATCCCCATGAAACACTCTATGTAACAACACATCCCCATGAAACACTCTATGTAACAACGCATCCCCATGTAACAACGCATCCCCATGAAACACTCTATGTAACAACACATCCCCATTTAACAACACATCCCCATGAAACACTCTATGTAACAACGCATCCCCATGAAACACTCTATGTAACAACGCATCCCCATGTAACAACGCATACCCATGAAACACTCTATGTAACAACGCATCCCCATGTAACAACGCATCCCCATGAAACACTCTATGTAACAACGCATCCCCATGAAACACTCTATGTAACAACGCATCCCCATGAAACACTCTATGTAACAACACATCCCATGAAACACTCTATGTAACAACACATCCCCATGTAACAACGCATCCCCATGAAACACTCTATGTAACAACGCATCCCCATGTAACAACACATCCCCATGAAACACTCTATGTAACAACGCATCCCCATGAAACACTCTATGTAACAACGCATCTCCATGAAACACTCTATGTAACAACGCATCCCCATAAAACACTCTATGTAACAACGCATCCCCATGTAACAACGCATCCCCATGTAACAACGCATCCCCATGAAACACTCTATTTAACAACGCATCCCCATGTAACAACGCATCCCCAGGAAACACTCTATGTAACAACGCATCCCCATGAAACACTCTATGTAACAACGCATCCCCATGAAACACTCTATGTAACAATGCATCCCCATAAAACACTCTATGTAACAACGCATCCCCATGTAACAACGCATCCCCATGTAACAACGCATCCCCATGAAACACTCTATGTAACAACGCATCCCCATGTAACAACGCATCCCCATGAAACACTCTATGTAACAACGCATCCCCATGAAACACTCTATGTAACAACGCATCCCCGTGAAACACTCTATGTAACAACGCATCCCCATGAAACACTCTATGTAACAACACATCCCATGAAACACTCTATGTAACAACACATCCCCATGTAACAACGCATCCCCATGAAACACTCTATGTAACAACACATCCCCCATGTAACACTCTATGTAACAGCACATCCCATGAAACACTCCATGTAACAACACATCCCCATGAAACACTCTATGTAACAACACATCCCATGAAATACTCTATGTAACAACACATCCCATGAAACACTCTATGTAACAACACATCCCCATGTAACAACACATCCCCATGAAACACTCTATGTAACAACACATCCCATGAAACACTATGTAACAACACATCCCCATGTAACAACACATCCCCATGTAACACTCTATGTAACAACACATCCCCATGTAACAACACATCCCCATGTAAGAACACATCCCCATGTAACACTCTATGTAACAACGCATCCCCATGAAACCCTATATGTAACAACACATCCCATGAAATACTCTATGTAACAACACATCCCATGAAATACTCTATGTAACAACACATCCCCATGTAACAACACATCCCCATGTAACAACACATCCCCATGTAACACTCTATGTAACAATACATTCCATGAAACACTCTATGTAACAACACATCCCCATGTAACAACACATCCCCATGTAACACTCTATGTAACAACACATCCCCATGTAACAACACATCCCCATGTAACAACACATCCCCATGTAATACTCTATGTAACAACGCATCCCCATGAAACACTCTATGTAACAACACATCCCATGAAATACTCTATGTAACAACACATCCCCATGTAACAACACATCCCCATGTAACAACACATCCCCATGAAACACTCTATGTAACAAAACATCCCATGAAATACTCTATGTAACAACACATCCCCATGTAACAACACATCCCCATGAAATACTCTATGTAACAACACCTCCCCATGAAATACTCTATGTAACAACACATCCCCATGAAACACTCTATGTAACAACGCATCCCCATGAAACACTCTATGTAACAACGCATCCCCATGAAACACTCTATGTAACAACGCATCCCCATGTAACAACGCATCCCCATGTAACAACGCATCCCCTTGAAACACTCTATGTAACAACGCATCCCCATGTAACAACGCATCCCCATGAAACACTCTATGTAACAACGCATCCCCATGAAACACTCTATGTAACAACGCATCCCCATGAAACACTCTATGTAACAACGCATCCCCATGAAACACTCTATGTAACAACACATCCCATGAAACACTCTATGTAACAACACATCCCCAAGTAACAACGCATCCCCATGAAACACTCTATGTAACAACACATCCCCATGTAACACTCTATGTAACAGCACATCCCATGAAACACTCCATGTAACAACACATCCCCATGAAACACTCTATGTAACAACACATCCCATGAAATACTCTATGTAACAACACATCCCCATGTAACAACACATCCCCATGAAACACTCTATGTAACAACACATCCCCATGTAACACTCTATGTAACAGCACATCCCATGAAACACTCCATGTAACAACACATCCCCATGAAACACTCTATGTAACAACACATCCCATGAAATACTCTATGTAACAACACATCCCATGAAACACTCTATGTAACAACACATCCCCATGTAACAACACATCCCCATGAAACACTCTATGTAACAACACATCCCATGAAACACTCTATGTAACAACACATCCCCATGTAACAACACATCCCCATGTAAGAACACATCCCCATGTAACACTCTATGTAACAACGCATCCCCATAAACCCTCTATGTAACAACACATCCCATGAAATACTCTATGTAACAACACATCCCATGAAATACTCTATGTAACAACACATCCCCATGTAACAACACATCCCCATGTAACAACACATCCCCATGTAACAACACATCCCCATGTAACACTCTATGTAACAACACATTCCATTAAAAACTCTATGTAACAACACATCCCCATGTAACAACACATCCCCATGTAACACTCTATGTAACAACACATCCCCATGTAACAACACATCCCCATGTAACAACACATCCCCATGTAATACTCTATGTAACAACGCATCCCCATGAAACACTTTATGTAACAACACATCCCATGAAATACTCTATGTAACAACACATCCCCATGTAACAACACATCCCCATGTAATAACACATCCCCATGTAACACTATGTAACAACACATTCTCATGTAACAACACATCCCCATGTAATAACACATCCCCATGTAACACTATGTAACAACACATCCTAATGTAACACTCTACACCAACAACTGTCCTTGCCGAAAATATGCCCCTCCCCTCCCAAACATCGGTAATATTGTCCAAAACCCCAACCCTAGCCCCAACCGTGAAACTGCCCACTTCTCACAAACTATACTTTCCTCTCCCACAATCTAAACATTTAACACAAACCATAACCGCAACCGTAAAACACCGCCACAGCATAAATATAATGTATGGTGACACCGCCATAGCATAAATATAATGTATGGTGACACCGCCACAGCATAAATATAATGTATGGTGACACCGCCACAGCATAAATATAATGTATGGTGACACCGCTACAGCATAAATATAATGTATGGTGACACCGCCACAGCATAAATATAATGTATGGTGACACTGCCACAGCATAAATATAATGTATGGTGACACCGCCACAGCATAAATATAATGTATGGTGACACCGCCACAGCATAAATATAATGTATGGTGACACAGCCACAGCATAAATATAATGTATGGTGACACCGCCACAGCATAAATATAATGTATGGTGACACCGCCACAGCATAAATATAATGTATGGTGACACCGCCACAGCATAAATATTATGTATGGTGACACCGCCACAGCATAAATATAATGTATGGTGACACCGCCACAGCATAAATATAATGTATGGTGACACCGCCACAGCATAAATATAATGTATGGTGACACCGCCACAGCATAAATATAATGTATGGTGACACCGCCACAGCATAAATATAATGTATGGTGACACCGCCACAGCATAAATATAATGTATGGTGACACCGCCACAGCATAAATATAATGTATGGTGACACCGCCACAGCATAAATATAATGTATGGTGACACCGCCACAGCATAAATATAATGTATGGTGACACCGCCACAGCATAAATATAATGTATGGTGACACCGCCACAGCATAAATATAATGTATGGTGACACCGCCACAGCATAAATATAATGTATGGTGACACCGCCACAGCATAAATATAATGTATGGTGACACCGCCACAGCATAAATATAATGTATGGTGACACCGCCACAGCATAAATATAATGTATGGTGACACCGCCACAGCATAAATATAATGTATGGTGACACCGCCACAGCATAAATATAATGTATGGTGACACCGCCACAGCATAAATATTATGTATGGTGAAACCGCCACAGCATAAATATAATGTATGGTGACACCGCCACAGCATAAATATAATGTATGGTGACACCGCCACAGCATAAATATAATGTATGGTGACACCGCCACAGCATAAATATAATGTATGGTGACACCGCCACAGCATAAATATAATGTATGGTGACACAGCCACAGCATAAATATAATGTATGGTGACACCGCCACAGCATAAATATAATGTATGGTGACACCGCCACAGCATAAATATAATGTATGGTGACACCGCCACAGCATAAATATAATGTATGGTGACACCGCCACAGCATAAATATAATGTATGGTGACACCGCCACAGCATAAATATAATGTATGGTGACACCGCCACAGCATAAATATAATGTATGGTGACACCGCCACAGCATAAATATAATGTATGGTGACACCGCCACAGCATAAATATAATGTATGGTGACACCGCCACAGCATAAATATAATGTATGGTGACACCGCCACAGCATAAATATAATGTATGGTGACACCGCCACAGCATAAATATAATGTATGGTGACACCGCCACAGCATAAATATAATGTATGGTGACACAGCCACAGCATAAATATAATGTATGGTGACACACTATAAATATAATGTACGGTGACATAAATATAAGGCCCGGCATGTGTTGGTAAATCCAGTCTATGCCATAGTGGAGAAAATGAGCAGATACTGGTCCCCCATGTAACAACACATCCGCATGTAACAACACATCCCCATGTAACAACACATCCCCATGTAAACACTCTATGTAACAACACATCCCCATGAAACACTCTATGTAACAACACATCCCATGAAACACTCTATGTAACAACACATCCCCATGTAAGAACGCATCCCCATGAAACACTCTATGTAACAACACATCCCCATGAAACACTCTATGTAACAACGCATCCCCATGTAACAACGCATCCCCATGAAACACTCTATGTAACAACACATCCGCATTTAACAACACATCCCCATGAAAAACTCTAAGTAACAACGCATCCCCATGAAACACTCTATGTAACAACGCATCCCCATGTAACAACGCATCCCCATGAAAAACTCTATGTAACAACGCATCCCCATGTAACAACGCATCCCCATGTAACAACACATCCCCATGTAACAACACATCCCCATGTAACAACGCATCCCCATGAAACACTCTATGTAACAACACATCCCCATGAAACACTCTATGTAACAACAAATCCCATGAAACACTCTATGTAACAACACATCCCCATGTAAGAACGCATCCACATGAAACACTCTATGTAACAACACATCCCCATGAAACACTCTATGTAACAACGCATCCCCATGTAACAACGCATCCCCATGAAACACTCTATGTAACAACACATCCCCATTTAACAACACATCCCCATGAAACACTCTATGTAACAACGCATTTCCATGAAACACTCTATGTAACAACGCATCCCCATGTAACAACGCATACCCATGAAACACTCTATGTAGCAACGCATCCCCATGTAACAACGCATCCCCATGAAACACTCTATGTAACAACGCATCCCCATGAAACCCTCTATGTAACAACGCATCCCCATGAAACACTCTATGTAACAACACATCCCATGAAACACTCTATGTAACAACACATCCCCATGTAACAACGCATCCCCATGAAACACTCTATGTAACAACGCATCCCCATGTAACAACACATCCCCATGAAACACTCTATGTAACAACGCATCCCCATGAAACACTCTATGTAACAACGCATCTCCATGAAACACTCTATGTAACAACGCATCCCCATAAAACACTCTATGTAACAACGCACCCCCATGTAACAACGCATCCCCATGTAACAACGCATCCCCATGAAACACTCTATGTAACAACGCATCCCCATGTAACAACGCATCCCCATGAAACACTCTATGTAACAACGCATCCCCATGAAACACTCTATGTAACAACGCATCCCCATGAAACACTCTATGTAACAACGCATCCCCATGAAACACTCTATGTAACAACACATCCCATGAAACACTCTATGTAACAACACATCCCCATGTAACAACGCATCCCCATGAAACACTCTATGTAACAACACATCCCCCATGTAACACTCTATGTAACAGCACATCCCATGAAACACTCCATGTAACAACACATCCCCATGAAACACTCAATGTAACAACACATCCCATGAAATACTCTATGTAACAATACATCCCATGAAACACTCTATGTAACAACACATCCCCATGTAACAACACATCCCCATGAAACACTCTATGTAACAACACATCCCATGAAACACTATGTAACAACACATCCCCATGTAACAACACATCCCCATGTAACACTCTATGTAACAACACATCCCCATGTAACAACACATCCCCATGTAAGAACACATCCCCATGTAACACTCTATGTAACAACGCATCCCCATGAAACCCTCTATGTAACAACACATCCCATGAAATACTCTATGTAACAACACATCCCATGAAATACTCTATGTAACAACACATCCCCATGTAACAACACATCCCCATGTAACAACACATCCCCATGTAACACTCTATGTAACAATACATTCCATGAAACACTCTATGTAACAACACATCCCCATGTAACAACACATCCCCATGTAACACTCTATGTAACAACACATCCCCATGTAACAACACATCCCCATGTAACAACACATCCCCATGTAATACTCTATGTAACAACGCATCCCCATGAAACACTCTATGTAACAACACATCCCATGAAATACTCTATGTAACAACACATCCCCATGTAACAACACATCCCCATGAAATACTCTATGTAACAACACCTCCCCATGAAATACTCTATGTAACAACACATCCCCATGAAACACTCTATGTAACAACGCATCCCCATGAAACACTCTATGTAACAACGCATCCCCATGAAACACTCTATGTAACAACGCATCCCCATGTAACAACGCATCCCCATGTAACAACGCATCCCCTTGAAACACTCTATGTAACAACGCATCCCCATGAAACACTCTATGTAACAACGCATCTCCATGAAACACTCTATGTAACAACGCATCCCCATGAAACACTCTATGTAACAACACATCCCATGAAACACTCTATGTAACAACACATCCCATGTAACAACGCATCCCCATGAAACACTCTATGTAACAACACATCCCCATGTAACACTCTATGTAACAGCACATCCCATGAAACACTCCATGTAACAACACATCCCCATGAAACACTCTATGTAACAACACATCCCATGAAATACTCTATGTAACAACACATCCCCATGTAACAACGCATCCCCATGAAACACTCTATGTAACAACGCATCCCCATGTAACAACACATCCCCATGAAACACTCTATGTAACAACGCATCCCCATGAAACACTCTATGTAACAACGCATCTCCATGAAACACTCTATGTAACAACGCATCCCCATAAAACACTCTATGTAACAACGCACCCCCATGTAACAACGCATCCCCATGTAACAACGCATCCCCATGAAACACTCTATGTAACAACGCATCCCCATGTAACAACGCATCCCCATGAAACACTCTATGTAACAACGCATCCCCATGAAACACTCTATGTAACAACGCATCCCCATGAAACACTCTATGTAACAACGCATCCCCATGAAACACTCTATGTAACAACACATCCCATGAAACACTCTATGTAACAACACATCCCCATGTAACAACGCATCCCCATGAAACACTCTATGTAACAACACATCCCCCATGTAACACTCTATGTAACAGCACATCCCATGAAACACTCCATGTGACAACACATCCCCATGAAACACTCTATGTAACAACACATCCCATGAAATACTCTATGTAACAACACATCCCATGAAACACTCTATGTAACAACACATCCCCATGTAACAACACATCCCCATGAAACACTCTATGTAACAACACATCCCATGAAACACTATGTAACAACACATCCCCATGTAACAACACATCCCCATGTAACACTCTATGTAACAACACATCCCCATGTAACAACACATCCCCATGTAAGAACACATCCCCATGTAACACTCTATGTAACAACGCATCCCCATGAAACCCTCTATGTAACAACACATCCCATGAAATACTCTATGTAACAACACATCCCATGAAATACTCTATGTAACAACACATCCCCATGTAACAACACATCCCCATGTAACAACACATCCCCATGTAACACTCTATGTAACAATACATTCCATGAAATACTCTATGTAACAACACATTCCCATGTAACAACACATCCCCATGTAACACTCTATGTAACAACACATCCCCATGTAACAACACATCCCCATGTAACAACACATCCCCATGTAATACTCTATGTAACAACGCATCCCCATGAAACACTCTATGTAACAACACATCCCATGAAATACTCTATGTAACAACACATCCCCATGTAACAACACATCCCCATGTAACAACACATCCCCATGAAACACTCTATGTAACAAATCATCCCATGAAATACTCTATGTAACAACACATCCCCATGTAACAACACATCCCCATGAAATACTCTATGTAACAACACCTCCCCATGAAATACTCTATGTAACAACACATCCCCATGAAACACTCTATGTAACAACGCATCCCCATGAAACACTCTATGTAACAACGCATCCCCTTGAAACACTCTATGTAACAACGCATCCCCATGTAACAACGCATCCCCATGAAACACTCTATGTAACAACGCATCTCCATGAAACACTCTATGTAACAACGCATCCCCATGAAACACTCTATGTAACAACACATCCCATGAAACACTCTATGTAACAACACATCTCATGTAACAACGCATCCCCATGAAACACTCTATGTAACAACACATCCCCATGTAACACTCTATGTAACAGCACATCCCATGAAACACTCCATGTAACAACACATCCCCATGAAACACTCTATGTAACAACACATCCCATGAAATACTCTATGTAACAACACATCCCCATGTAACAACACATCCCCATGAAACACTCTATGTAACAACACATCCCCATGTAACACTTTATGTAACAGCACATCCCATGAAACACTCCATGTAACAACACATCCCCATGAAACACTCTATGTAACAACACATCCCATGAAATACTCTATGTAACAACACATCCCATGAAACACTCTATGTAACAACACATCCCCATGTAACAACACATCCCCATGAAACACTCTATGTAACAACACATCCCATGAAACACTCTATGTAACAACACATCCCCATGTAACAACACATCCCCATGTAACACTCTATGTAACAACACATCCCCATGTAACAACACATCCCCATGTAAGAACACATCCCCATGTAACACTCTATGTAACAACGCATCCCCATAAACCCTCTATATAACAACACATCCCATGAAATACTCTATGTAACAACACATCCCATGAAATACTCTATGTAACAACACATCCCCATGTAACAACACATCCCCATGTAACAACACATCCCCATGTAACAACACATCCCCATGTAACACTCTATGTAACAACACATTCCATTAAAAACTCTATGTAACAACACATCCCCATGTAACAACACATCCCCATGTAACACTCTATGTAACAACACATCCCCATGTAACAACACATCCCCATGTAACAACACATCCCCATGTAATACTCTATGTAACAACGCATCCCCATGAAACACTTTATGTAACAACACATCCCATGAAATACTCTATGTAACAACACATCCCCATGTAACAACACATCCCCATGTAACAACACATCCCCATGAAACACTCTATGTAACAAAACATCCCATGAAATACTCTATGTAACAACACATCCCCATGTAACAACACATCCCCATGAAATACTCTATGTAACAACACATCCCCATGAAATACTCTATGTAACAACACATCCCATGAAACACTCTATGTAACAACACATCCCCATGTAACAACACATCCCCATGTAACAACACATCCCCATGTAACAACACATCCCCATGAAATACTCTATGTAACAACACATCCCCATGTAACAACACATCCCCATGTAACAACACATCCCAATGAAACACTCTATGTAACAACACATCCCCATGTAACACTATGTAACAACACATCCCCATGTAACAACACATCCCCATGTAATAACACATCCCCATGTAACACTATGTAACAACACATCCCCATGTAACAACACATCCCCATGTAATAACACATCCCCATGTAACACTATGTAACAACACATCCCCATGTAACACTCTACACCAACAACTGTCCTTGCCGAAAATATGCCCCTCCCCTCCCAAACATCGGTAATATTGTCCAAAACCCCAACCCTAGCCCCAACCGTGAAACTGCCCACTTCTCACAAACTATACTTTCCTCTCCCACAATCTAAACATTTAACACAAACCATAACCGCAACCGTAAAACTCCCTACATGTAAATACTCCCCCCTCCCCCACACAAAAAGTAAAATACGTTGTCTTCCCTTTAAGCAATATTGGTCTAGTCTACCACGAAATAACACAGGTACATAATTAATGTACTGTCTAAGCTAACCTTGCTTATTTGCCCCTACTCCGTTTCGTAAATGAATTCGAGTAGGAAGCATTAGGTTAAATGAAAATAATTCTTTAAAAAGAAAAAGGTGTAATCTTGTCAAGACTTTCAACTTGTCTACTCAAGTCACTGAGAACGGACCAACCGCAACAAAGACTATTACAACAACAACAAACACCCCGTATAAGTATTGAAGTATCATCAGTAACACAAACATAGAAGATGTATATTCGTACTACAAGGACCTACATGAATTCTTGTAACCAGAAGAAACAAAACATAAGGAACAAAGCAAGTAAGGAAAACATTTTACTTGAGTTGTAAAGCGATTCGGGGCCGCTAGAACAGACCTGGTTCAATTCCTGTCAGCTGTAAGAATTATTTCCGTTTCGTAAAATAAAGTATGTTTAATTTTTTGCCAGCTAATGGTTTGTTCCAATAAGAATGTAGAAATATGTGGTCATTTCTCCCCGTAATGAATCTACAATTATCATACATATCGTACATGCTGAAGTCGGATGTGTCAGGCCGAAAGTTGAGATATCACATCAATGTTGTAAACCATGACACGTCTTACATTGTCCGAACTACAACCTGGAAATCTGCAGGAGTTTGAGAATGGACGCCGCAGAAGAGCATAGATATCGTTGAGTCCAGTCGTAACAGAGAAGCGTAACTTTGTATTGAAATAATGCAGTAACAGAGAAGCGTAACTTTGTATTGAAATAATGCTGTAACAGAGAAGCGTAACTTTGTATTGAAATAATGCTGTCATTAGTCAACTAGTCAAAGCGAAGTCAATTATGTTTACTCGAGAGGTAACCAACTCGTCAATGCTCATTTCCTTACTTTTATTCTGACTAGTTGTTGATTGTAGATTGTAGAAGACGGAATTAAATAACGGGACCTGCAGTAGTCGCTCTGTGTTTATTTAAACAAGGACACCGCAAGTTCACGTGTGATTACGGACATGTTGAGATATTTGAGTGAGGGACAAATGAATAAGAATTAAAGTAAGTAACTTAACTCCGAAGGTATACTTACGGATATGATGAAAAACCACCGCCATGTTGCGGAGATCCTCTTCATCTTAGCTTCCCAGGCAAACAATCTGTCTGGGTGCTCATAATAAAACATTCAGATGAATTGTTTCCCTGGGAAACTAAGAAGTAGAAGTTCTCGACAAAATGACAACAACATCCTCATCATATCCGTAAAGAAGACCTAAAGAAAAGATATTGGACAGTATGAATAAATGGCTTCAATTGACGACACCAACAGACATGATGATGTAAATGGGAGATTGATGTACATGGATAGATATGATCGCCAACGCCACTCGGCACGGCACTTGATGAGGATGCACCAAGTTTGCTAACAATTCCATCCGAACGTCCAATGATACACGTTTATCCTACCTAGATTCTGTACCATACACACATATTTTTAAACATTTGCTGCCGTTTCTATGTTAACAATTATTTTGCTATGTGAGGTCCATATCATCCCTTAGCTGCGGAGGTATCGCCTTGATCGTTTCCCTTCCATCTTTCCTATTGTTACTATATTCTCAATGTCTCCTCTTCTCATTGTGTACCCAATAAATGTTGACTGTATTTTTCTTATATTATCAATAATGCATCATTTCACATCCATCCTTCTAAGACATTCTTCATTAGTAATATTTGTTGTCCAGGGAATTGGTAACATTCTTCGAATAAACCACATTTTCGCTGCATCTAATGATTTTTCTGATGTCTTATTTATTGTCCATGCTTCACTCCCATAGAGTAGCACTGGTTCAATGTATCATTTGAGGACTTAAATGTAGCGTTTTCTAGTATCCATCGATATGGACTTGTTACAAATGATATTTTTTTCATTTTATGGAATGCTGCTTTTGCTTGTCCTATTCTGCTTATAATTTCGGTCTTGCATTTACCATCTGAAGTTATTAATGTTCCTAAATATTTGAAACTATTCATCTGATTTAAGTTTTTTTCTCATGTGATATTATTTTACTATTTGGTGGGCTACTATTTCCTGATATTATCATTGTCTCTGTCTTTTTTATGTTTAATCTAAGACCTTCTTGTTCACTTTCAGAAATGACATGTCTACGAAGAATACTCTGAGTGTCATTAAGAGATAGAATTAGAAACGATAACATCAGACAGATAACCACAACAATACCAGCATTAGAACACACCAAAAGACAAAAATCAAGTGGTTTTCACACACTTCCAGACTACCAACAGATATGTCACAAATGGCCATGACACATAGACATAACGGTTATAAAGCCTCATCTATGCCGCGGTGAGAAGACTGTGGAACACTTCCTCGAAAGCCTCAACTATGCCGCGGTGAGAACACGGTGGAACACTTCCTCGAAAGCCTCAACTATGCCGCGGTGAGAACACTGTGGAACACTTCCTCGAAAGCCTCAACTATGCCGCGGTGAGAACACTTTGGAACACTTCCTGGAAAGCCTCAACTATGCCGCGGTGAGAACACTGTGGAACACTTACTCGAAAGCCTCATCTATGCCGCGGTGAGAACACTTTGGAACACTTCCTGGAAAGCCTCAACTATGCAGCGGTGAGAACACTGTGGAACACTTACTCGAAAGCCTCATCTATGCCGCGGTGAGAACACTGTGGAACACTTCCTCGAAAGCCTCAACTATGCCGCGGTGAGAACACTGTGGAACACTTCCTCGAAAGCCTCAACTATGCCGCGGTGAGAACACTGTGGAACACTTCCTCGAAAGCCTCAACTATGCCGCGGTGAGAACACTTTGGAACACTTCCTGGAAAGCCACAACTATGCCGCGGTGAGAACACTTTGGAACACTTCCTGGAAAGCCACAAAAACGAGTTGGAAGAGATCAACGAAATGTTCAAAAATCCAAAGCCTCTTCAGATGACGTCCGACGATGAGCGGGGATGTTTGGCTGTGTCAGATCTGTGACAGGTCACTAGAAGACGATCAGTTGTGAGATCATTGCCATATAACCAAAAGTATCGGGGTGGGGGGGGGAGGCAGCTCATAGCAAATGTAACCTTAAGATCCGAATTCGTCCTTATGTTACCAAGATTCCGGTGGTCTTTCACAATCTGCAGGGTTATGATGGACATCTGATCATGCAAGCTCTTGGAGGTGTAGATTGGGGGGTGTAGATTGGGGGTGTAGATTGGGGTGTAGATTGGGGGTGTAGATTGGGGTGTAGATTGGGGGTGTAGATTTGGGGGTGTAGATTGGGGGTGTAGATTGGGGGTGTAGATTGGGGGTGTAGATTGGGGGGTGTAGATTGGGGGGTGTAGATTGGGGGATGAGAATGGTTAGATATAAGACGACGACATTGTGAATGGAAAGAGAAAGAAGTAGAAAATGGCGGAATCAGCTGCACCTCAAACAACATGGACAAGTACATGACTTTCTCCGTTTGGCAGTTACAATTCTTCGACAGTTTGCAGTTTATGAACAGCTCTAACCTAGTAAACCGTATGACCATAATATAGAACATTAGTCTAGTAGACCCCTACACTATAACCCAAATATAGAACATTAGTCTAGTAGACTCCTACACTATAACCCAAATATAGAACATTAGTCTAGTAGACCCCTACACTATAACCCAAATATAGAACATTAGTCTAGTAGACACCTACACTATAACCCAAACATAGAACATTTACCTAGTACACCGTATGAACCAATGTTACGTATTCTCTCCAGAACATTGTCTTCCCAATGAACTCCCTGAACTCTTCTCTGTCTTGGGACATGCGGCTTGTATTTTCCAACGATGTATTCATGTTATCTGTTAATGTCATTAGTCTATCGTCTTCTTGGACTGCCCTATACCCTTCACCCAGCAGTAGTTATTGTGTTTAGTAACCAACATTCTGGAATCTTCAATGTGTTTACAATATCTGAGTTTTTCCTTTTTGTTTTTACTTCCATGATATTCTAAGTATCTTTCTGTAGCATTTCTGTTCAAAGGCGTTGATCTTCTTTGCCTCTGACTTACTTAGGGTCCATATTTCACAGCCGTATGTTGCAACCGGAAAAAATAAAAGTTCTTAGCATTATCAGTTTTGCTTATATTTCCATATGACCCTAATATAGAACATTGAGTTAGTACACTGTATCTGTCTTAGCTCATGTCTGATATTGTGCAGAAGGCTTTTGTTTCTGTTTCTCTGGATTGATTCCAGTAGGGATCTGCAATCTGTGAATATAGTTATCTTCTTTGGTCTTGGCAGTCCTGGTTTGGTGAAGCTTTCAGTGCTTGATGCAGTGCAACTGCTTCTGCTATAAAATTAGAGGAGTGTTTCCCAGTTGGAAAAGCTTTTGATATTGTCTTCCCATCTTTGAGTCTTATAAAAATTCTACCTCCTCCATTCCTTACTGCTACTTCTGCCGATCCATCTGTGTAGATATGTGTCCATCCTTGGGATTGTATTTTATTTCTATCATCTCTAGTCTCAATGCTTTTAGTTGAGGTGGAGTTTGGTATTCCTTATTAATTATTCCAGGAGCTTGTGTTATTATGGAGACATTCTGGAGACTATTGCCTGGCTCTTCAAAGTCCGTTAGTGTTTCAATTTAATTTGGGAGGTTTGTGAGGATTTTTTTATGTTGTTCATGGAGATCTTTGGAAATGTGACAGAAGCTGGTTCTCTTCAACCTGCTTGTGGTTGATCTAGAAATTTGCGCATACATCGGATAGTTTGGCATGCGCTTAATTTCTTCCCTTTGAACAAGCACTCTTTCTTCTCTTTTGTCATCCAGTGGGCGGATGTTTACATGTTTTTCCATTGCATGGATTGGAGTGGTTTTCATCCCTCCTGAGATAAGTCGAAGTCCTGCATTTTGTACTTTAGATAGGCGATCAGTATTTGTTTTTGATGCTGATGTCCAGACTGTCATTCCATATTCTACTACAGGTCTGACTATACCCATGTAGACTTTACAGAGAATATTTCCATTTGCTACCCAGCTTGTGCCTGCAAATTTCTTCATCAAGGATAGCCTCCTGGTTGCTTTTTGCTCAGTGGTTATTAGGTGTGGTTTCCAGGTGAGTCGCTTGTCTAGTGTGACCCCTAGATATGTAGGGTTCTCCACATGTGCTAGCTCACTTCCATTTATTTTAAGATTTGCTTTTTCTTGGTCGTTTGAAAGTGAGAAGATGGTTGTCACAGTTTTGGAGAGGTTGATCTGGACTCCCCAGTCAGATGCCCATTCACTTAGGGTGTCAAGTGCGGTCTGCAATCTTTTTATTTTTCAGGGGATAGGTTACCTGCCGCACTCCAGGCAGCAAAGTCATCTGCATGAAGAGCCTTTGAAATATGATGTGACAGTTTCTCTCTCATATCATTGATGAATACTAGGAAGAGGGTAGGAGAGATCACTCCTCCTTGAGGTACTCCTTGTTGTAGAGTGACACGTTTGCTTAGATTACCATCTACTTTTACTCTTGCAGTGCGGTAGCAGAGGAAATATTTTATCCAGCTGAACATTCTTCCTTCAATTTTGTTTTATAAAAGCTTGAAGAGTACTCTATCTTTCCACACCTTATCGAAGGCCTTTCTCAAGTCCATATAAGTTGCAGCATTTTTTCCTTCTTTTGTCACGCATTTTCGATTTCCTGTAATAGATGAGCTAAGACAAATAACCAAAAATCAACAGCTGTTGTCCTTCAGTGAATACCATCACACTGTGGAATCATGGGAAAGGAGAAAGCGGATGCTCTGTCAGAGGCAGGAAGAGAAATGGAACAACTCAGACACCCACTGTCTTATGGAGAAGAAAAAACAAAATCCGCAACACATACACAGCAAAGTGGAAGAAACAAATGGAAGGGGAATACGAACATGATGCAATAAATCTCCTCCAAAGATATCAACAGACCACAATATTTCGCCTTATAACAGGCCACTGCAGACTGTTGGGTCACCTTTACGGATTAAGGATAGCATACACAGATGAATGTCCATGTGGATCCGGAAGCCAGACTCCGGAACACATACTTCAGGGCAGCCCAACATACAAGGAGCAGAAGCAGCAGACCTGGTCAGAGGATACAGACGTGAGGCACAAGCTATGAGGAAGCCGCTCTGACCTGGAGAAGACGGTGGACTTCGTCTTGACGACAGGCCTGACGGTATAGCATGACCACAGATGCTGAACTCAGAAGAAGAAGAAGTACACTGTATGGGTCTAGTATAGATCATTAACCTAGTACATTGTATATGCAGAATATAGAACATTAGTAAAGTAGTATAGAGTAAGATCCCAGAATATGCTAATCTATCTGCTTGAGAATGACTCACCTTGATAGCTTCAAGTATTCCCAATCTAATTGTTTTATTGATTTCAAGGTCTGTGACAGCTGTCCAGGAACCCTTTGGCTCCATTCTAACAGGAAATGAGAAAAACATACCAACTGGAACACCATACCAGCCTGGTCAGATGAAAGGAACCATATTTAGTTGTTAGATCATTGCTTGCACAGGCAATTTGTAAGTGTTCTCTTCTTGATAATGTCAGACAACTCATGCATGTGCAAGTACTACCAGTGACCTATCAGACAACTCATGCATGTGCAACAGTGACCTTTCAGACAACTCATGCATGTGCAACAGTGACCTTTCAGACAACCAATCATGCTACATTATACTTCTAGCAGCGTGTGAAATGTGATATAGAAATGCAGACAAATAAATTTCTTTCATTGACTAGTCAATGTAACACTTACTAAAGCATGTATTCATTTCACAGCTTTTATTCATATCACAGCTTGTATTCATATCACAGCTTGTATTCGTATCACAGCTTGTATTCATATCACAGCTTGTATTCATATCACATATCACAGCTTGTATTCATATCACAGCTTGTATTCATATCACATATCACAGCTTGTATTCATATCACATATCACAGCTTGTATTCATATCACAGCTTGTATTCATATCACATATCACAGCTTGTATTCATATCACAACTTGTATTCATATCACATATCACAGCTTGTATTCATATCACATATCACAGCTTGTATTCATATCACAGCATGTATTCATATCACAGCTTGTATTCATATCACATATCACAGCATATATTCATATCACAGCTTGTATTCATATCACATATCACAGCTTGTATTCATATCACATATCACAGCTTGTATTCATATCACATATTACAGGTTGTATCCCCATCACATATCACAACTTGTATTCATATCACATATCACAGCTTCTATTTATATCACATATCACCGCTTGTATTCATATCACAGCTTGTATTCATATCACATATCACAGCTTGTATTCATATCACATATTACAGGTTGTATCCCCATCACATATCACAACTTGTATTCATATCACATATCACAGCTTCTATTTATATCACATATCACCGCTTGTATTCATATCACAGCTTGTATTCATATCACATATCACAGCTTGTATTCATATCACATATCACAGCTTGTATTCATATCACATATCACAGCTTGTATTCATATCACATATCACAGCTTGTATTCATATCACATATCACAGCATGTATTTATATCACTTATCACAGCTTGTATTCATATCACATATCACAGCTTATATTCATATCACATATCATATATAACAGCTTGTATTCATATCACGTAACATGCCTTGTATTCATATCACAGCCTGTATTCATATCACATATCACAGCTTGTATTCATATCACATATCACAGCCTGTATTCATATCACATATCACAGCATGTATTCATATCACAGCCTGTATTCATATCACATATCACAGCATGTATTCATATCACAGCCTGTATTCATATCACATATCACAGCTTGTATTCATATCACAGCCTGTATTCATATCACAACTTGTATTCATATCACATATCACAGCTTGTTTTAGTATCACATATCACAGTTTGTATTCATATTGCATATTACATCTTGTATCCATATCACATATGACAACTTGTATTCATATCACATATCACATATCACAGCTTGTATTTATATCACATATCACAACGTGTATTCATATCACATATCACATATCACAGCTTGTATTCATATCACAGCCTGTATTCATATCACAGCTTGTATTCATATCACATATCACAGCTTGTATTCATATCACAGCCTGTATTCATATCATAGCTTGTATTCATATCACATATCACAACTTGTATTCATATCACATATCACATTCTGTATTCATATCACATATCACAGCTTGTATTCATATCACATATCACATCTTGTATTCATATCACAGCCTGTATTCATATCACAGCATGTATTCATATCACAGTCTGTATTCATATCACATATCACAGCTTGTATTCATATCACATATCACAGCCTGTATTCATATCACATATCACAGCATGTATTCATATCACAGCCTGTATTCATATCACATATCACAGCATGTATTCATATCACAGCCTGTATTCATATCACATATCACAGCTTGTATTCATATCACAGCCTGTATTCATATCACAACTTGTATTCATATCACATATCACAGCTTGTTTTAGTATCACATATCACAGTTTGTATTCATATTGCATATTACATCTTGTATCCATATCACATATGACAACTTGTATTCATATCACATATCACATATCACAGCTTGTATTTATATCACATATCACAACGTGTATTCATATCACATATCACATATCACAGCTTGTATTCATATCACAGCCTGTATTCATATCACAGCTTGTATTCATATCACATATCACAGCTTGTATTCATATCACAGCCTGTATTCATATCATAGCTTGTATTCATATCACATATCACAACTTGTATTCATATCACATATCACATTCTGTATTCATATCACATATCACAGCTTGTATTCATATCACATATCACATCTTGTATTCATATCACAGCCTGTATTCATATCACAGCATGTATTCATATCACAGTCTGTATTCATATCACATATCACAGCTTGTATTCATATCACTTATCACAGCTTGTATTCATATCACATATCATAGCTTGTATTCATATCACATATCACAGCTTGCATTCATATCACATATCACAGCTTGTATTCATATCACATATCAAAGCTTGTATTCATATCACATATCACAGCTTGTATTCATATCACATATCACAGCCTGTATTCATATCACAGCATGTATTCATATCACAGCCTGTATTCATATCACAGCTTGTATTCATATCATAGCCTGTATTCATATCACAGCATGTATTCATATCACATATCACAGCTTGTATTCATATCACATATCACAGCTTGTATTCATATCACATATCACAGCTTGTATTCATATCATAGCCTGTATTCATATCACAGCATGTATTCATATCACATATCACAGCTTGTATTCATATCACATATCACATCCTGTATTCATATCACAGCATGTATTCATATCATAGCCTGTATTCATTTCACATATCACAGCTTGTATTCATATCACATATCACAGCTTGCATTCATATCACATATCACAGCTTGTATTCATATCACATATCACAGCTTGTATTCATATCACAGCTTGTATTCATATCACATATCACAGCTTGTATTCATATCACATATCACATCCTGTATTCATATCACAGCATGTATTCATATCATAGCCTGTATTCATTTCACATATCACAGCTTGTATTCATATCACATATCACAGCTTGCATTCATATCACATATCACAGCTTGTATTCATATCACATATCACAGCTTGTATTCATATCACAGCGTGTATTCATATCACATATCACAGCTTGTATTCATATCACATATCACAGCTTGTATTCATATCACAGCTTGTATTCATATCACATATCACAGATTGTATTCATATCACAGCTTGTATTCATATCACATATCAAAGCTTGTATTCATATCACAGCCTGTATTCATATCACAGCATGTATTCATATCACAGCTTCTATTTATATCAAATATCACAGCTTGTATTCATATCAAATATCATAGCTTGTATCCATATCACAGCTTGTATCCATATCAAATATCACAGCTTGTATTCATATCACATATCACAGCTTGTATTCATATCACATATCACAGCTTGTATTCATATCACATATCACAGCTTGTATTCATATCACATATCACAGCTTGTATTTATATCAAATATCACAGCTTGTATTCATATCAAATATCATAGCTTGTATCCATATGACAGCTTGTATCCATATCAAATATCACAGCAAGTATTCATATCACATATCACAGCTTGTATTCATATCACATATCACATCATGTATTCTGTCAAAGATGTACAAATAACGTACAATAAGTGCACCTTGAGAGCATACCACCAAAGAAAAGATGTGATCTGATGTAGAACCACTCATCCAGGATTTAAGTGTGGTGTAGATGGCAGCTCCTATACTCATGCTGGTTGGAGAACCCATAGCTTCAGACACCTGACGGAATATATTTGAAAATCCACATAAAAATTACAATTTGCTGTTTTCAAAATTCCGTATATCAAAACTTGAACGTACTCATAGAATATATCCTTTAAACGGTTAGACTACCATGTCATACCTCAAATAAAAACACATGATATGTACACTCACATGTTCTCACTCAGACATGCACTCGCACATGCAGTCACACACACATGCTCTCACACACACATGAACTCATCGATACACTCACTCACACTTGCACTCACTCGCACATGCACTCACTCACAAGCACACTCACTCACACTGGCACTCACTCATAAACACACTCACTCACTCATGTACTCACTCACAAACACACTCACTCACACATGAACTCACTCACAAACACACTCACACACACATGCACTCACTCACATATTAACTCATCGATACAAACTCACACATGCACTCACTCACAAAGACACTCACTCACACAAGCACTAACTCACATATGTACTCACGTACACAAGCACTAACTCACAAACACACTCACTCACACATGCACTCACTCACAAACACACTCACTCACACATGCACTCACTCACAAACACACTCACTCGCACATTCACTCACTCCAAAACACACTAACTCACATATGTACTCGATCACACAAACACTTACAAATACACTCGCTCACACATGCACTTACACATATGCATTCACTCACACATGAACGTACACACAAGTACTCACTTACACATGCATTCACTTACATATGCACTCCCACATGCAACTACCTACAAATTCACTCACTAACATATGCACTCACTTACACATGAACTTACACACATGCACTTACACACATATGCACTTACACACACATGCACCTACACACATGCACTTACATGCACATGAACTTATACACATGCACTTACCTGCACACTCACTTACTCACACATGCACTTACACACACATGAACTTATACACATGCAATTACACACACATGCACTTACACACATGCAATTACACACACATGCACTTACACACATGCAATTACTCACACACGCACTTACACACACACGCACTTACACACACATGCACTTACACACACGTGCACTTACACATGCACTTACACACATGCACCTAAACACATGCACTTACACAAATCACAAATGCACTTACACACATGCACTTACACACACATGCACTTACACACATATGCACTTACACACACATACACATATAAAGAAGTTGGTCATGAAATATGAAATTATTTGTTGATGTCTACAGGCTACTAAACTATGAAATTATCCGTTGATGTTTAGTCTATTAAACTATGAAATTACCTCTTGATGTTTAGTCTACTAAACTATGAAATTATCAGTTGATGTCTAGAGGCTACAAAACTATGAAATTACCCGTTGATGTCTAGAGGCTACTAAACTATGAAATTACATGTTGATGTCTAGTCTACTAAACTGTGAAATTACCCGTTGATATTACAGGCTACTAAACTATGAAATTACCAGTTGATGTACAGAGACTAATAAACTATGAAATTACCCGTTGATGTCTAGCCTAATAAACTGTGAAATTACCCGTTGATGATACAGGCTACTAAACTATGAAATTACCCGTTGATGTTTAGTCAATTAAACTATGAAATCACCCGTTGATGTTTAGTCTATTAAACTGTGAAATTACCTCTTGATGTTTAGTCTACTAAACTATGAAATTATCAGTTGATGTCTAGAGGCTACAAAACTATGAAATTACCCGTTGATGTCTAGAGCCTACTAAACTATGAAATTACCTGTTGATGTCTAGTCTACTAAACTATGAAATTACCCGTTGATATTACAGTCTACTAAACTATGAAATTACCCGTTGATGTACAGAGACTAATAAACTATGAAATTACCCGTTGATGTCTAGAGGCTACTAAACTATGAAATTACATGTTGATGTCTAGTCTACTAAACTGTGAAATTACCCGTTGATATTACAGGCTACTAAACTATGACATTACCCGATGATGTACAGAGACTAATAAACTATGAAATTACCCGTTGATGTCTAGCCTAATAAACTGTGAAATTACCCGTTGATGATACAGGCTACTAAACTATAAAATTACCCGTTGATATATGGACGCTACTAAACTATGAAATTACCCGTTCATGTCTAGAGGCTACTAAACTATGAAATTACCCGTTGATGTTTATTCAATTAAACTATGAAATCACCTGTTGATGTTTAGTCTATTAACCTATGAAATTACCTCTTGATGTTTAGTCTATTAAACTATGAAATTACCCGTTGGTGTTTAGTCTTCTAAACTATGAAATTATCTGTTGATGTTTAGTCTATTAAACTATGAAATTACCTCTTGATGTTTAGTCTACTAAACTATGAAATTATCAGTTGATGTCTAGAGGCTACAAAACTATGAAATTACCCGTTGATGTCTAGAGCCTACTAAACTATGAAATTACCTGTTGATGTTTAGTCTACTAAACTATGAAATTACCCGTTGATGTTAGAGGCTACTAAACTATGAAATTACCCGTTGATATACAGAGACTACTAAACTATGAAATTACCCGTTGATGTCTAGTCTACTAAACTATGAAATTACCCGTTGATGTTAGAGGCTACTAAACTATGAAATTACCCGTTGTTGTACAGAGGCTACTAAACTATGAAATTACCCGTTGATGTTTAGTCTATTAAACTATGAAATTACCCGTTGATATTTAGTCTACTAAACTATGAAATTACCCGTTGATGTCTAGAAGCTACTAAACTATGAAATTACCCGTTGATGTTTAGTCTATTAAACTATAAAATTACCAGTTGATGTCTAGAAGCTACTAAACTATGAAATTACCCGTTGATGTTTAGTCTACTAAACTATGAAATTACCCTTTGATTTTTAGTCTACTAAACTATGAAATTACCCGTTGATGTTTAGTCTATTAAACTATGAAATTACCTCTTGATGTTTGGTCCATTAAACTATAAAATTACCCGTTGATGTTTAGTCAATTAAACTATGAAATTACCAGTTGATGTCTAGAGGCTACTAAACTATGAAATTACCCGTTGATGTCTAGTCTACTAAACTATGAAATTACCCGTTGATTTTTAGTCTACTAAACTATAAAATTACCAGTTGAAGTCTAGAGGCTACTAAACTATGAAATTACCCGTTGATGTCAAGTCTACTAAACTATGAAATTACCGGTTGATGTTTAGTCTATTAAACTATGAAATTACCCGTTAATGTTTAGTCTACTAAACTATAAAATTACCAGTTGAAGTCTAGACGCTACTAAGCTATGAAATTACCCGTTGATGTCTAGAGGCTACTAAACTATGAAATTACATGTTGATGTCTAGTCTACTAAACTGTGAAATTACCCGTTGATATTACAGGCTACTAAACTATGAAATTACCCGTTGATGTCTAGAGTCTACTAATCTATGAAATTACCCGTTGATGTCTAGAGGCTACTAAACGTGGCAGATGGACGTCTACAAATTTCTTGCCATGGATAATATCAGTGCCGATCAATGAATACCTGCAGAAGAACAACAAGAGTTGGCGAAGTCGTGCAGAAGAACAACAAGAGTTAGTGAAGTGGTGCAGAAGTACAACAAGAGTTGGCTACGTTGGAGTAACAACAAAAGACAGAATCAGATTTGAAAATAACAAATGACTAACAAGCACAGTGCAAATGCTGGATTACATCAGAAGACAATAGACAAAGTAGTATTCACATGCTTCCAGACTACCATCAGATAGTGCCCCTTAAAAAGGCATTGTTTTAGGGGCATGGTAAACACAGCAGCGGCAGACCATGCACTAGTCACTAGATTGTCTATTGTCTGTCCCAGGTAAATGATGGTTGGTCTTATTCACACTTGCCGTTAAGCGTAGGGGTGGGAACTCCAGCTGTCGTTCCAAGGCCAGATGTGTCGCCGTGGTTGCATTTAGTCCATGTTTGTTCAAGGCTATCTTGATGATTTCTATCCACCGTTTTCTTTGTCTACCTATGGCTTTATGTCCGGATATTCTTTTTTTATATTCTTTTTTATTATTTTATATGCTCGTATTGGTATTTGGTTTGGCTTCATTCTCATAAGGTGACCGAACCATTTTAATTGCTGTCTCTCAATATGTTCGATACATGATATTATACCAACTCTTTTCCTAATTTCTTCATTTCTTATTTTATCTAGTTTGGTAATCACTGCAGCTTTTCTCCGACACTTCATTTCACATGTAACGGTTTTACTCTGCTGAGAGACTGTTAATTAAAGACCATGTTTGACATTAGTAGCAGAGTGTTGGTATAAAAATGGTAGATATTATCTGTCTTTTGATTTTCATCTTTATCTTTGGGTGAAGAAGTAATGGCAAATATTGGTAGGTCACTGTGTTTGCTTTCTGGTACCTTGTTTCTATTCCTAGCATAGGTTAAATGCAGTGTTTACGCACAGTCGGCTTGGACGGTCTGTCATAGCGGGATGTTTTTCCACTTCCTCGTCTTCTTCTTTTTCATTCTTTCACTTGAAACATGTCTGTATCTGTAATTCAATCTCCTGAATGAAACTCACACATGCGGATATATGTAACAATAGAATCACATGCGGATATATGTAACAATAGAATCACATGCGGATATATGTAACAATAGAATCACATGCGGATATATGTAACAATAGAATCACATGCAGATATATATAAATGTATACAAAATGTGACATCAAAATCCTAATAATTTCACGATATAGAAAATGTATAGTTATCTATTGTTACCATGCTGGACCACGGATTGCTCCATTATATCTGTAGATACGACAATACGTCAGATCCAGGTGATGGCGCTGTTTGATGCTTCCCCAAACTATCAAGTTGGCTACATCTGTAGAAGATAACAATTTAAACTATCAAGTTGGCTACATCTGTAGAAGATAACAATTTAAACTATCAAGTTGGCTACATCTGTAGAAGATAACAATTTAAACTATCAAGTTGGCTACATCTGTAGAAGATAACAATTTAAACTATCAAGTTGGCTACATCTGTAGAAGATAACAATTTAAACTATCAAGTTGGCTACATCTGTAGAAGATAACAATTTAAACTATCAAATTGTTTACATTGTAATATTAACTGAGCACTAACCTTGTAGCACACAATACCAGGTTATTGTAATATTGATTGAGAACTCACCTGCACATAATACCAGCTAATTCTAAGTATAAGTAGAAATATGTTATAGTACCTTTAAATAGCGCGAACAAATAACTAGCCGATGAAACAAAAAGGTATAGGTTCATTTCAATTGATAAGTCTTTATTAGGTTGAAAAGCAAAAAAAGAAAGCAACGATCCAATGTGACAAAGCACATAGCAATATAAGATAGGAAACTACAGAAGCTAACGTTACAAGATTTGCAACCTACAGAAGTTAACAATGCAAGATTTGCAACCTACACAAGTTAACATTACAAGATTTGCAACCTACAGAAACTAAAATTAGAAGATTTGCAACCTACAGAAGTTAACAATTCAAGACTTGCAACCTACAGAAGTTAACAATGCAAGATTTGTAACCTACAGAAGTTAACAATGCAAGACTTGCAACCTACAGAAGTTAACAGTACAAGATTTGAAACCTACAGAAGTTAACAATGCAATATTTGCAACCTACAGAAACTAAATTTACACGATTTACAACCTACGGAAGTTAACAGTGCAAGATTTGTAACCTACAGAAGTTAACAATGCAAGACTTGCAACCTACAGAAGTTAACAGTACAAGATTTGAAACCTACAGAAGTTAACAATGCAATATTTGCAACCTACAGAAACTAAATTTACACGATTTACAACCTACGGAAGTTAACAGTGCAAGATTTGAAACCTACAGAAGTTAACAATGCAATATTTGCAACCTACAGAAACTAAATTTACACGATTTACAACCTACGGAAGTTAACAATGCAAGATTAGCAACCTACAGAAACTAAATTTATACGATTTACAACCTACGGAAGTTAACAATGCAAGATTTGCAACCAACAGAAATTAAAATTACAAGATTTGCAACCTACAGAAGTTAAAAATTCAAGATTTGCAACCTACAGAAGTTAACAATGCAAGATTTGCAACCTACAGAAACTAAAATTACAAGACTTGCAACCTACAGAAGTTAACAATGCAAGATTTGCAACCTACAGCAACTAAAATTACAAGAATTGCAACCTACAGAAGTTAACACTACAATATATATTACCAGCAGGAACCATCTCTGACATTTTGTCTGCAAAAAAGTGGCACTATAAAAGATATTACCAGCACTAGTTGACAATACAAGACATATTACCTGCACTAGTGGACAATACAAGACATATTATCTGCACTAGTTGACAGACATATTACCTGCACTAGTTGACAGACATATTACCTGCACTAGTTGACAGACATATTACCTGCACTAGTTAACAGACATATTATCTGCACTAGTTGACAGACATATTACCTGCACTAGTTGACAGACATATTACCTGCACTAGTTGACAGACATATTACCTGCACTAGTTGACAGACATATTACCTGCACTAGTTGACAGACATATTACCTGCACTAGTTGACAGACATATTACCTGCACTAGTTGACAGACATATTACCTGCACTAGTTGACAATACAAGACATATTACCTGCACTAGTTGACAGACATATTACCTGCACTAGTTGACATACATATTACCTGCACTAGTTGACAGACATATTACCTGCACTAGTTGATAATACAAGACATATTACCTGCACTAGTTGACAGACATATTACCTGCACTAGTTGGCAATACAAGACATATTACCTGCACTAGTTGACAGACATATTACCTGCACTAGTTGACAGACATATTACCTGCACTAGTTGACAGACATATTACCTGCACTAGTTGACAGACATATTACCTGCACTAGTTGACAGACATATTACCTGCACTAGTTGACAATACAAGACATATTACCTGCACTAGTTGACAGACATATTACCTGCACTAGTTGACAGACATATTACCTGCACTAGTTGACAGACATATTACCTGCACTAGTTGACAGACATATTACCTGCACTAGTTGACAGACATATTACCTGCACTAGTTGACAGACATATTACCTGCACTAGTTGACATACATATTACCTGCACTAGTTGACAATACAAGAAATATTACCTGCACTAGTTGACAGACATATTACCTGCACTAGTTGACAGACATATTACCTGCACTAGTTGACAGACATATTACCAGCACTAGTTGACAGACATATTACCTGCACTAGTTGACAGACATATTACCTGCACTAGTTGACAGACATATTACCTGCACTAGTTGACAATACAAGACATATTACCTGCACTAGTTGACAGACATTTTACCTGCACTAGTTGACAGACATATTACCTGCACTAGTTGACAGACATATTACCTGCACTAGTTGACAGACATATTACCTGCACTAGTTGACAATACAAGACATATTACCTGCACTAGTTGACAGACATATTACCTGCACTAGTTGACATACATATTACCTGCACTAGTTGACAGACATATTACCTGCACTAGTTGACAATACAAGACATATTACCTGCACTAGTTGACAGACATATTACCTGCACTAGTTGGCAATACAAGACATATTACCTGCACTAGTTGACAGACATATTACCTGCACTAGTTGACAGACATATTACCTGCACTAGTTGACAGACATATTACCTGCACTAGTTGACAGACATATTACCTGCACTAGTTGACAGACATATTACCTGCACTAGTTGACAATACAAGACATATTACCTGCACTAGTTGACAGACATATTACCTGCACTAGTTGACAGACATATTACCTGCACTAGTTGACAGACATATTACCTGCACTAGTTGACAGACATATTACCTGCACTAGTTGACAGACATATTACCTGCACTAGTTGACAGACATATTACCTGCACTAGTTGACATACATATTACCTGCACTAGTTGACAATACAAGAAATATTACCTGCACTAGTTGACAGACATATTACCTGCACTAGTTGACAGACATATTACCTGCACTAGTTGACAGACATATTACCAGCACTAGTTGACAGACATATTACCTGCACTAGTTGACAGACATATTACCTGCACTAGTTGACAGACATATTACCTGCACTAGTTGACAGACATATTACCTGCATTAGTTGACAATAGAAGACAGAATACCTGCAGGAGTTGTCAGTAGTACCAGAAGTGTTCTTTAAGAAATGTAGTCTGCAGGATTTGACACTATAAGAGACATTGTCTACATTAGTTGACAATTACAAGACATCATTACCTGTAAAAAAACATCATTACCTAGGGGGGTTGACATTACAAGGCATGGTTACCTGCAGAGTTGACATTACAATCCATGATTACCTGCAGGGTTGACATTAAAAGACAACATTACCTGCAGGGTTGAAATTACAAGACATTACCTGTAAAGTCGACATTAAAAGACATCATTACCTGTTGGTTGACATTACAAGACATGGTTACCTGCAGGGTTGACATTACATGACATAATTACCTATTGGTTGACATTACAAGACAAGATTACTTGCATGGTTGACATTAGAAGACATTATTACCCGCATGGTTGGCATTACAAGGCATGATTACCTGTAGGGTTGACATTACAATGCATGATTATCTGTAGGGTTGACATTACAAGGCATGATTACCTGTAGGGTTGACATTACAAGGCATGATTACCTGCAGGGTTGACATTAAGTCTCTCTCCAACCACAGACCTGGCTTGGTTCTCCACAACAGATGAGACAGCCACAATGTTATTTCGAGAAATGCTTGGTGCATTCCGGGCCATGATCATGGCAGTAAAATTCACCGGTCCATTTCCATACAGCATAATCTGTACATTGCATGATATACACAACATAATTTGTACATTGCATGATACACACAACATAATTTGTACATTGCATGATACACACAACATAATTTGTACATTGCATGATACACACAACATAATTTGTACATTGCATGATACACACAACATAATTTGTACATTGCATGATACACACAACATAATTTGTACATTGCATGATACACACAACATAATTTGTACATTGCATGATACACACAACATAATTTGTACATTGCATGATACACACAACATAATTTGTACATTGCATGATACACACAACATAATTTGTACATTGCATGATACACACAACATAATTTGTACATTGCATGATATACACAACACAATTTGTACATTGCATGATATACACAACACAATTTGTACATTGCATGATATACACAACATAATTTGTACATTGCATGATATACATAGTTTAGACATTTTGTAATAGATAAGATTCACACAGAGTGGAGACATTCATTGAAAGATATTGAGAGTTGAGACATTCATTGAAAGATATTGAGAGTTGAGACATTCATTGAAAGATATTGAGAGTGGAGACATTTAATCATAGATACGCAGAGTGGAGACACTGGTTGATACTCTGAGGTGGACTATAATAAAAACTAAGTGGAATATGAAGAAATAATGCAATGACAATTAATGTTCATGGGAAAAAGTTATGAAGAAATAATGAACGTGTTTTTGAAGGAATAATGAAGGAATCCTGGAAAAGTAGTTTATAAAGGAATACAGACACAGTCCTTCATAAAGGAATAAAGACACAGTGTTCTTTGTCAATGAATACTTTATCAATGAATACGTTGTCAATGAATACTTTGTCAATGAATACTTTGTCAATGAATACTTTGTCAATGAAAACTTTGTCAAGGAATACTTTGTCAATGAATAATTTGTCAATGAATACTTTGTCAATGATTACGTTGTTAATTAATACTTTGTCAATAAATTCGTTGTCAATGAATACGTTGTCAATGAGTACTTTGTCAATAAATACTATGTCAATGATTACGTTGTCAATGAATACTTTGTCAATGAATACGTTTTCAATGAATACTTTGTCAATGAGTACTTTGTCAATGAATACTTTTTCAATGAATACTTTGTCAAGGAATACTTTGTCAATGAATACTTTGTCAATGAATACTTTGTCAATGAATACGTTTTCAATGAATACTTTGTCAATGAATACATTGTCAATGAATAATTTGTCGTTGAATAAATACTTTGTCGTTGAATAAATACTTTGTCAATGAATACTTTGTCAATGAATACTTTGTCAATGAATACTTTGTCAAGGAATACTTTGTCAATGAATACTTTGTCAATGAATACTTTGTCAATGAATACGTTTTCAATGAATACTTTGTCAATGAATACATTGTCAATGAATAATTTGTCGTTGAATAAATACTTTGTCAATGAATACTTTGTCAATGAATACTTTGTCAATGAATACTTTGTCAAGGAATACGTTTTCAATGAATACTTTGTCAATGAATACATTGTCAATGAATAATTTGCCGTTGAATAAATACTTTGTCAATGAATACTTTGTCAATGAATACTTTGTCAATGAATACTTTGTCAAGGAATACTTTGAAAAACCTTAGTGAATAGTAAGTGTTCATATGGATCGTATAAGAGAGTGGTACCCACGAGGAAATAATACGGCAATGCTACACAGTGAAGCTATAAAGTAAGAATACACAGTGAATTTATAAAGTAAGGATATGTAGTGAAAATATAAAGTAAGGATATACTGTGAAGCTATAAAGTACGATTCCAGAGTGAAATTTTAATTTAAGGATACACAGTGAAGTTATAAGGAAGGATACACAGTGAAGTTATAAGGAAGGATACACAGTGAAGTTATAAGGAAGGATACACAGTGAAGTTATAAGGAAGGATACACAGTGAAGTTATAAGGAAGGATACACAGTGAAATTATAAATTATGGATATACATTGACGTTACAAAACTTGAGTGCACACTGAAGTCATAAAGTAATGATGCCCAGTGAAGTCATAAAGTAATGATGCCCAGTGAAGTCATAAAGTAATGATGCCCAGTGAAGTCATAAAGTAATGATGCCCAGTGAAGTCATAAAGCAAGAATACACATTGAAGTGATAATGTAGGGATATACATTGAAGTTATAATGTAGGGATATACATTGAAATTATAATGTAAGGATACATAGTGAGAAGGCAGTTATAAATGATTTATACATACAATTATTCCATGATTTATGATGCAAGCATAAAAAACTTGGAGATGATGTTACTGTTTCATTACAAATGAAACTTTTTAACATAACATCTCCTAGTGAGAAAATCCACATTCAGCAATTGACTTGATAACATAACATCTCCTAGTGAGAAAATCCACATTCAGCAATTGACTTGATAACATAACATCTCCTAGTGAGAAAATCCACATTCAGCAATTGACTTGATAACATAACATCTCCTAGTGAGAAAATCCACATTCAGCAATTGACTTGATAACATAACATCTCCTAGTGAAAAATTCACATTCAACAATTGACTTGATAACATAACATCTCCTAGTGAGAAAATCCACATTCAGCAATTGACTTGATAACATAACATCTCCTAGTGAAAAATTCACATTCAACAATTGACTTGATAACATAACATCTCCTAGTGAGGTAATACATATTTAGCTATGGACTTTATGTCATCCAAACCAAAAGTAATCCAGGTAGCAATTCAGGTAATCCTGCCACTCTCCCTGACCACTAAATAGAGTGTGATGATAATAACATCGTTGACAACAGCACATCAGAGAAAATAAACGTACAACATGTGAGATGAAATGTATGAGAAAATAAACGTACAACATGTGAGATGAAATGTATGAGAAAATAAACGTACAACATGTGAGATGAAATGTATGAGAAAATAAACGTACAACATGTGAGATGAAATGTATGAGAAAATAAACGTACAACATGTGAGATGAAATGTATGAGAAAATAAACTGGTAATCAATAGAAGGTGGTACTGCTAGTAGAACATAATGGAAAATAATACTCACGTGTAAGACAGGTAATGAAGTCCTACTGAATGACGACTAAATCACTACACACTATCACTAACGGATGTAAATATGGTACATATAACAAAACAAAACACAGAATATAATCTACAGATGACAATACACAGGACAAAGTCGACGTTTCGGGCCAATAGGCCTTTTTCAAGATACGGACATAACATTCAAACATAAAAAAACCACAAGTAAAAATGAATGCGTATCCAGTGAAATGTGATAGTAAGATAGATACCGGAAGCATACGAACAGGAAGTACACAAAGACGATAATACAGGTGGAACGAGAGGAACAAAACGATGACGTAACAAAGACCAATACGTTCGAGAACTAAGCGAAAGAGTGGTCGGAATTGAGTCCATCACTATTGAATTGAGTTCATCACAGTCCACATCAAGCCATTTGGACTCAATTCCGACCACTCTTTCGCTTAGTTCTCGGTTGTATTGGTCTTTGTTACGTCATCGTTTTGTTCCTCTCGTTCCACCTGTATTATCGTCTTTGTGTACTTCCTGTTCGTATGCTTCCGGTATCTATCTTACTATCACATTTCACTGGATACGCATTCATTTTTACCTGTGGTTTTTTTTATGTTTGTATGTTATGTCCGTATCTTGAAAAAGGCCTATTGGCCGAAACGTCAACTTTGTCCTGTGTATTGTCATCTGTAGATTATATTCTGTGTTTTGTTTTGTTATATGTACCATATTTACATCCGTTAGTGATAGTGTGTAGTGTTTTAGTCGTCATTCAGTAGGACTTCATTACCTGTCTTACACGTGAGAAAATAAACGTACAACATGTGAGATGAAATGCTTGATAAAATAAACGTACAACATGTGAGATGTAATGTATGAGAAAAGCCGCAAGAGTGACCAACTAGATCAAATGAGAAATGACGAAATCAAGAGAAGAATAGATATAAGATCATGCAAAGAATACATGGAGAAAAAAAATGGTTTGGACACTTTATAAGAATGAACCATAACCAACTACCCACAACAACATACAACATAAGTAGATCCGGAAATAACGCCAGAAGAAGACCTAACACAAGATGGATAGATAACATGAAAACAACACTGAACAAATACGGATTCAATGCAGCCAAGGCGACACATCTGGCCTTGACTAGACAGTTAAAGCTTCCAGTCACAACCCTGACACTTAACGGCAAGTGTGGATATTCTTACATTTATCCACCAGTGATAGACAATAGATAACAACATATTTACTTTGCTAAATATTCAGTGATGATAAAACATACTTACTTTACAAGATTTGAGAGCTTTGTGGTTAATAATTAATGCATATTTAGCAAAAAACTCTGCATTCCTGATTAGAAAATCCTTGTCTGTTTCGCTAAATAGTTTGGTCAAGCTGTCCAGTACGATGACAATACTACAATCTTCAAATGCTTCATGTGGGCTTGTGCAGATGTTGATACCTTTTAAAAGTCCCTGAGCTGTGTCCTCTGCTTCCATTGCACATCCCTTGGCCTTATCAATTTCCTTGACCGAATTAACGAGAAGACGAATTATAAATTCAGTGCTAGGGCTAAATATTTGACCAGAGCAGATGGAACTCAGGAGATGGTAAGTGATGGGATTGCAAGCGTTGGTGATACATATGTATAGTGGATGGCTTTGAGCATTGTAAGCTTGTTCTTCTATGTCGATAATCTCCTTTGTCACCTTGTTTTCTGAAGCTATGGTAATCATATCTGAGCTGACCATCTCAGATTCCACATCATAGTAGGCTTTGCAATACTCTTGAAAATCATTGCAATCCCCAATCAGGACTCCCTTACCACCCCTGTCAATCAACTCCCTCCAGATGATAGGAGACTTGTTAAATGTCCAGCCCCTCTCTGAGCAGGTGTCACTCAACCATTTCTGCAATGACAATCATATTAGATCAAATATTTGTTACTAACGGTAGAAGATTAACTCGCTAATCTGTCATGTCATGTAGATGGAGACATTAAAGGTAGAATAGAAGTAGATTAACTCGCTAATCTGTCATGTCATGTAGATGGAGACATCAAAGGTAGAATAGAAGTAGATTAACTCGGTAATCTGTCATGTAGATGGAGTAATCAAAGGTAGAATAGAAGTAGAGTAACTCGCTAATCTGTCATGTAGATGGAGTAATCAAAGGTAGAATAGAAGTAGAGTAACTCGCTAATCTGTCATGTAGATGGAGTAATCAAAGGTAGAATAGAAGTAGATTAACTCGATAATCTGTCATGTAGATGGAGACATCAAAGGTAGAATAGAAGTAGATTAACTCGGTATTATTACTCAAGTCAGTGATTTCTTCTCAGTTTCTTCCTCCACCCATTCACTGCCCTTTCCTATTTCGTCAAATTCACATACTATTCGCAGTGTTTTCAGCCTCTGCCATCCATGATCTTCCACGCTTTATTCGTTTTCCCTGTGACTCATCTAGACGATGGTGTAATGAGTGGTGGTTGTATTATGTCACTTTAAGGTACAACTTAACTTGTGCTACCTGATGTCGCACTCTAATGCTGGGGAGATCAAGCAGAAATCTCATAGCAGACATTGATGTATCTCTAGTACACCCCAGTACCGCTCTCATTGCCTCATTTTGAAGTGTTTCCAATCTATCGACTTGTGTCTGTGACAAAGTTAGAAGGCCGAGACCATAATCTATTACAGATAGCACCATCACTTGCAGAAGCAGAAAAAGTACCCATTGCTGTATGTCGAATGTTGCCATAACCTAGATAACACTGATCCCTCTTTTAGCCTTCTGAATCATATTTGTGACGCACTTGGCGAATGAGATGTTTCTATCAAAGGTTATTCCAAGATATTGAAGGTCCTGTTCTCTTTCAATGAATGAGCCCATGCAACTAACAGTTGGCAGTGTGTCATTGACCAGATTATTATTTAAGGAGTACCAGACGACCTTTGCTTTCGAGGGATTGATCACAGCGTTGTATGCTCTGCACTATATCGACAATTGATCTAGTCCATTTTGTACACTGTCAGCGATATCACTTCTGTTCCTGCCCATGTTGTATAGTAGGATATCGTCAGCGTATGTTAGAAGTCTACAATTGCTGGGAGTTTGAAATTGAGCAATTCTCAATGTATACACATTATACAGTACTGGGGACAGGGGAGATCCTTGTGGCAGACCAGGTGCTATTGTTCTGATCTCAAACGTCCAGGATCCACACCTCAGAGCGCCTTTTCTACATATTAGCTTATTTGCTATCCAGCGTATGATCCAGGGGTGGATATCTTGTTCCCTTATCATGTCAATAATATGGGTGTAGCTAACTCTATTGTATGCAACTTCGAAGTCTATCGCTGCAACTGCAGATTCTTCTTTGTTCTGAAAACCTTCATAAACTTCATATGCAAGAACTGCATTTGTGACTGTGTCTCGTCTAGGTCTGTATGCACCTAGGTTATTTGGGAGAACGCCTTTTATCTCTAGTTCCCTGGTTATGCGTCTAGCCACAATTCGTTTCAGAATCTTACCGTACACATTCTGCAGTTATTCAGGCTCGAATTTAAGCACTCATAATATTAAATATAGGCAAACTATCAACAGGACAGAAATAGAAGTAGGTTCGTGTGTAAAAAATCACAGTGTTTAGAAATGTAACCACTAGTGTGTAGAATTATCACGGCTGTTAAGTTGTGTGACACGCTGTAGAAATGCAGGACGATTTAGTAATAGGTGTGTTATTATTTTAATAGTGTGTTAGTGTAACAAGGAGCGTTTCCAGTAAATAGAAATAAAATGATAGAATGAAGGAATTAGATCGTGTGTAAATTCTGTCAACGAACATACGTACATACAATTGCCCATAGTAATGAGTAGAAATACACCTGTGAGAATTGATAAGTTGATTTGATACCAAGAGATATGGAGCATAGAGATTTCATAATATAGCTGCGTAATGTTACAGAACCTCTTGTGGAATTTAGTAGATCAATAGAGGTCAAGCTCAGGGTTGCCAATACAATTCATTTAAAAACCATGACTGAAGAGAGAAGTTAACAGATACCACGAATTGCTGACAACAGACACACACACACACACACACACACACACCCATACGGTGTTTATGTTTATGAACTGAATTAATCTGGAGAGTCTTGTACTTGAAACTATGATCAAGAGATGTGAAACCTAGAAACTAGGATCAAGAGATGTGAAACCTAGAAACTAGGATCAAGAGATGTGAAACCTACAAACTAGAATCAAGAGATGTGAAACCTAGAAACTAGGATCAAGAGATGTGAAACCTAGAAACTAGGATCAAGAGATGTGAAACCTAGAAACTATGATCAAGAGATGTGAAACGTAGAAACTAGGATCAAGAGATGTGAAACCTAGAAACTATGATCAAGAGATGTGAAACCTAGAAACTAGGATCAAGAGATGTGAAACCTACAAACTAGGATCAGGAGATGTGAAACCTAGAAACTAGGATCAAGAGATGTGAAACCTAGAAACTAGGATCAAGAGATGTGAAACCTAGAAACTAGGATCAAGAGATGTGAAACCTAGAAACTAGGATCAAGAGATGTGAAACCTAGAAACTAGGATCAAGAGATGTGAAACCTAGAAACTAGGATCAAGAGATGTGAAACCTAGAAACTAGGATCAAGAGATGCGAAACCTAGAAACTAGGATCAAGAGATGCGAAACTTAGAAACTATGATCAAGAGATGCGAAACCTAGAAACTAGGATCAAGAGATGTGAAAACTAGAAACTAGGATCAAGAGATGTGAAACCTAGAAACTAGGATCAAGAGATGTGAAACCTAGAAACTAGGATCAAGAGATGTGAAACCTAGAAACTAGGATCAAGAGATGTGAAACCTAGAAACTATGATCAAGAGATACGAAACCTAGAAACTATGATCAAGAGATGTGAAACCTAGAAACTAGGATCAAGAGATGTGAAACATAGAAACTAGGATCAAGAGATGTGAAACCTAGAAACATTTGTCTCATAAATGCGTGTTAATGTAGAAACACTTATTAAAATTAGTTCCAGTGACAGTATTTATACTCAGAGTTACCACTACAGTTTCTTAAAAACCCTGGATGAGGGGACATAAATGAATGCTTACATATTTAGGGTGAAGATACTAGATAGGAACATTCTCTGACAATAACGATTCATAGGGAAGTCAATCAATAGATATCTAATGTTAGTGTCAAGAACAAAGATTCAATTATATCCACATAGTAGTTAGGTGGATTTCGTAGAGTTAGGTTAGGTTTAGTGATCAACGAGAAGGTGAGCAGGTATGAAGACACACAGACACTCATGCTGCCACATACGTCCATAAATAGACAAGAATCTGATTGAAATTCATTCATTGGGGAACTAGCTCAATAGTCAGAGTAGAAGTACGTGAGTTACTTCCGAGAAATTCAAAAATTGGGGAACTAGCCCACTAGTCAGAGTTAAAGAACGTGAGGTACTTCCGAGAAATTCATTCATTGGGGAACTAGCTCAATAGTCAGAGTAGAAGTACGTGAGTTACTTCCGAGAAATTCAAAAATTGGGGAACTAGCCCACTAGTCAGAGTTAAAGAACGTGAGGTACTTCCGAGAAATTCATTCATTCGGGAACTAGCTCAATAGTCAGAGTTGCAGTACGTGAGTTACTTCCGAGAAATTCAAAAATTGGGGAACTAGCCCACTAGTCAGAGTTAAAGAACGTGAGGTACTTCCGAGAAATTCATTCATTGAGGAACTAGCCCACTAGTCAGAGTTGCAGTACGTAAGTTACTTCCGAGAAATTCATTCATTGGGGAACTAGCCCACTAGTCAGAGTTGCAGTAAGTGAGTTACTTCCGAGAAATTCAAAAATTGGGGAACTAGCCCACTAGTCAGAGTTAAAGAACGTGACGTACTTCCGAGAAATTCATTCATTGGGGAACTAGCTCAATAGTCAGAGTAGAAGTACGTGAGTTACTTCCGAGAAATTCAAAAATTGGGGAACTAGCCCACTAGTCAGAGTTAAAGAACGTGAGGTACTTCCGAGAAATTCATTCATTGGGGAACTAGCCCACTAGTCAGAGTTGCAGTACGTGAGTTACTTCCGAGAAATGTACTTATGATCTTTGGTTTGACAACACTGCATTAGATCAAGGAGGTAGTTTGATCCTAGTTTGATCTCAAGCAGAACCTGAACCTGAAGTGAAGGCCGCAGCTGATCTTATACGTCTACAACAAGTCTAGATGAACATAATCAGACGCAGGGTCCGAACCTGAATGCCCAATCGTAGAATTGACAGTATAACAACAATTATTTATAACAAACCAAGAACTGTGAAATCTTTACAACGGATAAAGAGATATTAGTTATAGTTACCAACAATTATGTAATAGACAAGGATCCCGTAATTAATAGAATCTACCGAACTTTTATAGCCGAGTGCCAGTGAATTCTAGAAACAATCTTCAACATTTTTACGACAAACTACTAGAGAATCTATAGCCACTTACTGGAAAAGGAACCAAGACACTGTATAGTTAAGATTAGAACTGATTTTTATAGTCACTAGCTGTCAATGTTAGGTAGAAAACTTCATATCAAGTCACAAGTATACTACTGCTAATTGAATATGTAAGTACTTGGTGTATCTTGTGACGTAGTAAGACAGACATGATGGATGTGAGTTAGTTATTGATGTATTTAACGATTTCTATATATATGAAGTAAACGTCTATTGAACCTCTGAGAGTTGTTGTAACACAATAAACCACAACAGAATACCTGAGCGGTCAGGAACACAATGATGTTGTTCAACCATGTTTATATGCGTTCACGTAAATGTAATATTTATGTCTCCAAGTTAAAGAAGATAAGACGAATCACACCGAGGCAAAGAAGAGAAATCTTGGCAGTTAAAGCAGCAGAGTCCTCCATTTTAAGAGTAAGGATAAAAAATCTCGTGACATTAGTACTGAACTACTGTCTATATATATATTTGTGCTTCTTCATTAGCTACAATGTGTAGTTAGTGGTTCCATTAGATCAGCTGGTCACCTGGCTGATGTCATGGTCACCTAGCTGATGTCATGGTCACCTAGCTGATGTCATGGTCACCTAGCTGATGTCATGGTCACCTAGTTGATGTCATGGTCACCTAGTTGATGTCATGGTCACCTAGTTGATGTCATGGTCACCTAGTTGATGCATTGGTCACCTAGTTGATGTCATGGTCACCTAGTTGATGTCATGGTCACCTAGTTGATGTCATGGTCACCTAGCTGATGTCATGGTCACCTAGCTGATGGCAACAGATAATCTGGTCACTCAGCAATTACCTCTAGAAGTGCAATCACAACCACCCCACCCCAACCCGTTACTGTCTAATTACTACTAGTTGTACACTCACCTCCCATTTGTCCGGTTGCAGAATGATTTTATGCAACTTAAATTTGTCCAGATTTTTGGCCAACCTGTCGCCCAATCGCTCACATCTGGCATAATAAGGGCAGTCGGAGCGACCTGTGAGATAGACCATACAGTGTCGACCCTATTATACCAACAAATGGGGCAGGGAGGGCGCGGTCTTTACTACCACATATTAAACAGAGATAAACTTTACACAAGGAAATGAAAGCTAATATATGAGATAAACTTCACTGACATAGGCATAAACATTATATATCATGTGATATATTCTTTCCAGAAGGTAGTCTTCTTTAAGGATCGACTAAATTTCTAATGATTTTGAGTGAGTTGACATCATTATTCTGGATGAGATGACATCATGATTCTGGATGAGTTGTCCTGCCGTAGTCAGTCATGAAAATGTTTATTGTATAAAATTATAAACAATCTGAGATATCACTTATCAATCGTCGCCTTAGTTTGCCCTTACCCCTGCTACCAGCCAATCATACGTTTTATTATTAGTTTTGGCCACGCTGTAATGTTTCTTATTAGCTAAAACATCTCGGCTCTCTCTGATTAAAATGTATTTAAGAATAAGAGCCAGCACTTTTCAATTCAGAGGCTACTCTTCAGCACTGTTCTGGCTACTGTTCAGCACTGTTCTGGCTACTCTTCAGCACTGTTCTGGCTACTGTTCAGCACTGTTCTGGCTACTGTTCAGCACTGTTCTCGCTACTGTTCAGCACTGTTCTGGCTACTGTTTAGCACTGTTCTGGCTACTGTTCAGCACTGTTCTGGCTACTGTTCAGCACTTTTCTGGCTACTGTTCAGCACTGTTCTGGCTACAGTTCAGCACTGTTCTGGCTACAATTCAGCACTGTTCTGGCTACTGTTCAACACTGTTCTGGCTACTGGACAGCACTGTTCCAGCTACTGAACATACGTTGGTCAGGCTTCAAATCAAACACAGTTGTCAGACAAGAATCGAAACAAGAATATGTATCCACCTATATTAGAAAGCGTTGCTGGAATTACATCGGACACGCACTACGAAAGGATACTGAAAGACTCCCCTGTCAAGCTTTGATGGGGTCATCAAAGGGCAAGAGAAAACGAAGAAGACCAAAAGAAACTTTACGTAGAACTATTACAAGAGAACGTTTGATTATCAGTATCAGAAACAATGACGACCTAAAGCAAATTACAATGAAACGAGAGACATGGAAATCTATGAAATTTGCCATGTGTGCCGTCTTTAGCCCTAGAAGAATAACTAACTAACTAACTAGCTAACTAACTAGCTAAATAACTAACTAACTAACTAGCTAAATAACTAACTAACTAGCTAAATAACTAACTAACTAGCTAAATAACTAAATAACTAACTAGCTAAATAACTAACTAACTAGCTAAATAACTAACTAGCTAAATAACTAATTAACTATCTAACTATCTCAATAACTAACTATCTAACTAACTAGCTAAATAACTAACTAACTATCTAACTAGCTAAATAACTAACTAACTAACTAACTAACTCAATAACTAACTATCTAAATAACTAACTAACTAAATAACTAACTAACAATATAACTTGCTCAATAACTAACTAACTAACTAACTAACGAAATAGCTAGCTAAATAATTAACTAACTAACTAGCTCAATAACTAACTAACTAGCTAAATAACTAACTAGCTAAATAATTAAGTAACTCGTCAATGCTTATAGTTCTTTTAACTTCCTGATTAATTTACCTAAACAACATTACTAAACATTACTAAACAACTTTACTAAACATTATTATAGCAGATACATGTTATGGTATTATGGTAATATAACAATTATTTCTTATCAACAAACAGAAGTGAAATTATTTGTTTCAGATTGGTTGGAATATCATGATGATAGTTCAACAGTTTATTTTGTTCTGCGGTTCTCTATTCTGCATTCATTCAATAAATGGTCAGATCAAGTGCGATTGTCACAGATATATATCTCCTCAACGACAACTCACTGTAGCCGAGAGTGTGCCATTTTCACTGCTGTTAAGCCACAGCTTGTTGATTGACTCAGTGCTTACTTCAAAACACCATCAGTAATATAAGTTAACGTTGAAATATAACAATAATGATTGTGCTTTAATAGGATGACATATTGTAAATATAATCACCTGCTAAGACAATTTTGGCCATCTCGTTGACATTCGGCCAGGATGTGAAATCAATCACAATGGTGGGAGAAGGGCGGAAGTACGGTAGCAAGGGAAGCTACTCTGCTATATAAAAATGTTATGATATTTCATGCATTATTTCCCATTGATGAAATGTTTCTTGATTGATTCTTGATTAGGAAGAGCGTCGCACCCCTGGGGACATTCCCATATATGCTATGCTTGCCGTTCCGTCAGCCATCTAAAAGTGTATAAGCTCAGAGTCCAAGTCAGTTGCTAATTACACGTTCTTCTGATCTTTCCGAAGAGACCTTTCTCCCATTGCCTCTAATCATTCCCATTTCTACCATTCTCTGAATATGTTCATTGTCTCGTTCGACCTTCTCCTCTTTTAATAGGGTATCCATGCCTGCTCTAATAAATTCAATGCTATCTCTTCTTATCTCGGTGCAGTTCACCATATCATTGATGAAATGTCTATCTATAAACCGGTAAAACGCCAGGATCGTAGTGGTATCACATTTGATGCTTCAGCACACAGAGTCCTCCAGGGATTTCTATCTTCAACGATGCGAATGAGTGAGGAAAGAATCTTGTCCTGTCCATTCCTTAATGTTGTCTGTCCATGTCTTTATTTAACCTCCTCTCCCCCCCCCCCTCCATCAAAGGTTCCCTGAAGCATTGTTTTTGACAAGGAATCATGTCTGCATACATGTCCAAACCTTGATACTTTTCGTCGTTTCACTATTGAAAGTAATGGTTCTTGTACACCTGCATACATATCTTTTTTTTTCTTACCTACAAATTTGTCTATTATGTTCTCTATAGGAAACTCCTGAAATTCGTCTGTAACATTTTGTATTGGAAGGTCTGTGGTCGTGTCGTCGTGTTTGAGCAGTCAGTGCTCTACTCTTACAACCATACAGCACAAACATACAACATACCGTCTCCAACTGAGGACCATATACAGTTCACCATGGGAGGTGGCTGCCTATATACAGTTCACCATGGAAGATGGCTGCCTATATACAGTTCACCATGGGAGATGGCTGCCTAAACATTCAGATCATTCATATGTCTATTTTTAAAAAGCGTATCTTCGTCTTTATGCAATATTTGATGACCTTTATTGTGACAAAATGTCTGTACAGGGGGTAGGGAGATGTTCGCCTGTCGTTTGGCCAATCACCTAGTACTAAATTTCATGTTTATATTTGCTATTTTTTTAATTTGTTCATAGGGTTGCAATAGCTGGTTAATTAAAGAACCGAAGAGGAATTTAAATTCATCTGAACATAATTGTGTCTGAAAAAAACTTGTTAATATTGGTTGGGGAAAATTCAAGTTACACAATCAAGTAAGTGGAGACACCAAACAGAAATATTTTTCTACAACAATAAGAAGAAAACTATGATCATAAGGCACCTGCACTTACAATAAATGACAAAAAGACTGCAAATACAAGAAGTAAACTGGGTACAAAGTGGCACAAAAATAACACAACAACCAAGAGTAATCCATGATAGATAAAACCATCAAAGTTGTAGGGACCGTGAGCCTCAACAATATTCTGAGCAAACATAGACAGATAGATACATAGATAAATTAGATAGACAGACAAAAAAAGAGATAGAGAAAGATAGAGAGACAAGACCGATAGCACAGATAGACAGACATATATACAGATGCATTCATCGCCAGTCATGATGCTCATATCAATAACCAGTGCACTCCTGTCCGATCTAAACATTGTCCATATGTTACTAACCAGTGCACTCCTGTCCGATCTAAACATTGTCCATATGTTACTAACCAGTGCACTCCTGTCCGATCTAAACATTGTCCATATGTTACTAACCAGTGCACTCCTGTCCGATCTAAACATTGTCCATATGTTACTAACCAGTGCACTCCTGTCCGATTTAAACATTGTCCATATGTTACTAACCAGTGCACTCCTGTCCGATCTAAACATTGTCCATATGTTACTAACCAGTGCACTCCTGTCCGATCTAAACATTGTCCATATGTTACTAAGTAGTGCTCTCACGTCGGCGCCAAACATTATGCATATATCACTAACCAGTGCTCTGCACTCAGTGCCATACATTGTCCATATATCACTAACCAGTGCTCTGCACTCAGTGCCATACATTGTCCATATTTCACTATCCAGTGCTCTCTAGTTTTAGCTCTGTGTTTAGATTTTGTAATCCGGGAAATTAATCCGCCAAATTAATCGTCGAGATGGCGATGCTTTCATGGCAAGATTACATATGATTTGGAAACGTAAAATCAATATTATTATAGTAGAATATATATATATATATATCTCGCAAATGCTAACTGTTCATTTGTATTGTTGTGAAAGACAATCATGAAATGCAGACACGGATTGAGACATGTGAATAGAAGTGTTACGGACGTATGTTAAAACACGGAAACAAGGATTGAGACTTGTGAATAGAAGTGTTACGGACGTATGTTAAAACACGGAAACAAGGATTGAGACTTGTGAATAGAAGTGTTACGGACGTATGTTAAAACACGGAAACAAGGATTGAGACTTGTGAATACAAGTGTTACAGACGTATGTTAAAACGCGGAAACAAGGATTGAGACTTGTGAATACAAGTGTTACAGACGTATGTTAAAACACGGAAACAAGGATTGAGACTTATGAATACAAGTGTTACAGACGTATGTTAAAACACGGAAACAAGGATTGAGACATGTGAATACAAGTGTTACAGACGTATGTTAAAACATTGAAACAAGGATTGAGACTTATGAATACAAGTGTTACGGACGTATGTTAAAACACGGAAACAAGGATTGAGACTTGTGAATACAAGTGTTACAGACGTATGTTAAAACACGGAAACAAGGATTGAGACTTATGAATACAAGTGTTACAGACGTATGTTAAAACACGGAAACAAGGATTGAGACATGTGAATACAAATGTTACAGACGTATGTTAAAACACGGAAACAAGGATTGAGACGTGAATACAAGTGTTAGAAATAATGTATTCCCACATTCAGCAAATGAACAAACTGACAGATGATCAAGAAATAATTTTGTCAGTGTTTTAACGGCTTCAACTTGCTTTAACGGCTTCAACTTGTTTTAACGGCTTCAACTTGTTTTAACGGCTTCAACTTGTTTTAACGGCTTCAACTTGTTTTAACGGCTTCAACTTGTTTTAACGGCTTCAGCTTTGTTTGGTATGGAGAGATTCCTCACATTCTACAACTATTTGGCAGGGAAAAGTCGAGGGAGGAGGGAGGAGGTATAACAAAAAAGTGTATGAACACGATCAAGGAATGGTCTGAGAGTGATTTTTCTACACTCCTCCTAATATCTGAGAGCAGAGGTAGTTGTAGAGCTTCATGTGCTGATGTCACCGATTTGGCAACCCAATGTCACTGATGTCTCAATTTGGCATCCCAATGTCACTGATGTCTCCGATTTGGCAACCCAATGTCACTGATGTCTCAATTTGGCACCCCAATGTCACTGATGTTTCCGAATTTGCACCGCTATGACACTGATGTTTTATGGGTTTTATTACTATTATTACAATTGTAGTTGTTGCGTGTTTCTAACAACCCTGTTTGTTGGCTGTTGTACACACAATTGATGTCTCTCTTTGTTTCACCAACTGGTTATCATTTGAATAATTGTAATATCGGTCATTTTTCATTCGTGGTAAGTGCATGTCCAATGTAAGACACAATGTCAGACCGACATAATGTAAGACACAATGTAAGTAACAATGTAATACAGACACAATGTAAGTAACAATGTAATGCAGACACAATGTAAGTAACAATGTAATACAGACACAATGTAAGACACAATGTAAGACACAATGTAAGACACAATGTAAGACACAATTTAATACAGACACAATGTAAGAAACAATTTCAGGCACAATGTAAGACACATAGTAAGCCACAATTAAGATACAATTTAAGACACAATCAAAGACATACACAATATCAGACAAACTGTAAGACACAATGTAAGACACAATACAAGACAGACACAATGTAAAAAACAATATAAGACAGACATAATGTTAGACACAATATAAGACAGACACAATTTAAGGCACGATGTAAGACAGACACAATGTAAGACATAATGTCAAAGACACTGTAAATTACAATGTAAGACACACACACAATATAAGACAGACACAATGTAAGACAGACACAATGAAAGACAGACACAATGTAAGAGACAACATGTAAGACAGACACAATGTAAGACAGACATATTTTAAGACAGACACAATATAAGACAGATACAATGTAAGACACACTTTCAGACACAATGTAAGACAATTTAATGTAAGACAGACACAATGTAAGAGACAAAATGTAAGACAGACACAATGTAAGACGGACACAATGTAGGACAGACACAATGTAAGACAGACACAATGTGAGACACAATTTCAGACACAATATAAGACAGACACAATGTAAGACAGACTCAATGTAAGGCAGACACAATGTAAGACAGACACATTGTAAGACAGACACAATATAAGACAGATACAATGTAAGACACACTTTCAGACACAATGTAAGACAAATACAATGTAAGACAGACACAATGTAGGACAGACACAATGTAAGAGACAAAATGTAAGACAGACGCAATGTAAGACGGACACAATGTAGGAAAGACACAATGTAAGACAGACACAATGTAAGACACAATTTCAGACACAATATAAGACAGACACATTGTAAGACAGACACAATGTAAGACAATGTAAGACAGACACAATGTAAGACAGACAGAATGTAGGACAGACACAATGTAAGACACACTTTCTGATACAATGTAAGACAAATACAATGTAAGACAGACACAATGTAAGACAGACACAATGTAAGACAGATACAATGTAAGACAGACAGAATGTAGGACAGACACAATGTAAGACACACTTTCAGACACAATGTAAGAGAGACAGAATGTAAGACAGACACAATTTCAGACACAATTTCAGACACAATATAAGACAGACACATTGTAAGACAGACACAATGTAAGACAGACAGAATGTAGGACAGACACAATGTAAGACACACTTTCAGACACAATGTAAGACAAATACAATGTAAGACAGACACAATGTAAGACAGACACAATGAAAGACACATTGTAGGAATGTACTAGGGATAAACACTGACAAAACTATGCGCACATTAAAGAAAAAAAACTGCTGTTAAATCACTATTCTACCGCGCAATGCCCGACAATTTATATAGTTTTTATAATAACCTGTTCTTAGTCTTTACTCACAGCGTTGCTCATCGAGAACACTCCATCCTTCTTCTGTTTCCTCTCAGCCCACCCCCCACCCCCACTCTCCCTTCTCAAGCTCAATAATTTCAGTTAAGAGTCTTAACGTAGTTTTTCGTTTCATACAAGCTATGTTTGTCACAGTTTTGAGGTACACTTGAAGTGATGACGCAATCCGCTGGAGAATTATTGCCTGCCTATTAAACATGTCTTGCACGATCTGGAGTGCCCTGTACGGTGTTTCTCAGGTTTATTTCAACAGTTGTCATTTAGTCACGTCTGTCATTTTGTAAAACTAAGTTAGACGAATCGATGTTGACAAGTAAAAAGACAATTTTTTACTTGTTATCGTTATTTCACAGCCAATAGGACACTGAATGTTACCTCATAAGATAATTAGGACATATGCAAGTAATGAACATGAATTACTTCAACAATTTAGGGGGGGGGGGGGAAGGGGGAAAAGGGGTCTGACATAAATGACATGTATTGGCAAATAGGAGATTTTGACATAAATGGCATATGCTAGAGGAGATACTTTACAATATGCCATATTACAGAGATACTTGTATTATTTGAGGATATTATTTGAAAGTTTGAAATGTATGATTGCATTTCACAGCTTGAATACATTTAGATATTTGCAATTTTGTGATTTACGTTACGTGAACAGACAGGAAAGCTGTTGGATTGGAAATGTCAGAGCACATTCAAGGATTGATGAATGATTCATTCAACCAACTCTAGTGCAATTCAAGGGCTGATGAATGATTTATTCAACCAACTCTAGTGCAATTCAAGGGCTGATGAATGATTCATTCAATAACTCTAGTGCAATTCAAGGGCAGGTGAATGATTCATTCAATAACTCTAGTGAAATTCAAGGGCAGGTGAATGATTCATTCAATAACTCTAGTGCAATTCAAGGGCTGATGAATGATTCATTCAACCAACTCTAGTGCAATTCAAGGGCTGATGAATGATTCATTCAATAACTCTAGTGCAATTCAAGGGCAGGTGAATGATTCATTCAATAACTCTAGTGCAATTCAAGGGCTGATGAATGATTCATTCAACCAACTCTAGTGCAATTCAAGGGCTGATGAATGATTCATTCAATAACTCTAGTGCAATTCAAGGGCAGGTGAATGATTCATTCAATAACTCTAGTGAAATTCAACAACATCTAGTAAAAATCTAAATGTAAGACATTACTGATATTAACGTATGAAGACTTGTCGTGAACTGTTCTATTCTAGTTGAACTTGTCCTGGACTTTTCTATTCTAGTTGAACTCGTCGTGGACTGTTCTATTCTAGCTGAACTTGTCGTGGACTGTTCTATTCTATTTGGACTTATCGTGGGCTGTTCTATTCTAGTTGAACTTGTCGTGGACTGTTCTATTCTAGTTAGACTTGTCATGGACTGTTCTATTCTAGTTGGACTTGTGATCTGTTCTATTCTATTTGGACTTGTTGTGGACTGTTCTATTCTAGTTGGACTTGTTGTGATCTGTTCTATTCTAGGTGGACTTGTTGTGCACTGATCAATTCTAGTTGGCCTTGTCGTGGGCTGTTCTTTTCTAGTTGGACTTGTCGTGGGTTGTTCTATTCTAGTTATACATGTCGTGGACTGTTCTATTCTAGTTGGACTTTTTGTGGACTGTTCTATTCTGGTTGGACTTGTTGTGGACTGTTCTATTCTAGTTGGACTTGTCGTCAGCTGTTCTATTCTAGTTGGACTTGTCTTGTGCTGTTCTATTCTAGTTGGTCTTGTCGTGGGCTGTTCTATTCTAGTTGAACTTGTCGTGGGCTGTTCTATTCTAGTTGGACTTGTCGTCAGCTGTTCTATTCTAGTTGAACTTGTCTTGTGCTGTTCTATTCTAGTTGGTCTTGTCGTGGGCTGTTCTATTCTAGTTGAACTTGTCGTGGGCTGTTCTATTCTAGTTGGACTTGTCGTGGGCAAAACGTGGTCTTGCAAACATCTTCTATTTGTGGAGTTAATAAATATTCTTGCTTGCTTGTCTTCACATTGAAGATGACAGAAATGTCCTCATATTACATATGCCACAAATGTCCTCATAATACAGATGACAGAAATGTCCTCACATTAGAGATGTCAGAAATTTCCTCACATTACAGATGACAGAAATGTCCTGACATTCTCTGTCACAAACTTGATAGTGACATAACTGGTGTCAAGATTATCGTCATTTATTTATCAGCATATAAAGAGTTTGACGACACAGAGGAGAATGACGACACAGGGGAGTGTGACGACACAGAGGAGTGTGACGACACAGAGGAGTGTGACGACACAGAGGAGTGTGACGACACAGAGGAGAATGACGACACAGAGGAGTGTGACGACACAGAGGAGTGTGACGACACAGAGGAGTGTGACGACATAGAGGAGTGTGACGACACAGAGGAGTGTGACGACACAGAGGAGTGTGACGACACAGAGGAGTGTGACGACACAGAGTATAACGACACACAGTATGACCAGAATCTTGACATAGATAAAATAAGGTAATCTATCCAAATTTCTGTGATATGAACGGGGACATTTCATCAAACCTAACTATCCATTTTAATGTCATGTTCATCTTCGCTTGTACATGACTAACAGCTTCTCAGATACATGCTATCTGTCTGTGATGATTGAAGGGACATATTATAGGCATGAATTGAGTCATTCATGTGTCTAGGGGTCAGTTATACATTGAGTCAATGATGTGTCTAGGGGTCAGTTATACATTGAGTCAATGATGTGTCTAGGGTCAGTTATGAATTGAGTCCATGATGTGTCCGGGGGTCAGTTATACATTGAGTCCATGATGTTACCGGGGGTTATTTATGAATTGAGTCCATGATGTGTCCGGGGGTCAGTTATACATTGAGTCAATGATGTGTCTAGGGTCAGTTATTAACTGAGTCCATGATGTGTCCGGGGGTCAGTTATGAATTGAGTCCATGATGTGTCCGGGGGTCAGTTATACATTGAGTCCATGATGTTACCGGGGGTTATTTATGAATTGAGTCCATGATGTGTCCGGGGGTCAGTTATACATTGAGTCCATGATGTGTCCGGGGGTCATTTATGCACAAATGAAATGTGTTGATGTGTATGCTGATGATATCAGTCCTATATCTGTGAGCAGGTAGATCTTGACACATGATGATGATGCGAACAGGTAGATCTTGACACATGATGATGATGTGAGCAGGTAGATCTTGACACATGATGATGATGTGAGCAGGTAGATCTTGATCTCATAGTCTTCCTGACAAAAGGCACAGGTTCTTACCTGTTGTGTAACTGAGACGACACCTGAACTCCTATAAGCTTGTCTCAATGGTATGAGTGGGTGAAAAGGGGGGTGGGTAGATAAAGAAGGAAGGCATTCCGGTTCTCCAGCACCCCAGGTTTACTAACTCCTGCCAGGAGCACAACACAAGCCTCTGGGCCACTGTATCATCACTCTTTTATAGATCTATCCGCACCGATGTCACATGGGGACAATTTGATTGCTCAGGGGGACATGGTAAAAAAAAAAAAGGTTGGGAAACACTGGTCTAGCACAAATATGCAACATTAGCTGACCTTCATCTCTGCGCCATCAATGGAGAATATCTGAGTGAAGACACGAGCAAGAAATTGAGAGATTTTGTGGCAATAATGATTTTGACAAATATTGACATGTTGTCAGCCTATACTCCAACTCTCCTTAATCGCATATTACGATATGCATGGACAAAAGACAGTTGCCCTATTCTTTGCATCAAGCATCAAACGACTTTCATCGAGCGTTTTATGTGTACACGGACATGTGAGAACCCTTGAATGAGATTGAATGTGTACACGGACATGTGAGAACCCTTGAATGAGATTGAATGTGTACACGGACATGTGAGAACCCTTGAATCAGATTGTATGTGTACACGGACATGTGAGAACCCTTGAATGAGATTTTATGTGTACACGGACATGTGAGAACCCTTGAATCAGATTTTATGTGTACACGGACATGTGAGAACCCTTGAATGAGAGTTTATGTGTACACGGACATGTGAGAACCCTTGAATGAGATTGAAGATTGAATTCGATGATGGAGAATCCCAACGATTTAGCCAACTTCATAACAATTCTTGTGGTCTGTACCACTATATAATTTGTCATTTACTGTCATGTTAAATGTCATCTCTCCACTAAAAATGAAATGTGAGATACAGCCGGCAAATATTGCATCCCAACGACTTGTCTGATAATACTGGCTTAGACATTACAAGAGGGCCTTCACAATCTATTCAAGTTTGATTGGGCAGACATAGCGGGCATCTTGTACAGGATATTTGACTCGAGAATCTAATGAAGGCTGTCTTGTCGCAGCAATAGGTTTGGGGTGTGCTTCCATACATAGATATATTAATATACTCAGTATAGAAGGAGTGAGAGAGTAAGATAGAGAGAGGGAAAGACAGACAATATCGGTAAACATCGCATACAGACATTCAAATGTAGAGATATACTGACATACATCAGACATATGATACACAGACGGACAGACACGTGATACACAGACAAACACGTGATACACAGACGGACAGACATGTGATACACAGACGGACAGACGTGTGATACACAGACTGACATACATGTAATACACAGACTGACAGACATGTGATACACTGACTGACAGACATGTGATACACAGACGGACAGACAGACAAGACATACAGACGGACGGATGGACAGACGGATGTTAAATGAATTAATAAATAGATAGATATAGTCAGATAAACAGATGCACTGTCGATATATAGGTATATATAGATGGATATGACAGACAGACAGACAACGAAATAACTAGACAAACAGACAGACAGGTAGGCAGGCGCACATATTTCATTGACTAAAGTCCATGTTTTTGATCAGTTATCGCACTAAACAACTTTTTGATTATTGAATTGCAAGGAAAAAGTGACAATGTTGGAATAAAAACCAGGGATAATGTGAAAATGTTGGAATAAAAACCAGGGATAATGTGAAAATGTTGGAATATAAATCAGGGATAATGTGAAAATGTTGGAATATAAACCAGGGATAATGTGAAAATGTTGGAATATAAACCAGGGATAATGTGAAAATGTTGGAATATAAATCAGGGATAATGTGAAAATGTTGGAATATAAATCCCTGATAAGGTGACAATGTTGGAATATAAGCCCAGGTTTGAAAACGTCTAGCAGTTTGTGTGCCGGATTCATATGGCTATCTACAGACATGTCTACAGTGTTAAGTTAAAAATATAATAAAGACTAATCTTGCAGGTATAGGTTCAAACCATTTACAGATGATAACCTCAAGCATGGCCCCAACGTCTGAGCAATCCATAGTTTATGGGTACTAGGTCACAGAGGGCTCGCATAAGCAGATCAATTTGTTGAATATTATCAATGATTATTAGCGTGCCCAGAGATATTGATGATGCTCGGAGGAGAATGACACACATTCACAAGTCTGATATGTACACATTCGTCACACATTCACTAGTCAGATATGTACACATTCGACACACATTCACTAGTCGGATATGTACACAATCGACACACATTCACATGTTAGATATGTACACATTCGTCACACATTCACTAGTCATATATGTACACATTCGTCACACATTCAATAGTCAGATATGTACACATTCGTCACACATTCACTTAAGATATGTACACATTCGTCACACATTCACTTAAGATATGTACTTATTCGTCACACATCCGAAAGTCACATCTTTACACATTCACACGTCAGACACATTGGATAGCACGTAGAACTATTTATCTCTTGGACTGAATCAAGGCATCAGTTAGTCCGTTATCTCATTGACTTGATGAAATCAATTGTCTGGCATCACAAAGTGCCAACATCGAAATTCAACAGCTTTCAGAAGATTGGATTGTTCGACAGCTGTATGTTGTTAGTCAAATCATCTTATGTTACAGAACTTTTCGTTTGACCATAAACTCCTTCTTAAATACAGGCAAAGAGGGAGAGTCAGGCAGAATATATTTTGGAAGAAACACGAGAAGATTAAACGAGGAGATGATATTGAGCAAATATGAGAAACCAGTTGATGAGTTATAAACACCAAGATTGGATAACGGGGGGGGGGGGGGGTTAATTTGAGAATCGTGAAATGTTTGTTTCTTGAAGCAAATATATCTTACCCAGGATAGGCATATGACTTATCCAGGATAGGACTATGCATTTCATAATAAATTTTCACAATCTATTTGTGACAATAAATATTCACGATCAAATTTGTGACAATAAATTATGTGACAATAAATATTCACAATCAATTATGTGGCAATATATTCACAAACAATTTTGTAGCATAAAATATTCACACAAAAATTGGGAAATTATTGCTATACTCTGTTCACGCTAAGAATGACATGGGTCCGCGTTTGTGATTGGTTGTTGGACGCAGAACGCATTAATCGAGTGTTAAGTGCCAATAATATTGATTTTAAATTTAGTTTTTAAATGTTTTTAAACGTTGGTTAAATATTGTTCTTAATTACTTTTAAATGTTTCAATAATATTGCTTTTACTAGTCATCAGCAGTTTAAAATCACCTGTTGTCACGGAGTAATGTCGGTGTGTATTTTGACCCACTTCATTCTTAAAGTGAAAAGAGTATATCAATTGATTTCTTACCGACACCATAGTCTATATATAAACATATGTACTTGCACATTGCCATGGACATTCTAATGACGACACGTGACACGTGATCTGGGCTGCAAGGCACTACATAATCTCGATATTCAAGGCTAGAATTATTTATTTCTTGTATATGCACTCTTCCGTTATCTGATCAAACATTGAGTAGAACTACAGCTCAGCTATGTAAGAAATCATGGGTAGAACTACAGTTATGTAAGAAATCATAGAAGAACTACAGTTATGTTAGAAATCATGGGTAGAACTACAGTTATGTAAGAAATCATGGGTAGAACTACAGTTATGTTAGAAATCATGGGTAGAACTACAGTTATGTAAGAAATCATGGGTAGAACTACAGTTATGCAAGAAATCATGGATAGAACTACAGTTATGTAAGAAATCATGGGTAGAACTACAGTTATGTAAGAAATCATGGGTAGAACTACAGTTATGTAAGAAGTCATGGAAGAACTACAGTTATGTAAGAAATCATGGGTAGAACTACAGTTATGTAAGAAATCATGGAATAACTACAGTTATGTAAGAAATCATGGGTAGAACTACATTTATGTAAGAAATCATGGGTAGAACTACAGTTATGTAAGAAATCATGGGAAAGAACTGCAGTTATGTAAGAAATCATGGGTAGAACTACAGTTATGTAAGAAAGCATGGGTAGAACTACAGTTATGTTAGAAATCATGGAAGAACTACAGATATGTAAGAAATTATGGGTAGAACTACAGTTATGTTAGAAATCATGGTTAGAACTACAGTTATGTAAGAAATCATGGGTAGAACTACAGTTATGTGAGAAGTCATGGAAGAACTACAGTTATGTAAGAAGTCATGGAAGAACTACAGTTATGTAAGAAGTCATGGAATAACTACAGTTATGTAAGAAATCATGGGTAGAACTACAGTTATGTAAGAATTCATGGAAGAACTACAGTTATGTAAGAAATCATGGGTAGAACTACAGTTATGTAAGAAGTCATGGAAGAACTACAGTTATGTAAGAAGTCATGGAAGAACTACAGATATGTAAGAAATCATGGGTAGAACTACAGTTATATAAGAAATCATGGGTAGAACTACAGTTATGTAAGAAGTCATGGAAGAACTACAGTTATGTAAGAAATCATGGGTAGAACTACAGTTATGTAAGAAATCATGGAAGAACTACATTTATGTAAGAAATCATGGGAAAGAACTACAGTTATGAAAGAAATCATGGGTAGAACTACAGTTATGTAAGAAATCATGGGTAAAACTACAGTTATGTAAGAAATCTTGGAAGAACTACAGTTATGTAAGAAATCATGGGTAGAACTACAGTTATGTAAGAAGTCATGGAAGAACTACAGCTATGTAAGAAATCATGGTTAGAACTACAGTTCAGCTATACGTGAACGTCATAGCTTTCACATCTAGTATTGTGGGAACTTGTCAAATCAGCTCATTTCTTACACAGTCATTTATAAATGCACAATACTTCACGCAGTCATTTATCGATTCACATTCTCACACACGGTTAGTCATTACTTACGAAGTGAACTCTGTACAACTGCCCAGTAGCTCTAGTTGTGTTGTGACGGCAACAAGGGACATTATCGTATATGTCACGTTTACATCGAATGGTGTTCCACTAGCATTTATTTGTTTGTTTCCCTTCGTTTTAAAATCGTTATAAGCAGGCTAGTGTAGATTGTCGAGACATGTAATCACTACGCTGCACACATGAATGCTTGCTGAAACATATAGTCACGAAGTATCACATATGAATGCTTGCTGAACATACAGGCACGAAGTATCACACATGAATGCTTGCTTAAACATATAGTCACGAAGTATCACACATGAATGCTTGCCCACCGCGAAATGGTACAACATGTATAATTGTGACATGAGATGGTACAGCAGTAATATTTGTGACTAAAACTGTACAGCAGTAATAGTTGTGAGGTGAGATTGTACAGCAGTAATAATTGTGACATGAGATGGTACAGCAGTAATAATTGTGAGGTGAGATTGTACAACAGGTATAATTGTGACATGAGATGGTACAGCAGTAATAATTGTGACATGAGATGGTACAGCAGTAATAATTGTGACATGAGATGGTACAGCAGTAATAATTGTGACATGAAATGGTACAGCAGTAATAATTGTGACATGAGATGGTACATCAGTAATATTTGTGACGTGAAATGGTACAACAGTAATAATTGTCACATGAGATGGTACAGCAGTAATAATTGTGACTGATACTGTACAGCAGTAATAATTGTGACATGAGATGGTACAGCAGTAATAATTGTGACTGATACTGTACATCAGTAATATTTGTGACGTGAAATGGTACAACAGTACTAATTGTGCCATGAGATGGTACAGCAGAAATAATTGTGCCATGAGATAATAATTGCAAAAAATAATAATGACATTGAGTGGTAAAGTAGTTATTGAACTAATACCGAAATCAAGAGAATGCTGTCTGAAACAGTCTTAAAGATCATATAGACGATATGTGACACAAAACAAGCGAGAAGAAGAGAGATGTATGCAGACTTAAAGAGCATATAAACTAGATATGTGACACAAAACATGAGAGAAGATGAAATTTGAGAAAGATGATAATAATTTCAGGGAGAAAAAAAAGAAAATGTAGCTATCACCAACAAAGAAATAATGATGACTAGGTTAAGATGACAATGACAGTAATTATGCAAGAATGCGTGATGTCAGCTTATATTATACAGCCACTGTAATAGAGGTAACGGAGAGTTGCTAACTGAAACAAAGGTGCAGGCAGGGTTGAGTAATTGTTGCCAGAATAAAATAGACGGCAACAGGGGATCGCTGCTGAATCTAGTAATTATCAATCTACAGAAACTTCCATTCATGACTTTAATTGTGCGTCGTGTCTTCTTGTGCCTGGAGGCAGCAACTTAATGGCTGTAAGTAATTTTTGCATCTTCTGAATAAACATTTCAAGTTGCCATGGAAATAATATATCGACGGCATTCATCATGTAGGTCACGTTACAGACCGGGTCTGTTATTGTGTGATAAATCACCAACATTCGGGCCTGTTATTGTGTGATAAATCACCAACATTCGGGCCTGTTATTGTGTGATTAATGTAAAGATGCACCAATCATTAGTCTAGATGTAGAGGCAACGCTAGATTGCCTTCTAATGAGGCAACTTACCTGCCTTAGGCAAGCGACACCTAATACAGTTTTAACTAGAGTTGTAACCAGGTGTGTCCATTGCATAACTATGTTTGTTGCTAAGTTGGTGGGTCCGTTAAATAACTATGTTTGTTGCTAAGTTAGTGGGTCCGTTAAATAACTATGTTTGTTGATAATTTGGTGGGTCCGTTACATAACTACGTTTGTTGCTAAGTTGGTGGGTCCGTTAAATAACTATGTTTGTTACTAAGTTAGTGGGTCCGTTACATAACTATGTTTGTTGATAATTTGGTGGGTCCGTTACATAACTACGTTTGTTGCTAAGTTGGTGGGTCCGCTACATAACTATGGTTGTTGCTAAGTTGGTGGGTCCGTTACATAACTATGTTTGTTGATAATTTGGTGGGTCCGTTACATAACTACGTTTGTTGCTAAGTTGGTGGGTCCGTTACATAACTATGGTTGTTGCTAAGTTGGTGGGTCCGTTACATAACTATGTTTGTTGATAATTTGATGGGTCCGTTACATAACTACGTTTGTTGCTAAGTTGGTAGGTCCGTTACATAACTGTTTCTTGCTAAGTTGGTGGATCCGTTACATAACTATGTTTGTTGCTAAGTTGGTGGGTCCGTTACATAACTATATTTATTGCTAAGTTGGTGGGTCCGTTACATAACTATATTTATTGCTAAGTTGGTGGGTCCGTTACATAACTATATTTATTGCTAAGTTGGTGGGTCCGTTACATAACTATGTTTGTTGCTAAGTTAGTGGGTCCGTTACATAACTATGTTTGTTGCTAAGTTACAATTATGTCATGAGTTACGGGATGAGATACAGATAACTACTGCCAAGATGAGATTGTTTCCTAGTGTTGTGTAGATTTGTCATTATCCTATCCAGCTGTATTATCCTACGGTTTTATCCTACATTTTAATCATATTATTTTATCGTATTATTTTATCATATTATTTTATCATATTATTTTGTAAAACCCAAAATATGTAATGCTTCTGGAAATAGTTTATGCATTTCAAAAAGAATATACTCTCATTTGTCAGACTGAAACAACATACTCTCATTTGTCAGACTGAAACAACATACTCCCATTTGTCAGACTGAAACAACATACTCTCATTTGTCAGACTAAAACAATAAACTCTCATTTTTCATACTGAAACAATAAACTCTTATTTGTTAGACTAAAACAATAAACTCTCATTTGTCATACTAAAAGAACATACTGTCATTTGTCAGACTGAAACAATACACTCTCATTTGTCAGACTAAAACACTATGATCTCATTTGTCAGACTGAAACAACATACTGTCATTTGTCAGACTGAAACAACATACTCTCATTTGTCAGACTAAACCAATATGATCTCATTTGTCAGACTGAAACAACATACTGTCATTTGTCAGACTGAAACAACATACTATCATTTGTCAGACTGAAACAACATACTCTCATTTGTCAGACTAAACCAATATGATCTCATTTGTCAGACTGAAACAACATACTCTCATTTGTCAGACTGAAACAACACACTGTCATTTGTCAGACTGAAACAACATACTCTCATTTTTCAGACTAAAACACTATGTTTTATCCTTTCCGGTTGTGAACCCTTAATACTCCCAATCTGCAGTCACAGATAAAATGGCCCCAGGCTCAATGTGATCACGCGCACCCAAGGACTGAGATGCTGCAGATTGTGCACTCATTAACGTGGCCAGACTGGATGACGTGTTTATCGCAGTCATGCTTGTGCACTCCTTACAGGCACATCCCTTGTCTTATGCTTAGCACGATTGTCTTTTGCTTATCTTTTGCTTGTATTTTTTCTTATCTTTTTGCTTGTCTTTTGCTTTTCTTTTGCTTAGCACGATTTTGCTTAGCATGATTGTTCTACTGAGTAGTCCTTTTACTTGTCCTCTTTGCACACTTGAAAAGCAATACAAATTTATACACATAATTGACTGGATATAACTCGTGCAGACGACACCCACGGTTGAAATTTTACACATGGATAAAACAAAAACTGCTCCAGTTTTTATAACCTTAGAAAAGACCTTCAAATATGGCTACACTAAAGCTTAGAAAATACCTTCAAATATGGCTACACTAAAGCTTAGAAAATACCTTCAAATATGGCTAAAATGAATCTGTTTACTATAAATAGTTGATAGATTTTGCTGCCGACATCAAACCTTGATGTATTTGAACATTCGAAACATGTTGAGACATTCTATTGTTGATTTATATCACCACCTGAATGAAGTCTCCCTCCGACCAATGTGCCAGAATTGTGATTAGTTTTGGTAGCAATAGTTTCAGAGCACCAGGTTCAGTTGTGATCGCAATAGGAATTTATGCGATTTATATTTGTTCAAGTCGAGCAGAGTGCTAGTGGCCAGTGTGTCATCTGTGATCTACCTACAGGCTAAGCACGTGAGGACAATACAAATAGTTAGTTAACATAGGGCATCAGAACAGTTTAGTGATTTGTTAGGTTCTATAATCTGTCCTAGCACCAGGAAACTTAGGGGTGCTGCAAGTGGTATTTGTTAGGCTGTTTAGTGTAGTTTATCTTGACATCAGCGCTTATGTATGCTATACATGTGTGTGAAGAATCGTTGAGAACCGTCATATATATATATATATATATATATATATATATATATATATATATATATATATATATATATATATATATATATATATATATATATATATATATATAAACAATTTCCCCTTTGAGATCAATGACCGTCAGTCCTACAGGTGATATTCTGTAGTTTCGTCAGTTTTCTGTTTGTTTTGCTCCATCGATATTTGGGAGTGCTTTGTCTATTTTCTGTTCCTTCTGTTTCATCTCTGACCTTCACTTCAAAGTTTCTACTCTTCTAAGTTAGATCTACATTTAGCTATGCCATGTGAAAGTGAAAGTCTACATTTAGCTATGCCATGTGAAAGTGAAAGTCTACATTTAGCTATGCCATGTGAAAGTGAAAGTCTACATTTAGCTATGCCATGTGAAAGTGAAAGTCTACATTTAGCTATGCCATTTGAAAGTGAAAGTCTACATTTAGCTATGCCATGTGAAAGTGAAAGTCTACATTTAGCTATGCCATGTGAAAGTGAAAGTCTACATTTAGCTATGCCATGTGAAAGTGAAAGTCTACATTTAGCTATGCCATGTGAAAGTGAAAGTCTACATTTAGCTATGCCATGTGAAAGTGAAAGTCTACATTTAGCTATGCCATGTGAAAGTGAAAGTCAATAATGTTGTTCATACTCGTCGTGCATTACTGTGAATGTGTTCTTGATGAATGCCATTTTAGTCGTAACGTCGATTGTGTGTGCTACTATGTGTGTTTCTGTTGAGTCAGAAAACGGTATTACCATGTGGCAAATTTCGCCAGTTGAATTTCAGTTTTACTAAAATGAGGAATTTCCTGTCCTCGCACTTTTCTTTTCTGGTATCATCATTATGATAATCAAAAAGATAGAATTAATTTGGAAAACTGGTGTCATTTGTGATCAGCATAAAACTAGAGTACATTGGGAAAACGTGTCATCTGAGATCAGCATAAAACTAGAGTACATTGGGAAAACGTGTCATCTGAGATCAGCATAAAACTAGAGTACATTGGGAAAACGTGTCATCTGAGATCAGCATAAAACTAGAGTACATTGGGAAAACGTGTCATTTGTGATCAGCATAAAACTAGAGTACATTGGGAACACGTGTCATTTGTGATCAGCATAAAACTAGAGTACATTGGGAAAACGTGTCATCTGAGATCAGCATAAAACTAGAGTACATTGGGAACACGTGTCATTTGTGATCAGCATAAAACTAGAGTACATTGGGAAAACGTATCATTTGTGATCAGCATAAAACTAGAGTACATTGGGAAAACGTGTCATTTGAGATCAGAATAAAATTAAAGTTAATTGAGAAAACAAGTTAATTGTGAATACGTGTTATTTGAGATGAGCATAAACTAGAAGTAATTAGGAAAACTGGTGTCATATTTGTGATCGTTGGTCAAATATACCGTGAAATATTATTATAGACGGAGCCTGTTTTAACAAAAAAAATATTGTAGTTTGACCGTAAAATCAGAATACATTATGTTGTGTTGACCTGTGTCATTGAATAAATTATGCAGATGTATTTCCACTGCAATGCTTATATATGTTTATTCCATATTCCATTCGGTCGTGTCATGATGGATGCAGCCATACCCCATACCGTCGTTTCTAATGGCTGTAGCCATATCAAGCCTAATCTGATATCTATACTAAATGAATCACTGCATATGTGCGAACATAATATTTCTTTCGTGGCTTCTGCTGTCTACATTTTGACAATTGTGACATGCCCTGATTTTTTTCATGGTGGGTTCTATTTTGTGTTTGATAGGGGGACGTGTGCCATTTAGATTAGTTGAAAATTGTAAAATTAGTTTTTTTAAAATATCAGATTTAGATATTTTTACATGAGACCTAGAATATGTGACATAGCGATGTCTAATGTCAGATATAGAATATGTGACATAGCGATGTCTGATGTCAGACATAGAATATGTGACATAGCGATGTCTCAGTGATACATAGAATATGTGACATAGCGATGTCTGATGTCAGACATAGAATATGTGACATAGCGATGTCTAATGTCAGACATAGAATATGTGACATAGCGATGTCTATGTTTTGAGGAGCCAGTTTTCTTCTATGTTAGTTCTTTCTTCTGTTCGTGAAGTTCTTAGGAAATTTCGATATCATTTGTTATCGAATGCAGATAGGGGCCGTCTCCGCGTCGATATTTCTAATGGAAGCTCTCTCTCGCATAAGTTATCACAGAAAGTGGACAATTTTGAAATGGAAACCAATAATTCTTCTTCAGTGGCAGATATCAAACTGTCTTAGATCAGACGGTGGATGAGATATCAACCGGTGGTTCAGACATCAATTGGTGGATATATCAACCGGTGGCTGAGATATCAACCGGTGGATAAGATATCAACTGGTGACTGAGATATCAACTGGTGACTGAGATATCAACTGGTGACTGAGATATCAACCGGTGGATAAGATATCAACTGGTGACTGAGATATCAACTGGTGACTGAGATATCAACTGGTGACTGAGATATCAACCGGTGGATAAGATATCAACTGGTGGCTGAGATATCAACTGGTGACTGAGATATCAACTGGTGACTGAGATATCAACTGGTGACTGAGATATCAACTGGTGGCTGAGATATCAACTGGTGGCTGAGATATCAACTGGTGACTGAGATATGAACAAGTAGATGAGATATCAACCGGAGGCTGAGATATCAACCGGTGGATAAGATATCAACTGGTGACTGAGATATCAACTGGTGACTGAGATATGAACAAGTAGATGAGATATCAACTGGTGGCTGAGATATCAACTGGTGACTGAGATATCAACTGGTGACTGAGATATCAACTGGTGACTGAGATATCAACTGGTGGCTGAGATATCAACTGGTGGCTGAGATATCAACTGGTGACTGAGATATGAACAAGTAGATGAGATATCAACTGGTGGCTGAGATATCAACTGGTGACTGAGATATGAACAAGTAGATGAGATATCAACTGGTGGATAAGATATCAACTGGTGACTGAGATATCAACTGGTGGCTGAGATATCAACTGGTGGCTGAGATATCAACTGGTGACTGAGATATGAACTGGTGGCTGAGATATCAACTGGTGGCTGAGATATCAACTGGTGACTGAGATATGAACAAGTAGATGAGATATCACCCGGTGGATGAGATATCAACCGGAGGCTGAGATATCAACCGGTGGATAAGATATCAACAAGTAGATGAGATATCAACCGGAGGCTGAGATATCAACCGGTGGATAAGATATCAACTGGTGACTGAGATATCAACTGGTGACTGAGATATCAACTGGTGACTGAGATATCAACTGGTGACTGAGATATCAACTGGTGACTGAGATATCAACTGGTGGCTGAGATATCAACTGGTGGCTGAGATATCAACCGGTGACTGAGATATCAACCGGTGACTGAGATATCAACCGGTGACTGAGATATCAACCGGTGACTGAGATATCAACCGGTGACTGAGATATCAACCGGTGACTGAGATATCAACCGGTGACTGAGATATCAACCGGTGACTGAGATATCAACCAGTGGATGAGATATCAACCGGTGACTGAGATATCAACCGGTGACTGAGATATCAACCGGTGACTGAGATATCAACCGGTGACTGAGATATCAACCGGTGACTGAGATATCAACCGGTGACTGAGATATCAACCGGTGACTGAGATATCAACCGGTGACTGAGATATCAACCCGTGGCTGAGATATCAACTGGTGGATGAGATATCAACTGGTGGATGAGATATCAACTGGTGGATGAGATATCAACTGGTGGATGAGATATCAACTGGTGGATGAGATATCAACCGGTGACTGAGATATCAACTGGTGGATGAGATATCAACTGGTGGATGAGATATCAACCGGTGACTGAGATATCAACTGGTGACTGAGATATCAACTGGTGACTGAGATATGAACAAGTAGATGAGATATCAACCGGAGGCTGAGATATCAACTGGTGGCTGAGATATCAACTGGTGACTGAGATATCAACTGGTGACTGAGATATCAACCGGTGACTGAGATATGAACAAGTAGATGAGATATCAACCGGTGGCTGAGATATCAACCGGTGGATAAGATATCAACTGGTGGCTGAGATATCAACTGGTGACTGAGATATCAACTGGTGACTGAGATATCAACTGGTGACTGAGATATCAACTGGTGGCTGAGATATCAACCGGTGACTGAGATATCAACCGGTGACTGAGATATCAACCGGTGACTGAGATATCAACCGGTGACTGAGATATCAACCGGTGACTGAGATATCAACCGGTGACTGAGATATCAACCGGTGACTGAGATATCAACCGGTGACTGAGATATCAACCAGTGGATGAGATATCAACCGGTGACTGAGATATCAACCGGTGACTGAGATATCAACCGGTGACTGAGATATCAACCGGTGACTGAGATATCAACCGGTGACTGAGATATCAACCGGTGACTGAGATATCAACCGGTGACTGAGATATCAACCGGTGACTGAGATATCAACCCGTGGCTGAGATATCAACTGGTGGATGAGATATCAACTGGTGGATGAGATATCAACTGGTGGATGAGATATCAACTGGTGGATGAGATATCAACTGGTGGATGAGATATCAACTGGTGGATGAGATATCAACCGGTGACTGAGATATCAACTGGTGGATGAGATATCAACTGGTGGATGAGATATCAACCGGTGACTGAGATATCAACTGGTGACTGAGATATCAACTGGTGACTGAGATATCAACCGGTGGATAAGATATCAACTGGTGACTGAGATATCAACTGGTGACTGAGATATCAACTGGTGACTGAGATATCAACCGGTGGATAAGATATCAACTGGTGGCTGAGATATCAACTGGTGACTGAGATATCAACTGGTGACTGAGATATCAACTGGTGACTGAGATATCAACTGGTGGCTGAGATATCAACTGGTGGCTGAGATATCAACTGGTGACTGAGATATGAACAAGTAGATGCGATATCAACCGGAGGCTGAGATATCAACCGGTGGATAAGATATCAACTGGTGGCTGAGATATCAACTGGTGACTGAGATATCAACTGGTGGCTGAGATATCAACTGGTGGCTGAGATATCAACTGGTGACTGAGATATGAACTGGTGGCTGAGATATCAACTGGTGGCTGAGATATCAACTGGTGACTGAGATATGAACAAGTAGATGAGATATCACCCGGTGGATGAGATATCAACCGGTGACTGAGATATGAACAAGTAGATGAGATATCACCCGGTGGATGAGATATCAACCGGAGGCTGAGATATCAACCGGTGGATAAGATATCAACAAGTAGATGAGATATCAACCGGAGGCTGAGATATCAACCGGTGGATAAGATATCAACTGGTGACTGAGATATCAACTGGTGACTGAGATATCAACTGGTGACTGAGATATCAACTGGTGACTGAGATATCAACTGGTGACTGAGATATCAACTGGTGGCTGAGATATCAACTGGTGGCTGAGATATCAACCGGTGGATAAGATATCAACTGGTGGCTGAGATATCAACTGTTGGCTGAGATATCAACTGGTGACTGAGATATGAACAAGTAGATGAGATATCAACCGGAGGCTGAGATATCAACTGGTGGCTGAGATATCAACTGGTGACTGAGATATCAACTGGTGACTGAGATATCAACCGGTGACTGAGATATGAACAAGTAGATGAGATATCAACCGGTGGCTGAGATATCAACCGGTGACTGAGATATCAACCGGTGACTGAGATATCAACCGGTGACTGAGATATCAACCGGTGACTGAGATATCAACCGGTGTCTGAGATATCAACCGGACTGAGATATCAACCGGTGACTGAGATATCAACCGGTGACTGAGATATCAACCGGTGACTGAGATATCAACCAGTGGATGAGATATCAACCGGTGACTGAGATATCAACCGGTGACTGAGATATCAACCGGTGACTGAGATATCAACCGGTGACTGAGATATCAACCGGTGACTGAGATATCAACCGGTGACTGAGATATCAACCGGTGACTGAGATATCAACCGGTGACTGAGATATCAACCCGTGGCTGAGATATCAACTGGTGGATGAGATATCAACTGGTGGATGAGATATCAACTGGTGGATGAGATATCAACTGGTGGATGAGATATCAACTGGTGGATGAGATATCAACTGGTGGATGAGATATCAACCGGTGACTGAGATATCAACTGGTGGATGAGATATCAACTGGTGGATGAGATATCAACCGGTGACTGAGATATCAACTGGTGGATGAGATATCAACTGGTGGATGAGATATCAACTGGTGTCTGAGATATCAACTGGTGGATGAGATATCAACTGGTGGCTGAGATATCAACCGGTGACTGAGATATCAACTGGTGGATGAGATATCAACTGGTGGCTGAGATATCAACCGGTGACTGAGATATGAACAAGTAGATGAGATATCAACTGGTGGCTGAGATATCAACTGGTGGCTGAGATATCAACTGGTGGCTGAGATATCAACCCGTGGCTGAGATATCAACCGGTGACTGAGATATCAACCCGTGGCTGAGATATCAACCGGTGACTGAGATATCAACCGGTGACTGAGATATCAACCGGTGACTGAGATATCAACTGGTGACTGAGATATGAACAAGTAGATGAGATATCAACCGGTGGCTGAGATATCAACCGATGGTTCAGAAATCAACCAGTGGTTCAAACATCAACCGGTGGATGAGATAATATCCGGTTTCTGAGATATCAATCGGTGGCTGAGATATCAACCTGTAGTGTAGAAACTTTTGACGTTCCTTGGTTTTGAGCTGGTCTCTGGACATAATAAAGCATGGATGCACGTAGTGTTGACGGATTAATTATTTCTTTCTGTTTTGCTTTTCTTTGCTGGCATCCACTTTACCTCTTTTATTTATGTATTCCTTGTGGCATGATATAATATTCTTGACACAAACAGAAAAATTAATTAAAAGTTACATTTTTAAAAATTATTTAAATGCTAAAATAAATTATATTCGAAAATCTGTTTTTGTACAGAAAAATGACAGAATCACAGAATTACTTCATGTTATTCATTATGGTTATAGAAAAACCTGCATTAATTATTGCATAATTATTAACAGCAAACGTTGATATGTGATGGTAAACTGGATACATTGTGTGATTTTTTCTACTTTCATTTGTTGTCATAAAAATTGTGGAAAAATTCGTATTTACCAGATGTAACGTCACGAGTTGTAATATAACTTTTCAATAACGCTTTTACTGAAAAAACAAACACAAAACCTTCAAATGAACATGTTAGTCGTGGCATTTATACGCGTACACTTATATTTATACGCGTGTTAGTCGAATATACAAAAACATAGTGACTAACAATTCCAAGTATGATACACGGGAAAGTATTATTTGTGGACAATTACAGAGGCGGGGGACAAATATATCTAGATAATCAGGGGTGCAGTCCTTAAAAAATGAAAGATGGATGGCCGCTCCGTCTTCTTAAAAAAATTGGAGATGGTCTCCAGAAAACAATACCGGGGCAGTGAAATTCAATTTGTCTTTTTAAAAAAGGTCGCTTGGAAAAAGTGCCGGAGCAGTGCCTTTCCTTGGCTGTACAACGAAGTACCGGGGCGCCGCCATGGCACCACTACGACCTGTAGATAATAATCAAATTGACAATTTTACAAGCAAAGCAAAATAAACAATATTTTAGGCTAGACATCAACTAACTGTGGGGAACTGTACACAGTTCAACAAACAATATTGTAGGTTAGACATCAACTAACTGTGGGGAACTGTACACAGTTCAACAAACAATATTGTAGGTTAGACATCAACTAACTGTGGGGAACTGTACACAGTTCAACAAACAATATTGTAGGTTAGACATCAACTAACTGTGGGGAACTGTACTCAGTTCCGTAATTTGTAAAGTTTATTTTTTTCATGAACTAATTCGTGAATTATTGCAAATATTTTAAATTGGACAGTTATTTCGGTGCAACTAATCACAAGTTAGTGCACAGAAACCAACAAAAGTTAATCATTATTTTTGTTCGTTTCTTTTATTTGGCTAATGTTATCTTTTGGAGGAGTTATTATACATGCAAAACTATTGTCTTTATAACTAACAGAACTGAGATACACTGTGTTTGTATATTTTAATAATACATTCCTGTCACTGGGCAGAAACAATGTACACGAGTCATGTCATAGAAACAATGTAATCGAGTCATGTCATAGAAACAATGTACACGAGTCATGTCATAGAAACAATGTACACGAGTCATGTCATAGAAACAATGCACACGAATCAAGTCATAGAAACAATGTAATCGAGTCATGTCATAGAAACAATGTACACGAGTCATGTCATAGAAACAATGTACACGAGTCATCTCATAGAAACAATGTACACGAGTCATGTCATAGAAACAATGTACACGAGTCATGTCATAGAAACAATGTACACGAGTCATGTCATAGAAACAATGTACACGAATCAAGTCATAGAAACAATGTAATCGAGTCATGTCATAGAAACAATGTACACGAGTCATGTCATAGAAACAATGTACACGAGTCATGTCATAGAAACAATGTACACGAATCAAGTCATAGAAACAATGTAATCGAGTCATGTCATAGAAACAATGTACACGAGTCATCTCATAGAAACAATGTACACGAGTCATGTCATAGAAACAATGTACACGAGTCATGTCATAGAAACAATGTACACGAGTCATGTCATAGAAACAATGTACACGAATCAAGTCATAGAAACAATGTAATCGAGTCATGTCATAGAAACAATGTACACGAGTCATGTCATAGAAACAATGTACACGAGTCATGTCATAGAAACAATGTACACGAATCAAGTCATAGAAACAATGTAATCGAGTCATGTCATAGAAACAATGTACACGAGTCATGTCATAGAAACAATGTACACGAGTCATCTCATAGAAACAATGTACACGAATCAAGTCATAGAAACAATGTACACGAGTCATGTCATAGAAACAATGTACACGAGTCATGTCATAGAAACAATGTACACGAGTCATGTCATAGAAACAATGTACACGAGTCATGTCATAGAAACAATGTAATCGAGTCATGTCATAGAAACAATGTACACGAATCAAGTCATAGAAACAATGTACACGAGTCATGTCATAGAAACAATGTACACGAGTCATGTCATAGAAACAATGTACACGAGTATGTCATAGAAACAATGTACACGAGTCATGTCATAGAGTGATATAGAGTCATTGACAGCGATGTTTTGTATGTTTGTGTCACCCCCATGTGATGGTGTCACTCCCATGTGATGGTGTGAACCAGTGCGATCCGCACCCCTCGATCTCCCTAGTGACGCCACTGACAATTAGTTCTTCTTTCTATCCATCTACTACACAATTAGTTCTTCTTTCTATCCATCAACTACACAATTAGTTCTTCTTTCTATCCATCTACTACACAGTTAGTTCTTCTTTATATCTATCTACTACACAATTAGTTCTTCTTTCTATCCATCTACTACACAATTACTTCTTTCTATCCATCTACTACACAGTTATTTCTTCTTTCTGTCCATCTACTACACAGTTAGTTCTTCTTTCTATCCATCTTCTACACAATTACTTCTTTCTATCAATCTACTACACAATTAGTTCTTCTTTCTATCCATCTACTACACAATTACTTCTTTCTATCCATCTACTACACAATTAGTTCTTCTTTCTATCCATCTACTACACAATTACTTCTTTCTATCCATCTACTACACAATTAGTTCTTCTTTCTATCCTTCTACTACACAATTACTTCTTTCTATCCAGATACTACACAATTACTTCTTTCTTTCCATCTACTACACAATTACTTCTTTCTATCCAGATACTACACAATTACTTCTTTTTTTCCATCTACTACACAATTACTTCTTTCTATCCATCTACTACACAATTACTTATTTCTATCCATCTACTACACAATTACTTCTTTCTATCCATCTACTACACAATTACTTCTTTCTATCCTTCTACTACACAGTCAGTTCTTCTTTCTATCCATCTACTACACAATTACTTCTTTCTATCCATCTACTACACAGTTAGTTCTTCTTTCTATCCATCTACTACACAATTACTTCTTTCTATCCATCTACTAGACAGTTAGTTCTTCTTTCTATCCATCCACTACACAATTACTTCTTCTTTCTATAAATCTAACACACATTTAGTTCTTCTTTCTATAAATCTAACACACATTTAGTTCTTCTTTCTATAAATCTAACACACATTTAGTTCTTCTTTCTATAAATCTAACACACATTTAGTTCTTCTTTCTATAAATCTAACACACATTTAGTTCTTCTTTCTATAAATCTAACACACATTTAGTTCTTCTTTCTATAAATCTAACACACATTTAGTTCTTCTTTCTATAAATCTAACACACATTTAGTTCTTCTTTCTATCCATCTACTACACAATTACTTCTTTCTATCCATCTACTACACAATTACTTCTTTATATCCATCTACTACACAATTACTTCTTTCTATCCATCTACTATACAGTTAGTTCTTCTTTCTATCCATCCACTACACAATTACTTCTTCTTTCTATAAATCTAACACACATTTAGTTCTTCTTTCTATAAATCTAACACACATTTAGTTCTTCTTTCTATAAATCTAACACACATTTAGTTCTTCTTTCTATAAATCTAACACACATGTAGTTCTTCTTTCTATAAATCTAACACACATGTAACGGTATGAGTTATCAATCTAATTACTACATTCTGTCAGTCTAAGAAATGTCTAACGGCTTCATACTGTCAATCTACCACAACACATCTATCGGCTTCAATCTTTCAATCTAAGACACATAGCACACTCATGTCACACAATAGACCACACATCACACACTCATGTCATACAATAGACCACACATCACACACTCATGTCATACAATAGACCACACATCACACACTCATGTCATACAATAGACCACACATCACACACTCATGTCATACAATAGACCACACATCACACACTCATGTCATACAATAGACCACACATCACACACTCATGTCATACAATAGACCACACATCTATCTAGCCTGAGTTAGCTCATAGTGACAAAAGTGCCATAGAAATGTGGAATATCTAAAGCAAACAGTAAAATGTGACAGAGATATCGTGAGAGACAGAGAGAAACAGATAGAGACATAGAGAAAGACAAATAGAGAGAGACACATAGAAAGAGAGAGAGAAAGAGTGAAAGAGAGAGAGACAGACATAGAGAAAGACAAAGAGAGAGAGAAAAGTGAGACAGAGACAAAGAGAAAGACATAGAGAGAGAGAGAGAGAATGATGATAGTTTTCACGTAATTATAACCTAGATAACAATCAGGTATGTGGTTTGTTACGTGCGCAACGACTGTCAATGCGTGACACACCTAGCCCTGACTGTTGACACATCCAGATGACGGCTACAGGGCTTGTTAGTGTAATTAACTTCATTAGTCAACATCAGATGTTACGAGATAACACACACACATGCTTCCACAGAAACACACACACACAGTCACACGTACACACACACAGTAACACACACACACAGTCACACACACGCACACATGCACGCACGCACACGTACAGGAGAAATACCTGCTGAGAATATCTTGCAAGAATATTTATGTTGCAATTAACCAGCGCAGAGAATAGGTTTCTAACAGCCTTGGCCTTGGTTAGTGGACAAGTTGAGGACAGGGCCTAGGGATGATGATGATGTTCGTCCGTCGTGATCGACGATGACCAAAAACTCAACCATAATAATAATAACAATAAATAATAAAATAATAAAGTTAATAGTGCGTTTTTAAATGACTAGCAAGTCCAATGCGCGCACAAAATGTTCTTTTACAGAATTGACAACAATAGAAGGTATTTGTGTGAGGTAGAGATGTGTTTTCTTGTCTACGTGTCCGCTTCTGTCTTGCAGTTTCTTGTCTGAATTCTTCCGCGCTAGTGCTCCCGTTCTAATGCTGTAACGCCAAGCCGTTCTATCCTGAGCGAGGCTCTCCCAAGCGCCTACGTCAATGTTAAGATGTTTCAAGGATGACTTGAGCGTGTCTTTGAAACGCTTTTAATAAAGACAAGACTGTCAACGGTAACAAAGACAACAACTAACAGACCTGCAAGAATACACATTACGATGTGTTTCTGAATTTTCCTTCGGTACTATCTGGGAGGTGTCTGTGAGAGGATTCTGTTGGAGGAGTCTGTGAGAGGATTCTGTGGGAGGAGTCTGTGGGAGGAGTCTGTGTGAGGTGTCTGTATGGAGTCTGTGTGAGGAGTCTGTGGGAGGTGTCTGTATGGAGTCTGTGTGAGGTGTCTGTATGGAGTCTGTGAGAGGATATTGTGGGAGGAGTCTGTGGGAGGAGTCTGTGGGAGGTGTCTGTATGGAGTCTGTGTGAGGAGTCTGTGGGAGGTGTCTGTATGGAGTCTGTGGGAGGTGTCTGTATGGAGTCTTTGGGAGGTGACTATAGAGTCTGTGTGAGGAGTCTGTATGGAGTCTGTGTGAGAAGTCTGTGGGAGGTGTCTGTATGGAGTCTGTGTGAGGAGTCTGTATGGAGTCTGTGTGAGGTGTCTTTATGGAGTCTGTGTGAGGAGTCTCTGGGAGGTGTCTTTATGGATTCTGTGTGAGGAGTCTGTGGGAGGTGTCTGTATGGAGTCTGTGTGAGGAGTCTGTGGGAGGTGTCTGTATGGAGTATGTGGGAGGTGTCTGTATGGAGTCTGTGGGAGGTGACTGTATGGAGTCTGTGTGAGGATTCTATGGGAGGTGTCTGTATGGAGTCTGTGGGAGGTGTCTGTATGGAGTCTGTGGGAGGAGTCTGTGTGAGGAGTCTGTGGGAGGTGTCTGTGTGAGGAGTTTGTGGGAGGTGTCTGTATGGAGTCTGTGAGAATGTCTGTGGGAGAAATGTGAGAGGAGTCTGTGGGCGGATTATGTGATACATTGAGCAGTTCTTGCCTATCTTCTTGCACATTTTTGTTGAACATCATTGTTCTGCAGCTGCTGCACCACTATTGATTCTACCACACTGTAGTTGTTGCTGCACCACTATTGATTCTACCACACTGCACCACTATTGATTCTACCATACTGCACCACTATTGATTCTACCACACTGCACCACTATTGATTCTACCACACTGCACCACTATTGATTCTACCACACTGTAGTTGGGCATGTGTTTTGTAAGACTCTCCCGTCAATGTGTGACTATGTTTAAGTGGTATCTTTTACTACTACTACTACTAGAAGTAATACATATTACTACTACTACAATTACTACCTACTACTACTACTACTACTACTACTACTACTACTACTACTACTTCTACTACTACTACTACTACAACTACTACCTACTAATAGTACTACTACTAGAACTACTACATATTACTACTACTGCAATTGCTACCTACTACTACTACTACTACTACCTACTAATACTACTGCTACTAGAACTACTACATATTACTACTACTACAATTACTACCTACCAATACTACTACTAGAACTACTACATATTACTACTACTACAATTACTACCTACTAATACTACTACTAGAACTACTACATATTACTACTACTACAATTACTACCTACTAATACTACTACTAGAACTACTATCTTCTACTATTATCAACTACTACTACTACTATTTCAAATATTGTTTTACACCTACATTCAATGATGCAATCGTTATGTGAACTATAGAAGCAGACAAATCCCGGATTTAGTCATAAGATGGAAGCAGAATGCAATGATTGCATAAGTCAATATTTCCAAAGGAGTGAGAGTTTGATGAAATCTTCCAGGACCGACTGGATTACAATCGATGACTGCTTGAACTGCTAGTCATTGCTTCAGGGGGTGTTCTACTCATGAAATAAATGGTCGCTACAATTACATTTGTTGTAGAACTTTTGTATGAACTGGTAATGTGCCAGCTTACGGTTGTCAGACGTGTAGGCTTAATCTTTCATTTATGCTCAGCTTAAAGAGTGTTGTACATATTTCTGTATTGTTGTACACATCTATGTATTGTTGTACACATATCTGTATTGTAAACATATATGTATTGTTGTACACATATCTGTATTGTACACATATCTGTATTGTACACATATCTGTAATGTTCTACACATTTGTGTATTGTTAAGGTGTAATACTCGTCTGTAAAACGTTTTCTGTTCTCTATTTTCTACTCTTTATTTTCTGCTCTCTATTTTCTACTCTCTATTTTCTGCTCTCTATTTTCTACTCTTTATTTTCTGCTCTCTATTTTCTACTCTCTATTTTCTGTTCTCTGTTTTCTACTCTCTATTTTCTACTCTCTATGTTCTGTTCTCTATTTTCTACTCTCTATTTTCCTCTCTTTTTTTCTACTCTTTATTTTCTGTTCTCTATTTTCTACTCTTTATTTTCTGCTCTCTATTTTCTACGCTTTATTTTCTGCTCTCTATTTTCTACTCTCTATTTTCTGCTCTCTATTTTCTACTCTTTATTTTCTGCTCTCTATTTTCTACTCTCTATTTTCTGTTCTCTGTTTTCTACTCTCTATTTTCTACTCTCTATGTTCTGTTCTCTATTTTCTACTCTTTATTTTCTACTCTTTATTTTCTACTTTTTATTTTCTGTTCTCTATATTCTATTCTTTATTTTCTACTCTTTATTTTCTACTCTTTATTTTCTACTCTTTATTTTCTGTTCTCTATATTCTACTCTTTATTTTCTACTCTTTATTCTCTACTCTCTATTTTCTTTTCTCTATTTTCTACTCTCTATTTTCGCTGTTACTGTCCAATTCTCACTTGCGAATAAAAGAATAGGAATTATTCGAGAAATATACATGTTTATCTTCACTGCTGTACTTATTCTAATCTTAGCATATGGTATTTAACCTGGACATTGTAACCGAGGCTATTTCCAGTCTTGTCTTTATTTATTTGGTAGTTCTTTCTTCCATCGCTGCTCGTATAAGACCCTAAGTATTTCAAGGTACCAACTTCTAGTTTCTGTCCACCCAAATGTTAATAGGAGACATATTTTCATCTCTGAGCCATTATTTTGCATTTTTCCATGTTTACTTCCATACCATAAGTTCTGTCAGTTTCTTTAAGTTTAGAAGTAAGTTCTTGAAATTCTTTCTCACTGCCAGCCATACGATCAATATCATCTTCAAACCGTAAGTTGTGCTAAGGACGGTCGCTAATTCCATGTTTATTTATTGTTATTTGTTGGTTGTGTCTTGCCAGATTTGTTCTAAGAATATATTGAATAACACCGGTGATGTATTCTTTTCGAATATTTGCAAGATTAGTTCCACAATTGCAGTGTAGGACATCATCATCATCATCATGATGTAGCAGTAGAAGGACATCATCACATTGTTGTAGTAGAAGGACATATTTCATCACATTGTTGTAGTAGAAGGACATCATCACATTGTTGTAGTAGAAGGACATTATCACGTTGTTGTAGTAGAAGGACATTATGACGTTGTTCCTTCATGGAGCAGCAGCATCAGCAGTAGTCGTATTAGTTGTAGTAGTACGTGTAGTAGCAGTTGCAGTAACAGTAGTAATAGTAGTAGATGTAGTAGTAGTAAAATTAGTCGTTGTAGTTGTAGCAGTACTAGTATTTGTAGTAGTCATGGTAGTGGTAGTTGTAGCAGTACTAGTATTTGTAGTAGTCATGGTAGTGGTAGTTGTAGCAGTACTAGTATTTGTAGTAGTCATGGTAGTGGTAGTTGTAGCAGTACTAGTATTTGTAGTAGTCATGGTAGTTGTAGTTGTAGCAGTACTAGTATTTGTAGTAGTCATGGTAGTGGTAGTTGTAGCAGTACTAGTATTTGTAGTAGTCATGGTAGTGGTAGTTGTAGCAGTACTAGTATTTGTAGTAGTCATGGTAGTGGTAGTTGTAGCAGTACTAGTATTTGTAGTAGTCATGGTAGTTGTAGTTGTAGCAGTACTAGTATTTGTAGTAGTCATGGTAGTTGTAGTTGTAGCAGTACTAGTATTTGTAGTAGTCATGGTAGTTGTAGTTGTAGCAGTACTAGTATTTGTAGTAGTCATGGTAGTTGTAGTTGTAGCAGTACTAGTATTTGTAGTAGTCATGGTAGTTGTAGTTGTAGCAGTACTAGTATTTGTAGTAGTCATGGTAGTGGTAGTTGTAGCAGTACTAGTATTTGTAGTAGTCATGGTAGTGGTAGTTGTAGCAGTACTAGTATTTGTAGTAGTCATGGTAGTGGTAGTTGTAGCAGTACTAGTATTTGTAGTAGTCATGGTAGTTGTAGTTGTAGCAGTACTAGTATTTGTAGTAGTCATGGTAGTTGTAGTTGTAGCAGTACTAGTATTTGTAGTAGTCATGGTAGTTGTAGTTGTAGCAGTACTAGTATTTGTAGTAGTCATGGTAGTGGTAGTTGTAGCAGTACTAGTATTTGTAGTAGTCATGGTAGTGGTAGTTGTAGCAGTACTAGTATTTGTAGTAGTCATGGTAGTGGTAGTTGTAGCAGTACTAGTATTTGTAGTAGTCATGGTAGTGGTAGTTGTAGCAGTACTAGTATTTGTAGTAGTCATGGTAGTGGTAGTTGTAGCAGTACTAGTATTTGTAGTAGTCATGGTAGTGGTAGTTGTAGCAGTACTAGTATTTGTAGTAGTCATGGTAGTTGTAGTTGTAGCAGTACTAGTATTTGTAGTAGTCATGGTAGTTGTAGTTGTAGCAGTACTAGTATTTGTAGTAGTCATGGTAGTTGTAGTTGTAGCAGTACTAGTATTTGTAGTAGTCATGGTAGTTGTAGTTGTAGCAGTACTAGTATTTGTAGTAGTCATGGTAGTTGTAGTTGTAGCAGTACTAGTATTTGTAGTAGTCATGGTAGTGGTAGTTGTAGCAGTACTAGTATTTGTAGTAGTCATGGTAGTGGTAGTTGTAGCAGTACTAGTATTTGTAGTAGTCATGGTAGTGGTAGTTGTAGCAGTACTAGTATTTGTAGTAGTCATGGTAGTTGTAGTTGTAGCAGTACTAGTATTTGTAGTAGTCATGGTAGTTGTAGTTGTAGCAGTACTAGTATTTGTAGTAGTCATGGTAGTTGTAGTTGTAGCAGTACTAGTATTTGTAGTAGTCATGGTAGTTGTAGTTGTAGCAGTACTAGTATTTGTAGTAGTCATGGTAGTTGTAGTTGTAGCAGTACTAGTATTTGTAGTAGTCATGGTAGTTGTAGTTGTAGCAGTACTAGTATTTGTAGTAGTCATGGTAGTGGTAGGTATAGTAGTACTGTTTGTAATAGTTGTAGTAGTATTTGTATTAGTAGTTACAGTAACAGTTGTTGTAGCATTTATAGTAGTATTTGTAGTAGTATTTGTCATTGTAATAGTAGTTGTTGTAGTAGTTGTAATAGTGGTAGTAGTAGTAGTAATGGTAGTATGCGTAGTAGTAGTGGTGTTAGTAGTAATAGTATCAATAGTAGTAGTTGTTGTAGTAGTAGTTGTAGTTGTAATAGTAGTTGTAGTAGTAGTTGTAGTTGTAGTTATAGTTGTAATAGTAGTTGTAGTAGTAGTTTCGAATTACTTTTAGCAGCAGTTGTAGCAGTATTGATTATTGTAGTAGTATGTGTAGTAGTATTTGCATAAGTAGTTGTTGTGGTAGTTGTATTAGTAGCTTTTCTGGTAGTAGTTGTAGTAGTTATAGTAGTAGCTTTAGTAGTAGTTGCAGTAATATTTGTAGTAACAGTTGTCGTTGTAGTAGTAATAGTAGCTGTTGTAGTAATTTTAGTAATAGTTGTAGTATTATTTGTAGTAGTATTTGTAGTAGTAATTGTAGTCGTTATTTTAGGCGTAGCTGTAAGCAGTTGTCGTTATTTTAGATGTAGTTGTAGTAGTAGTTTTCTTGTAGTTGTTGCTACTGCTGTTGTGATCGTAGTTGTATTTGTTGTAGTTGTATTTGTATTGGTAGTTTTTGAAGTTGTAATGATAGTTGTAATTGTTGTGTTCGCTGCTGTTGTAATTTTAGAAGTATTTGAAGTTGTACTTTTTCATTATAAACTTGTGGTAGGTGTAGTTGTAGTTGCAATAGCTGTTTCTGTTGTAGCTGTAGTTGTAATAGTCGTGGACGTTGTAGTTATGACTGTAATGGTTGTTGTAGTTGTAGATGTAGCTATAGTTGTAACAGTTGTGGTAGCTGTAGTTGTAATAAGTGTGATAGTTGTAGTTGTATTTGGAATGATTCCAATAGCTGTATCTGTAGTTGTTGGTGTAATTGTAGTTGTGGTTATGATTGTAGATATAGTTATATTTGTAATAGTTGTGGTACCTGTAGTTGTAATTATAGTTTTGATAGTTGTGGTTGTAATATTTATGGTAGCTGTAGTTGTAGTTGTATTTGTAATGGTTGTGGTAGTTGTTGTTGCAGTTCTGGTTGTAATAGTTGTGGTAGCTGTAGTTGTAATGGTTGTAATAGTTGTAGTTATAGTTGTAATAACAGTGGCAGTTACATTTTTAATTGTAATTTTAGTTGTAGTTGTATTTGTAGTTGTAGTTGTAGTTGTAATAGTTGTGTTAGTCGTAGTTATATTGTTTTCTGCTAGTTGTCCATATAGTTGTAGTTGTAGTTGTAATAGCTGTGGTTATTGTATTTGTAATAATTGTATTTTTTGTTGTAGTTGTAATTTTAATAGCTGTGGCTGTTGTATTTGTAATAGTTATAACTGTAATTGTATTAGTGGTAGTAGTTGTTGTTGTTGTGGTAGTAGTAGTAGTTGTAGTTGTAGTGTTAGTTGTTGTTATGGTTTTAGTAGTAGTAGTAGTAGTCGTTGTTGTTGTTTTTGTAGTTATTGTATTTGTTGTAGTTGCATTTGATAAAGTATTAGTAGTAATAGCAGGTGTTGTTTTTGTATGTGTAGTAGTAATTGTAGTATTATTATTCGCAATAGTAGTAGTAGTAGTAGTAGTAGTAGTAGTAATAGTATTAGTAGTAGTAGTAGTAGTAGTAGTAGTAGTAGTAGTAGTAGTAGTATTAGTAGTAGTAGTAGTAGAAGTAGTAGTTTAAAACAGCTGCTACTGCACACTCCTCTATTTGCCAGGTTGTGTGTACAAAATTTTAAGCACCTTACGTAAATATATGTTTAAATCTGAAACCAAAAAACGTCCATATTAAAAATAAATATTCACAAAAATTGGGGTGAAAACATTACGAAATAAAACCAATACACTCTAGTTTCTATATTTTACGAACTAAATATAGATTTTTAAAAAAGCCATTTTGTTTGTACTGAGAAAACGTGGGAAAGAAATACCATAATACAAACTGGCATTATTTGCGCGTGCAGCACATGATTGTCATGTCCTGATTTCTGCACAAACATTTGTCATGTGACAGTCTCTGGAATACTAACAATAAGTAATGACAGCGGCGACATGACTGATAATTATCTGGCGCTAGAAATCAATCACAAATCGATAGTTTGTTAGTCTATCGTAGCATTTGACGACACCTACGCTCCCGACAGGTAATCAAATGAAGTGACAAAATATAGACATCTTTCCTTTTTTTCAGACCATAGTATTATTTGTGTTGTATTAGAAACAATATCTATATCCACGTCGAGATGTGACACACGTGATCAATAGTGAGTCTGTAGTACACAGTGTGTACACGAAATCTGAGTCTGCAGTACACAGTGTGTACACGAAATCTGAGTCTGTAGTACACAGTGTGTACACGAAATCTGAGTCTGTAGTACACAGTGTGTACACGAAATCACATAATAATTTGTACCATCGTGTGCTTTGGTGTCTCTTTGTATACGTGTCTGTGCATAAACATGTCAGAACACTAATTTGTTGATGTCACAAACACTGTTGTCACAAACACTGATGTATTGATGTCACAAACCCTGATGTATTGATGTCACAAACACTGATGTGTTGATGTCACAAACACTGATGTATTGATGTCACAAACAATGATGTGTTGATGTCACAAGCACGGATGTATTGATGTCACAAACACTGATGTGTTGATGTCACAAACACTGATGTATTGATGCCACAAACACTGATGTATTGATGTCACAAACACTGATGTGTTGAGGTATGAGGCCTGCAAGCTCTCCGCCTTGCCGTACATAGGTGAGACTGGTAGAAGGCCTGCAAGCTCTCCACCTTGCCGTACATAGGTGAGACTGGTAGGAGGCCTACTGACCTAATCTGTGAGCACATACACAGCATAAAACATTATTCGGACAATCCTGTCGACGCCCACTTCAATGGCACATGCCATCAGGGAGACCAATATATTCAGGTGATGGCCATCAGGGAGACCAGAATATTCAGGTGATGGCCATCAAGGGAGACCAGGAATATCAGGTGATGACCATCAGGGAGATCAGGATATCGACTCGATTGAGAACTTAAGACACAGATTCTACTGGAGTGAAAAGTTTAAAGTTTGTAGATATTTGTAACTTGTATCATTATATGGAGTCACAATCTAACAGTTTGTAGATATTTGTAACATGTATCATTATATGGAGTCACAAACTAACAGTTTGTAGATATTTGTAACTTGTATCATTATATGGAGTCACAATCTAACAGTTTGTAGATATTTGTAACTTGTATCATTATATTGAGTCACAATCTAACAGTTTGTAGATATTTGTAACTTGTATCATTATATTGAGTCACAATCTAACAGTTTGTAGATATTTGTATCTTGTATCATTATATGGAGTCACAATCTAACAGTTTGTAGATATTTGTAACTTGTATCATTATATGGAGTCACAATCTAACAGTTTGTAGATATTTGTATCTTGTATCATTATATGGAGTCACAATCTAACAGCTTGTAGATATTTGTAATTTGTATCATTATATGGAGTCACAATCTAACAGTTTGTAGATATTTGTAACTTGTATCATTATATGGAATCACAATCTAACAGCTTTTAGATATTTGTAATTTGTATCATTATATGGAGTCACAATCTAACAGTTTGTAGATATTTGTATCTTGTATCATTATATGGAGTCACAATCTAACAGTTTGTAGATATTTGTAACTTGTATCATTATATGGAATCACAATCTAACAGCATTTTTGATATTTGTAATTTGTATCATTATATGGAGTCACAATCTAACAGTTTGTAGATATTTGTATCTTGTATCATTATATGGAGTCACAATCTAACAGCTTGTAGATATTTGTAATTTGTATCATTATATGGAGTCACAATCTAACAGTTTTTAGATATTTGTAACTTGTATCATTATATGGAATCACAATCTAACAGCTTTTAGATATTTGTAATTTGTATAATTATATGGAGTCACAATCTAACAGTTTGTAGATATTTGTAACTTGTATCATTATATGGAGTCACAATCTAACAGCTTGTAAATGTATGTAGTGTCACTATACTCAGACAGTTACCCTGACAAGTTGTAGATGTTTGTTACTAGTGTCATTATTTGGAAACACAATCTAACAGTTTAGATGTATATAACTCATGTCATTATGTCGAGTGATAGTCTAATATTTTATAGTTGCACATCTCGTGACTGGCGTTATTATGTCGCAGTGACTGTTACAAGATTAATAAAGGCTTGGAACAACCATGACAGTGATCACGTGAGTACTACAAAATATTGACACATTATCGAAATTTCGAGAAGTAAGAGAGAAAATGTTCATTCCTAATTTAATGTACATACAGGACACCAGAGTAGGAACGTTGATATCGAATATTTCACTTTCGCTCCAACTTGTACTTAGAACGTGTTATGTCCATTGTCAGTACGTGAAATACTGTCAGATGGGGGATCTAATGACCAGTGAAATAACAGCAAATATAACCGTCATATGGACTATTATCAAGACTCCTACATAGGTGGCCTTATATTAAAGTAACTTCCGCTGACATGTTCTATTGCACAAGAATAATGATTAAAATGGTATGTGGGTTGCAACTATTGTCTGCTGCAGATCAATGGTCTCGACACACCTGTCTACTTTCTGGACACAGACACATTGACAACTTTTCGTAACTACTCATTAATACGATTAAAACAAAAGTAAAACATTTCTAGACAAATATTTCATACGTACTTTTGTTAATGCCTGGGCGAGATTAATATCTTAAGATCTCAACTACGCCAAACGCTGAGCAATCACCCTGTTACATTCATCTCCCCATGAATCTCCCTGTTACATTCATCTCCCCATGAATCTCCCTGTTACATTCATCTCTCCATGAATCTCCATGTTACATTCTTCTCTCCATGAATCTCCCTGTTACATTCATCTCTTCATGAATGTCCCTGCTACATTCATCTCTCCATGAATCTCCCTGTTACATTCATCTCTCCATGAATCTCCCTGCTACATTCATCTCTCCATGAATCTCCCTGTTACATTCATCTCTCCATGAATCTCCCTGTTACATTCATCTCTCCATGAAACTCCCTGTTACATTCATCTCTCCATGAAACTCCCTGTTACATTCATCTCTTCATGAATGTCCCTGCTACATTCATCTCTCCATGAATCTCCCTGCTACATTCATCTCTCCATGAATCTCCCTGTTACATTCATCTCTCCATGAAACTCCCTGTTACATTCATCTCTCCATGACTCTCCATGTTACATTAATCTCTCCATGAATCTCCCTGTTACATTAATCTCTCAATGAATCTCCCTGTTACATTCATCTCCCCATGAATCTCCCTGTTACATTCATCTCTCCATTAATCTCCCTGTTACATTCATCTCTCCATGAATCTCCCTGTTACATTCATCTCTCCATGAATCTCCCTGTTACATTCATTTCTCCGTGAATCTCCCTGTTTCAATTATCACTTATGTATCACATGCATCTTTCTATTACATTTATCTGTCATATCTCAAGAAACATTTCATGTTCGATAATCTATCCCTATCCCTAGATTCTCCCTTCCATGTATCTCTCAATCTCTCATTTTCATTTATCTATAATATATTACAGCATCAAAAAGTTTTTTTCACCATTCACATCCAATCTTTCACACGCATATATATGTATATTTTCACCATTCACATCGGGGTGCAAAGGGAACGCATTGCTCTAGGCGGACCCAGGGTTAGCAGATAACCAAGATCACAAATGTACCTAGACGCGGTGCACCCTGGAAACAGAAACACAGCAGCTCGAGCTGATTCTGGCCAAATCATTTGGGGATCGTGTCCGAGAATGTGGAGGTAGCAGATGGAAAGAGATTTGACTGCACAATAGACAGACAATATCTCCGACACCACCAGCATCACCACATATAACGACAGTGTCGACATACAGTGAAGCTAGTCAGTCCAGTCCGAACATTGGAGGGACGGCCAATGTAAAATGCACGTAAAGGTAGATGCATGGCGAGAGACAAATATATTTCATACCGAGTACAATGAAACAATGAAAGGGCAGAACAGCGCTAGAGGGCATCGCGAACTGCAAATAGAAAGTGAAAAGTCCCTAGGAAAGGGGAACTACAAGCTCCGTCAGCTCGAACCGAGCTTCTAGTTACCTGTGTCCCTTACAGGCAGAGACCCAGACCCATTCATTGGCGTTTGGTAAAGCAAGAAGACCTAATCCAACTCTAATGTCGAGCCTTCCTAAACCGGAAATATGCTCGCGAAGAGAAAGGGTTCTGTACCCGATGGGCTTAGGCAAGAAAGGGACAACGATGGTAGTCCTGGCCCAACTCTACTGTCAAGGTTTCCTATACCGGAAACACACTTGCAGAGAGAAAGGATCCCGTACCCGATGGGCTCAGGCACAAAAGGAACAACGATTTAGCCCTGGCCCAACTCTACTGTCAGGTTTTCCTACACCCGAAATACACTTGAAGAGAGAAAGGGTTCAGTACCTGATGGGCTCATGCGCTATTGGGACAAGGACGCTCAGCTCGAGAACGCCTTGCTCTCAAACGCGTGGTGTGGGACTCGAACTTGGACAAGGGGTACACGATGTTCGGTGAATGACACCTCGGCTAAGAGGGCGAAAGAGCCAGGGTCCAACTCCTCTATTGAGTTCTTCCCCTTAAGGAACCAGGCTCACGGATGAGAAACGGTTCAGTACCCATTGGGCACAGGCACAGCACGTCCAATTACACGAGGCAAGTTCATAGACAGTGGAACACCTCGTACGAGTCAGACGAGAGCAAAAATCGTCTGGGCGAAGAGTCGCCACTACGCGTGCCTGGAGACAGATATAAAGGCTGACACAGGCAAAGGGTAGCCCACCCGAATTGTCAAGGCATGCCGAAATCGGATGTGCTAGGCCTACAAGGCGCATAACGGTGGCACAACGTAATCACGCTCCCGGCGAAAATCGCATGGAAATCCGTGATGGTTACAATGGAGCGAACGCAAATCAAAACAAACCATTCACTTCCAATCTTTCACACGCATATATATGTATATTTGCTCTCTCACAGCCCACTCCCCCACACTTTATTAGAGATAAGATATATATATATATATATATAATTTACGTATCTTTAATTTTCCACTCTATTAATCAATCTATCTCATTACTGCATTTGTAATATCTTACTGAACAAATCTACCTCATTACTGCATTTTTAATTTTTTACACAATCTTACCTCGTTAATACATTTATAATTTCTTACTGAATGATTTTTTGTGTGGATATGTTAAAGTTACTAGTTCCCCCATACACTACTCTCCTTAGTCATGTCTTACAGTGATAGTTTCTGTAACAATTTGTGTGATATGATACGGTTACTAGTTCCCCCATACACTACTCTCCTTAGTCATGTCTGACAGTGATAGTTTTTACATGTATTGTGTTCACAATCTACTGTTAGTTGTCTATATTTAGTATATTGGAATCCTTACAACTATGACATTGCCGATCTTGGTAACCAATTACCAATTTTTTATATAGATAACTACTTCTGTTAGTGATTTCTCAATTTGGAACACTGATTTTTCCAATGACACTAACACCGATGCAGTCAGTTGTATTGTTGAAAATCTACCCAGGCAGTTACTCGTACAACGCCAAGTTATCTATCGGAAATCAATCCATCAGTTTCAACCAATTAATTAATCTTTCTCCTTGAGTTTCCATTTCTACACGAAGCAGCTGATTGTTTTTGACGCCTGTCGTATGAATCTTGCAAGAAATTGTCATTACAGATGCACATGTGAAGTCTGGTGTATACTTGTCCACATATAACGTACTGATATTCTGATATCTGTACATGTGAAGTCTGATGTATGCTTGTGTATTGGTATTCTAATCTGTACATGTGAAGTCTGGTGTATGCTTGTGTATTGGTATTCTAATCTGAACATGTGAAGTCTGTCTGATGTATGCTTGTGTATTGGTATTCTAATCTGAACATGTGAAGTCTGTCTGATGTATGCTTGTGTATTGGTATTCTAATCTGAACATGTGAAGTCTGTCTGATGTATGCTTGTATTTAGACAAGCTACTTGTATTCTGTCCATTCTTCCATTAACGTAGTAATGAATTCGAAAATACAGCTGCTTACTCGCATCAGAAATAAATAGTCTACATTTGTAGACACATCATGAGAAGAGGAATGTTAGAAGACATTGTAACAACAAGCAAGTTGAATAGCAAGTGAGAACATGCTTGATAACCTAGCTTTGTGGCATGGGAGAACATCGGTGTTGGAGATGATTGACAACGCACGAAATAGACGGTTGTAGAAAGACATGATAACCAAAGACACATCACATAGCCAATAAGAAAAAGTTACTTCCCATGTGCTAACATCTCCAATCACATGTTACTTCCCATGTGCTAACATCTCCTAAATATGTTACGTGCACTTTTATAACATCTCCCATCACATGTTACGTCCCATGTTGTAACTTTTCCCATCACATGTTACGTCCAATGTTGTAACTTTTCCCATCACATGTTACGTCCCATGTGCTAACATTCCCCATCAGATGTTACGTCCCATGTTGTAAAGTATCCACTCACTTTTTGCCACATGTTGTAAATTCTCCCATCGCATGTTACGTCCCATGTGCTAACAACTCCTAAACATGTTACGTGCACTTTTGCAACATCTTCCATCACATGTTACGTTCATGTGCTAACATCTCCCATCACATGTTACGTCTAATGTGTAACACCTCCTTAACATGTTACGTGTACTTTTGTAACATCTCCCATTACATGTTACGTCCCATGTGCTAACATTCCCCATCACATGTTACGTACATGTTGTAAAGTATCCCATCACTTTTCACCACATGATGTAAATTCTCCTATCGCATGTTACGTCCCATGTTGTAACGTCTCTCATTACATGTAACGTCCCATGTGCTAACATCCCCCATCCCATGTTACTTCCCCTGTTGAAAAATATCTCATCACGTTTCTCCCCATGTTATAACTTCTCCCATCACATGTTACATCCGATTTTGTAGCATCTCCCATCACATGTAACATCCCATGTGCTAACATCTCCCATCACATGTTACAACTCATGTGCTAACATCTCCCATCACATGTTACAACTCATGTGCTAACATCTCCCATCACATGTAACGTCCCATGTGCTAACATCTCCCATCACATGTAACGTCCCATGTGCTAACATCTCCCATCACATGTTACGTACATGTTGTAAAGTATCCCATCACTTTTCACCACATGATGTAAATTCTCCTATCGCATGTTACGTCCCATGTTGTAACATCTCCCATCACATGTAACGTCCCATGTGCTAACATCTCCCATCACATGTAACGTCCCATGTGCTAACATCTCCCATCACATGTAACGTCCCATGTGCTAACATCTCCCATCACATGTTACAACCCATGTGCTAACATCTCTCCCAATATGTTCCGCTCATGGCTCTAATATCTCCCATCACATTTTATGTTAAATTGACTTTTTTGAGTCAACTTTCACACAATCTAGACACAACCATTGCTGCTTCGTATCTTCCAGAACATGACGAAACGTATACGTGCTGACGATTCCTGTAGATATCTGGCTACACAGATATCTTAAACTCCCTTTCAGTCGCCCTGTTGTACACAATCCGTGGGTAATTCCAAACTCAAGTCTCATTATGATATCTCTTTCTAGTCTAGTGTTCATGTTATCATATCTCCTTCTAGTCTAGTGTTCATGTTATCATATCTCCTTCTAGTCTAGTGTTCATGTTATCATATCTCCTTCTAGTCTAGTGTTCATGTTATCATATCTCCTTCTAGTCTAGTGTTCATGTTATCATATCTCCTTCTAATCTAGTGTTCATGTTATCATATCTCCTTCTAGTCTAGTGTTCATGTTATCATATCTCCTTCTAGTCTAGTGTTCATGTTATCATATCTCCTTCTAGTCTAGTGTTCATGTTATCATATCTCCTTCTAGTCTAGTGTTCATGTTATCATATCTCCTTCTAGTCTAGTGTTCATGTTATCATATCTCCTTCTAGTCTAGTGTTCATGTTATCATATCTCCTTCTAGTCTAGTGTTCATGTTATCATATCTCTTTCTAGTCTAGTGTTCATGTTATCATATCTCCTTCTAGTCTAGTGTTCATGTTATCATATCTCCTTCTAGTCTAGTGTTCATGTTATCATATCTCCTTCTTGTCTAGTGTTCATGTTATCATATCTCTTTCTAGTCTAGTGTTCATGTTATCATATCTCCTTCTAGTCTAGTGTTCATGTTATCATATCTCCTTCTAGTCTAGTGTTCATGTTATCATATCTCCTTCTAGTCTAGTGTTCATGTTATCATATCTCCTTCTAGTCTAGTGTTCATGTTATCATATCTCCTTCTAGTCTAGTGTTCATGTTATCATATCTCCTTCTAGTCTAGTGTTCATGTTATCATATCTCTTTCTAGTCTAGTGTTCATGTTATCATATCTCCTTCTAGTCTAGTGTTCATGTTATCATATCTCCTTCTAGTCTAGTGTTCATGTTATCATATCTCCTTCTAGTCTAGTGTTCATGTTATCATATCTCCTTCTAGTCTAGTGTTCATGTTATCATATCTCCTTCTAGTCTAGTGTTCATGTTATCATATCTCCTTCTAGTCTAGTGTTCATGTTATCATATCTCCTTCTAGTCTAGTGTTCATGTTATCATATCTCCTTCTAGTCTAGTGTTCATGTTATCATATCTCCTTCTAGTCTAGTGTTCATGTTATCATATCTCCTTCTAGTCTAGTGTTCATGTTATCATATCTCTTTCTAGTCTAGTGTTCATGTTATCATATCTCCTTCTAGTCTAGTGTTCATGTTATCATATCTCCTTCTAGTCTAGTGTTCATGTTATCATATCTCCTTCTAGTCTAGTGTTCATGTTATCATATCTCCTTCTAGTCTAGTGTTCATGTTATCATATCTCCTTCTAGTCTAGTGTTCATGTTATCATATCTCCTTCTAGTCTAGTGTTCATGTTATCATATCTCCTTCTAGTCTAGTGTTCATGTTATCATATCTCTTTCTAGTCTAGTGTTCATGTTATCATATCTCCTTCTAGTCTAGTGTTCATGTTATCATATCTCCTTCTAGTCTAGTGTTCATGTTATCATATCTCCTTCTAGTCTAGTGTTCATGTTATCATATCTCCTTCTAGTCTAGTGTTCATGTTATCATATCTCCTTCTAGTCTAGTGTTCATGTTATCATATCTCCTTGTAGTCTAGTGTTCATGTTATCATATCTCCTTGTAGTCTAGTGTTCATGTTATCATATCTCCTTCTAGTCTAGTGTTCATGTTATCATATCTCCTTCTAGTCTAGTGTTCATGTTATCATATCTCCTTCTAGTCTAGTGTTCATGTTATCATATCTCCTTCTAGTCTAGTGTTCATGTTATCATATCTCTTTCTAGTCTAGTGTTCATGTTATCATATCTCCTTCTAGTCTAGTGTTCATGTTATCATATCTCCTTCTAGTCTAGTGTTCATGTTATCATATCTCCTTCTAGTCTAGTGTTCATGTTATCATATCTCCTTCTAGTCTAGTGTTCATGTTATCATATCTCCTTCTAGTCTAGTGTTCATGTTATCATATCTCCTTCTAGTCTAGTGTTCATGTTATCATATCTCCTTCTAGTCTAGTGTTCATGTTATCATATCTCCTTCTAGTCTAGTGTTCATGTTATCATATCTCCTTCTAGTCTAGTGTTCATGTTATCATATCTCCTTCTAGTCTAGTGTTCATGTTATCATATCTCCTTCTTGTCTAGTGTTCATGTTATCATATCTCTTTCTAGTCTAGTGTTCATGTTATCATATCTCCTTCTAGTCTAGTGTTCATGTTATCATATCTCCTTCTAGTCTAGTGTTCATGTTATCATATCTCCTTCTTGTCTAGTGTTCATGTTATCATATCTCCTTCTAGTCTAGTGTTCATGTTATCATATCTCCTTCTAGTCTAGTGTTCATGTTATCATATCTCCTTCTAGTCTAGTGTTCATGTTATCATATCTCCTTCTAGTCTAGTGTTCATGTTATCATATCTCTTTCTAGTCTAGTGTTCATGTTATCATATCTCCTTCTAGTCTAGTGTTCATGTTATCATATCTCCTTCTAGTCTAGTGTTCATGTTATCATATCTCCTTCTTGTCTATTGTTCATGTTATCATATCTCCTTCTAGTCTAGTGTTCATGTTATCATATCTCCTTCTAGTCTAGTGTTCATGTTATCATATCTCCTTCTAGTCTAGTGTTCATGTTATCATATCTCCTTCTAGTCTAGTGTTCATGTTATCATATCTCCTTCTAGTCTAGTGTTCATGTTATCATATCTCTTTCTAGTCTAGTGTTCATGTTATCATATCTCCTTCTAGTCTAGTGTTCATGTTATCATATCTCCTTCTAGTCTAGTGTTCATGTTATCATATCTCCTTCTAGTCTAGTGTTCATGTTATCATATCTCCTTCTAGTCTAGTGTTCATGTTATCATATCTCCTTCTAGTCTAGTGTTCATGTTATCATATCTCCTTCTAGTCTAGTGTTCATGTTATCATATCTCCTTCTAGTCTAGTGTTCATGTTATCATATCTCCTTCTAGTCTAGTGTTCATGTTATCATATCTCCTTCTAGTCTAGTGTTCATGTTATCATATCTCTTTCTAGTCTAGTGTTCATGTTATCATATCTCCTTCTAGTCTAGTGTTCATGTTATCATATCTCCTTCTAGTCTAGTGTTCATGTTATCATATCTCCTTCTAGTCTAGTGTTCATGTTATCATATCTCCTTCTAGTCTAGTGTTCATGTTATCATATCTCCTTCTAGTCTAGTGTTCATGTTATCATATCTCTTTCTAGTCTAGTATGTCTTATTTGACTTGTCCGGTGATTTTCATTGGTCACTAGGAATATCCTCTGTGTGACAGTCAATGACAGTCAATGACAGTCAATGTAATATTCAAGTTAGTTATAAAGGTCTGGGGTTTCCCTTTAGTCTGTTGCCGAAAGTCACTGTTAAATACATGCTAAATCTTCTCCTTCTTCTGCGTTCATTCTCAAACTCCCACTGGATATCTCTTGTAGCAAGACACATTCTCAAACTCCCACTGAATATCTCTTGTAGCAAGACACATTCTCAAACTCCCACTGAATATCTCTTGTATCAGGACCATGGTCCTATTAGATTTCCAGAAGGATGTAGTTCAGAGAATGGAAATGCGTTGTGTCGTCGTTTTATTTGCGCCAATGGCCCGACACATCCGTCTTCGGCGGGATGCATAAATCAAACGTATATATATTTATATTTTTACCCGTGCAACTCTGGGTATTACAGATACTCGAGAATAGACACAGCGGGAAGTGCGACAGTAAGTTCACGTGGAAGACGAAACACAATGGAGAATGAATATTTATTGCAAGAAGGAGAACAAAGCAAGCCTGAACAAAACTTGAGCATCTATTATCTCCCATATGTGATGACTAAACATAGTTATTATATTATATGGATTACCTCCCCGAGATTCACGGGAGACAAACATGCACTGACTGGTCGATTAATTCCCATCTCTAGACGAGTTCATTAGCCATCAACAGTTTGACTAGAAAAAGATCATCAAATCTGCAGGCTAAAGAAAACATAATCAAGTCCAGAATAAATTCTCACGCGGATGCTCAGCGTTATAGTATGTGCATGTAAATATTGTATGCATCGGTATCGTTGTGAAAGGATTACCTGTACCACGATATCCATTTTACTTATCGTGAAAAAAAATAGCTTATATATTCACATCCGGGGTTGAAAATAGCGCATTTCACCACAAGGTGTACACATTGAATGACGTCACTCAGAGATAACACAAGGTGTACACATTGAATGACGTCACTCAGAGATAACACAAGGTGTACACATTGAATGACGTCACTCAGAGATAACACAAGGTGTACACATTGAATGACGTCACTCAGAGATAACACAATGTGTACACATTGAATGACGTCACTCAGAGATAACACAAGGTGCACACATTGAATGACGTCACTCAGAGATAACACAAGGTGTACACATTGAATGACGTCACTCAGAGATAACACAATATGTACACATTGAATGACGTCACTCAGAGATAACACAGGGTGTACACATTGAATGACGTGACTGAGAGAATACACAAGATGTACACATTGAATGACGTGACAGATAACAGAATGTGTACACATTGAATGACGTGATTCAAAGATAACAAGACGTGCTGAAATTCTATAGGTAACGAGAAGGTAGGAAGAATGCTAGCATGAATGACAATAGGTTAATTAATGTATAAAATGGTAAACACAACATACTAGAGACGAAAACAAGCACAAACGACGTTTCGAACAGAAAAGCTTAATCAGAACGAGAAACAATGGACAAACAATGATAAACAATGAGAAAAGATATTTACGGGGAAATCATAGAGAGAGAAAAGAAAATAACAAGGAAGAGAATGATATGTAAATATAAGATTATGATGACTTTAGTGGTGGGTATACAATATGTGATGTTGTGGTATTACTTAGTACTAGTTTTATTTACAGTGCTCTTCTGAGAACTCTCCATTGTTTCCTGCGAGCAATACTACTTAGTTCTAGTTTCTACACTGTCGGTTTCCTAATCCAGTCACATTGTCGTTTCAGTGATTCCTAATCCAGTCACATTGTCGTTTCAGTGATTCCTAATCCAGTCACAATGTCGTTTCAGTGATTCCTAATCCAGTCACATTGTCGTTTCAGTGATTCCTAATCCAGTCACATTGTCGTTTCAGTGATTCCTAATCCAGTCACATTGTCGTTTCAGTGATTCCTAATCCAGTCACATTGTCGTTTCAGTGATTCCTAATCCAGTCACATTGTCGTTTCAGTGATTCCTAATGGTTAAACCGTGTTCTAATATATCCCATTCAGAAAAGAATTCACATAGTTCATCTAGGAAACACTGAAACACATATCCTTTACTTCCTTTATGTTAAACAGAGGTAGACAACTGCCATCTCCTGCGATTGACCTGATGTTAATGTATGGTACATACATATGTGGGATTTAGCGTTAAGAGCTGGTGATATAACTGTAAATGAACAGAATGGAGATTATACTGTAACAACACCAGCATGAGAATGGAGATTACACTGTAATGGCCACCAACATGAGAATGGAGATTACACTGTAACAACAACCAGCATGAGAATGGAGATGACACTGTAATATTCACCAACATGAGAATGGAGATTAACTGTAACGACCACCAATATCATTATCTTATGAGCTCTCAGTAATAAATGTCTTATAAGCTCTCAGTGGTGATTGTATTATAAGCTCTCAGTGGTGATTGTATTATAAGCTCTCAGTGGTGATTGTATTATAAGCTCTCAGTGGTGATTGTATTATAAAAATTGTATTATATAATTCAAAAAAATAAAATAAACTGTTAATATTGCATTTTACCAGTTCAGGAGTTGCAATCAGGGGATTGAATAGCTGTGTGATAAAGGCCGTATGCTCTTGCTGTCGCCACGTCATGTAGAGGATGAATTTTTAATTTACCCTCTGACAGGGAAAAACCCACTCCTTACCGGAGACCGAACTCTAGACCTCACTCGTGTGAGACTAGCGTTCTAACCTCACGGCCATGCGCCACTCTATATAACAAATGAAGGGAGTACACTATATCAACACTTGAATTATAACTAAGTCAGTTGTAACAATGTTCGATGTAATCTTGTGGATTGAATTATAACTAAGTCAGTTGTAACAATGTTTGATGTAATCTTGTGGATTGAATTATAATATGTTTTTGTCGACTGTATTGCTCTTCCCTACAAGAAGAACAGTTTTTGTAGTTTCTAAATAAATTTTGAAAACACTTCTTCTATTAATAAGCACTTTGAGCCGACACCGTTCTAACTGTAGATACTAAATATTTTGTTTTTTAATTGTAGATACTACACATCCTATTTTCTAACTACATAGATGATTCTCCATGTCGCCATAATGTAGTCACTTCATCGGCAACTCAATAGTTATTAATGATGTTCTAGGAATAAAGATATCTTCAACTTTATCACAACCTGCTTACACTCACAACCTGCATACATTCACAACCTGCTTACACTCACAACCTGCATACATTCACAACCTGCTTACATTCACAATCTGGTTACACTCACAACCTACTTACACTCACAACCTGCTTACACTCACATCCTGCTTACACTCACAACCTGCTTACACTCACAACCTGGTTACAATCACAACCTGCAATCATTCACAACTTGCCTACATTCACTACCTGCTTACACTCACAACCTGCAAACATTCACAACCTGCTTACACTCAAAACCTGTCTACGCTCACAACCTGCTTACACTTGTGTTTCAATTTCTTCTTCTTCTTTCGTTCACTTGAAAAATGTCTATATCTGTAATTGTGTCTCCTGAATAAAACTCACTGTCTTTTGTAGTTCATATAGTGTCCCATAGAGCTTTGATTCCAGTGTTGTTTCCTCTGACCAATAGTTCTTCCTCAGAGGTTCATAATCAGAACACTCTTGAAGTATTTGTTTAGCACTCAGAGTTGCTTGTCCACATGGCTGTGTTGCCAATCTTGAACTTTGTGTACATGTGACTGCGGAGTCGGTTCTGTCCTGTTCTGAGACGTAGAATTATAACTCGTTCTGATCTGTTCATAATATGATAGTCATCTTGTGTTGGTGTTTGTGACTTTCTTATTGACTTGATCATCTGTTTTTTCTGATGGTAGGTGATTGGTATATCTGGTTGGTCTTCGGCAGCACCTTCCTTAGCCAGTTGGTCTACTTTTTCATTTCCTGGTATTCCATAATGAGAGGGTATCCACTGCATGGTTACCCTATACTGGTAAGACATTTCATTAAGTAATTTTTGCAAGTCTGTTAGTTTTCCAGACTGGAGAGCTTGAAGCACTGACCTTGCATCTGTCAGGAATACCACAGGCTGTTGGTCAGAGTTGGAGTTCAGCAGTTTTTTAGCTGCCACACTAATTGGATTTCTGCATCATTATTATTGCAGAATTTCCATGTTGGTGTTCTGATTGTATCTCTAGGCTTGTGTGGATATTCTATATATACACCTGCACCTCCATTCCTCACTGCATTCTGTGCTGACCCATCTGTGTATACTCTGACCCATATATCTTGTGGATATTCATCGTCCAGGAAACTGAGGATGACTGTCCTTCGCTACGCACTATTCTGTTTGTCCTCACTTAGTATTCCTTTTACGTGGACCTGAATATGTATAGGTATTCCATACCCTTTACCCTAAGGAGTTTGTTCTGTTACAGACCTTAGGGGGCTGTCAACTTCAGGTAGATCTGTAAGTTGTCTATGGAGTCGTTTAGCTTGTTGGATAAAGCTGCTTCTTTTCAGTCGCCCCATTGCTAGATTTTGGAATCTTTCCTTCATTTTATGACTGGCATACACGTATACTTTTCTGCTTGTATTAGCACCATTGTGTCTCTGCGTTCGCCGAGTGTTTGCATTCTTCCCATTTTCTGTATCTCTACTATGGGTGTTGATTTCATTGCTCCCAGCATTAACCTGAGTGCCTGGTTTTGCACTTTATCTAGATCTTGTAATGTGGAGTTTGATGCAGGACACTTTATGACTTGTCTTATGACTTGCTGGTACACTTTACTGAGTATATTCCCACTGGCTCCCCATGTGGTTCCACTTAGTTTTCTCAGGATAGCTACCTTCCTCCTGGCTTTTGTTATTGCTTTGTTAATGTGCTGCTTCCATGTCAGCTTATCATCAAAAAGTAACTCCGAGGTATGTGGGTTGTTTGTCTTCTTTCAACGTTCTCTATCTATCTTGATAACACCGGATTTTTGTTTTGATGAGAGGATAAAGAGTGTAGTGCTGCACTTATCTGTGTTCACGCTGACGCACCATTATTTGCCCAAAAGATTATGGCATCAATAGATCTTTGTATTTGTTTAGTGGCGACTTTCGCATGTTCTTCCGTGCACCAGATCGTCAGCATACATTGCCACTTTGATCACATGTGGTGTTTTGACAGTTAGGTCATTGGTGTAAACCAAGAAAAGTGTGTGTGACAGGACTCCTCCCTGAGGGACTCCATGACGCAGTAGGACTTTCTTGCTCTTGCGACCATCCAAATGTACCCTGGCACTTCTATAGTGCAGGTATGCTTTTACCCATTTGTGCATTCTTGAGCTAACCCTGCAATTTCGCAATTTCTTTAGGATCCCTTCTTTCCAAACCTTGTCAAATGCTTTCCTGAGGTCTATCCATGCTGCTAGTACCCGTTTCTTATCTTGGAAGGCACCCTCAATCTCTTGGGAGAGGTAGGTTGCCTGATCTTCAGTAGAGTAGCACTTTCTGAAGCCTGTTTGCTGTAATACCAGAAGATTTTCACTTTCAACGTACCACTGCACCCTAAGATTGATAATGCGTTCCATTGTTTTGCATAGACAGCTTGTGAGGCTGATGGGCCTGTAGTTGGAGACTGTGCTGCCATCTATTCCTGATTTGAGGAGTGGTATCATTATTGCTTCCCTCCATGCCTGTGGAACATTACCTGTAGTCCAGCTTGTATTGAAGATTTGCAGTAGCTGTGCTCTTTTTTAATCATTTTAGTAGACTTTTAATCATTTCATTGGACACTATATAGGCTCATGGGGACTTTTTAATTTTTACTTTAGATATTGCATGCTCCATTTCTTTCATTGTGATTGGTGCATCCATGACTTCCAGCATAGTATAAGTTTGCCTTGTCCAATGTTTTGCTGGTTCTCTCGAACCTCTTGTTTTTCTGGGCTAACTTTGACGTTATTGTCTTTTGCAAAGCAATCTGTAAAGTAATCAGCTGCATGTTTAACTGTTAAAATGGTTTTATCTTTGCAACGTGTTATCCTTGTATTTCTCCTTGTACTTTCATCATTTAGTTGTTTTACCAGTTTCCATACTTTCCTAGTGTCTCTTTCTAGGTTCAGAGACTCTGTTTTTGCTTTCCAGCTGCTCCGTCTGGCTTGTAACTTGGCTTTTTGAAATTTAGCCTTTGTTTGCTAATATTTGTTGTGGTGTTCTTGGCTAGGTCTGTTCTCTGCCTGTTGTCTAGATGTTTCCCTCTCAAAATACAGTTTCTCCAGGTCATCATTCCAGTAGGGTTTGTAATTTGTGCGTGCCCCCCTGGGTATGGATTTACTAGCAGCATGTAGTATACATCTATTATATTCACTCACTGCTCTATTGATGTATTTGTCCAAGTTCACGTCCTTAGCTAGAACACTGGTTAAATGCTGGTAACTTTTTCAGTCTTCCCTCTTGTAGTTCCACCTAGTGAGTGCTGCTGACGTCCTTGATAAATTCATTATAGATTTCCATAAATACTGGTCTAATTGTAATATTTGTCATTAATGGTATAATTGTGATTCCGTAACAGAACTTTTTCAGAACAGACAAAAGGCAAATTTGGAAAAACTTCCCCGTCACAAATCGAGAGTAAAACGAGGGCTGAAGGTCTATTTCATGCGCCTGCACGTGAGTGGCCAAGTGGGATGGAGAAAAGTGTATCGGCGCCAATAAAATCGTGGAAGTCGCATTAAGAAAGTTGGGTTTGCTCTTCATTAGAATGATGTTGATAAATATCCGAAGCTATTATCTTATACTAAGTGTATGTCGGATTTAAGAAAGTACATGACGGATCTCAGTTCACAATTAATGTTGGCGAAATTACATTCTAGAAAACAATAAACACATCGAATACTGTGATCGTACTTGTTTCCAAACTCGAACAGCAGAGATTTAGTTAAATTGTTAATCAACTTTTATACTAGAACAACGGACGGAATCTGGTAAGTTATAATCAAATTTCAGACTAGAACAGTGGACAGAATCTGATAAGTTATAATCAAATTTCAGACTAGTACAGCGACAGAATCTGATAAGTTATAATCAACTTTTATACTAGAACGAAAGAAACAATTTGGAAGTTATTTATAATCTTTAAAAATGAAACACGTAACTGAATCTGGAAACTATTTATCAACTTTTCGAATTAGTAAGTCTGTTCCTTTCGTGCCCCAGGCGGCACAAAGGGCAGAGGTTTTTATTCTCTATGTGTTGGGGTCCGCTGCTTGCAGTTTTAATTCTTGCATGTTCTTGAAGCCTGTCATTCCCCTTTCTTTAAGTATGGTATTCTGTAGGGTTGAGCCAGGTATTTCCATCTGCGTTTTCTTATGATGTTTGAAACATATTCCTGATGTGTTTTGTTTTCTTGAATCACTATTTGTGATGAAATCGCTTTATTTTATGTTCAGTTTCCGGAGACATTTGTTGTCGAAGCTGTATAATTTGTGGTCTGTTGATTTCCAGCTTTCATTTCCATACGTTAACACTGAGACCAGTGGCGTATCCTGGGGTCTGAAAGAGAGCATGCAACTTTTAAAAAATGATAATTTTCTACTCACCCAGTTATTTGAAGTTCAGTTCTATTCTGCGGCTCTTTCTGCTAAAGTCCTCTGTTACTTTGTTATAAAAGTCATCATTGCCTTTCATCTCTACAAGAAGGTCTTTTTCAATTGACATCATTGATAGAGCAGAAAGACGACATTGCCCCTGCGAGTTCATTATGACATTTTTAATGCGTTTTAATGCAGAAAACGAACGTTCCACTGAAGACGACGATGCAGGAATTGTCAATATTAATTCACAAAGTTTATGAAGTTCTGGAAGACCACTGTGAAGTCCTTTGTTCAAAAGAAATCTATGAACCACAAAGCCAAACGACTTTCTTATATAAATCATTGTTAAATGAACGGACACATTTTGTTCCTTCTCGTTTCAAACTGCTTAACGCAGGAATCGGTCTGCCCATTTTTACCAAGTCCAATTTTTCATTAAATGTTCGCGATTGAAACGGTCGCTCAAATAAATCTACAACAACATCATTAATAGAATCAGCCATAATAACCACCACAGTAAACAAATATACTAAGTTTAGTAATTAACAATAGCAATACACATGTTTCTGTACAAACACAAAATATTAAATATCAGCTGATTAAAATCACGTTTGAAGTTTTGAAATCGAAACTACATCGCTGTGTAAATGTGCGTGTGTGTTGAGTAAGATCACGTGACGTGTACCAAAAGTAACCAGAAATAGCTTACTAAACAAGTGTGTGTGTATGCAATCAAGATTTAAATTGCTTGCATTGTTATCATTAGTTTAACATTCAAATAAAAGTACTAGAACATAGAAATTGCACTGTTTCACACCAGTAAATAATTGTTCATCAATCAATTTATTATTTGCCAGTGCTAAATTGTTATAATAGTGATTGAATCATAAAATGTATTAATTTTTTTTTCATCGCAAGCTTACTCTGGAGACAAGGTTATAAAAAAACACACAGTATATCACGGCGCTAATATGTAAAGGGACTATTTTAACGAAAGCAAATTCAAAATTGCTTTACTGTGGCCACTAAAACTTTCATATGTGTTGCCAGCACTAATTTTCGGAAAAATTCAGATTTGTGAGAAAAATATTTTAAAATATATTTTTGAGCAATGCTGCAAGGGCTAAGTTTGGATGGGGGATAGATCACTGACTGGTTTATCATTTTCGCAACTCTTGAAGGCATGCAATGCTTGCCTTGCTTATGCTTAGCATACGCCACTGACTGAGACTATACAGCAGTTAAATAGTTTTAGCATGGTGGTTCTTCCTAGATCTTCCAGGTATTAGTGGGTTTAGTGAATGCGCTAACTGCAACTGCTATGAGTGTATTCATTTCTTTCATCGGGTCTCCGTCAACAAACATTCGGTTGCCCAAGTAATTAAGGTTGGAGACTTTTTCCAGAATTCGGTTGTTTACTGAGATGTTATTTGTTGAACCGGTTTAGTTCCATGATTTTTAATTTTAATAATCAGGATGTCAATTTTATCTGAGAGTATGCAGAGTTTGTTGGTTATATCTTTTCGTGTTTGTTAATGAGGAGAATTTAAGAATTCGATGCAATCCGCAAAAACAAGGTCAGTTAAAGTTCTGTTTTTTTGGCCATTGGATGCCAACTTTTTCATTTTGAATGGTTTTCCGCATGATCCAATTGATGACAATTCCACATAGCATTGGTGATAATACGCAGCCCTATTTCACTCCTGTGTCGACATTGAACCATTCTGAATTTCCTGTTTCTGTTCTTACGCAACAGGTTGCTTCATGGTAAAGAGTATTTGTGATAGTTGTATATTTTATTTGGAATCCTAAGATCTTAAGAATTTCCCATAATGCAGGCCGATGTATACTGTCGGATGCCTTTTGAAAGTCTATAAAGTTAATTACTAAAGGAGTTTGACACTCAATTGAATTTTCTATATTTCTAAATTTGAAGGTGTGGTCTACACATGAGCGGTAGGTCTAAAGCCGGCTTGTTCTTCTCTAAGTTTTTTATCAATAGCTTTTTTTCATTCTTTCCATTAAGATGCTGCAAAACAGTTTTTCTGTTATTGATAGTAAAGTAATTCCACGCCAATTGTTGCAATCCGACAGGTCACCTTTTTTGTAGTTTGAAGAGTACACCATATTTCCAATCTTTTTGAGGGGTTTCCGTCTGTCATGCAGCATTCAGTATAGCAAGTATAGGACCCAAGGAGTCGTCTGCTACTTTTACAATTTCACCCGTTATTTCAGAATTTTCACGGACTTTGTTGTTTTTTAATTTATTGATTAAAAAATCACTTCTCTGTGGCGAAGTGGTACAGAGCGCGTCTGTGACGGCAAAAGGTACCGAGTTCGTTCCTCACCACAGGCAATTGTGCATCCGGACCGTTCAGAAAGCAATGGCAACCTACTGAACGTATTTATATTGCCTAGAAAATCACCACAGGCAACAAATGCAGGGTTGATAGCTACGTCCTGGATAGGATATGCTACCAATTTTGTTTCGATTTCATTTAATGAGATGTTGTCGCATGATGTGTTTAATGAAGATTTCTTGAATAACTCAATTGTCCAGAGCATGACATGGATATACTGCCCTGGTCATGCTGGGGTCTGAGGAAACGAGAGAGCCGAATTATTGACAGGAAATGTGGCGATAGCCGGCACATTTCTGAGAAGAGATAAAGCAGACTAGATCAAGGCAGTAATAAATTCATTTCAAGATCTAGAGGATAGGGGAGGGAAGGGAAAGTATTTTATTGGAAGGCCCCGAAGATCACACAATAAACATCTGACTGGGACTCTGAGTCTACATAGACTGGGATAGCTGTTGGAAAGGAGGGGGAGCACTTATGGGAAAGCCCCCACGTGCTGTGAAGCCCGTAACTAATAAAGAAGCAAGAAAAGGCATGATTTCTTCCATTTCAAACTTTGGCGGTTTGTTGGGGGGGGGGGGTTGTCTATTTAATAGCGTTTTTAATTCTTCTGTCCATCTGGCTTGTTAAGAGAGCTCTACAACAGGTATAAGATAGGTCTAAAATAGGTCTACAACAGGTATAAGATTGGTCTAAAATAGCCAGTCGCAAGTATGCACATGGTATAAATGAAACATAGCCAGGCGCAAGTATACACATGGTATAAATGAAACATAACCAGTCGCAAGTATACACATGGTATAAATGAAACATAACCAGTCGCAAGTATACACATGGTATAAATGAAACATAACCAGTCGCAAGTATACACATGGTATAAATGAAACATAACCAGTCGCAAGTATACACATGGTATAAATGAAACATAACCAGTCGCAAGTATACACATGGTATAAATGAAACATAACCAGTCGCAAGTATACACATGGTATAAATGAAACATAACCAGTCGCAAGTATACACATGGTATAAATGAAACATAACCAGTCGCAAGTATGCACATGGTATAAATGAAACAGCCTGGAATTTATAAATGGAACTTCCTGGAATGTATAAATGAAACAGCCTTGAATGTATAAATGAAACATCTTTGAATGTATAAATGAAACAGCCTGGAATGTATAAATTAAACAGACTGGAATGTATAAATGAAACAGCCTAGAATGTATAAATGAAACAGCCTGGAATGTATAAATGAAAAGCCTGGAATGTATAAATGAAACAGCCTGGAATGTATAAATGAAACAGCCTGGAATGTATAAATGAACCAGCCTGGAATGTATAAATGAAACAGCCTGGAATGTATAAATGAAACTGCCTGGAATGTATAAATGAAACAGCCTGGTATGCAAGAGCTAGATAGACTGTATATTCAGAAAAATTAATTATAAACAAAAATAGCAGACACTCGAGTAATACCTAACATGAGTAATACCTAACATGAGTAATACCTAACATGAGTAATACCTAACATGAGTAATACCTAACATTTGTGCAGATACTGATCACAAGGCAACCAAAAAAAAGTCCAAACAAACAGTGCAGTAAACAAGGATCACAAGACAGGCAAAAAGTACCAAATTCGACTAGATATACAGAAATGGAAAGAACTGAACATGCAAGAAAATATATCCAGGAAGTGAACGAAGAATTCGTAAAGCTACCAGAAGCGAAACAGCTCATACAAGAAATATGGAAATATTTCAAACATGCTATCATACATACAGCAATAAACATATGCGGATATAAAAACCATAAAGGCACCAAACAAAAAAATATTGGTGAACAGAGAGATAAATAACGCAATGAAAGATTAAAAAATACAGGAAATGAGCAATAAGCAAATTGCATGACTATTACTTAGGATACAAGACAGCAAAGAATAACACCAAGAAAATCATCAAATCTGCAAAAATTAAGGCAATAATATGGAGAAATGCTTAACAAGTATAGACAAAACGTACTAAAGATGTTCTACAAAAAAAGTACAAAACATGAGATATAAAAAAGACACGAACCAACAGAAGTGATCAACTATGAACACGGCAACATACTAAATAAAAGCTGTACAGATGCAATCTTGGCCCTCAAACAACTTGCAGAAAGAGCGACATAGCTTAACCATGACTTATATTTGGTTTTCGTGGTCCAAGAGAAAGCTCTTGACAGAGTGGATAGAACACAACTATGGATATCACAACAGAAATATGACTTTCCTCAACATCTGATAAACCTATGTCAGAGCATATACGCCAATAGTCAATGTGCAATAAGAACTAGCACAGGTACATCCGATAATTTCCAAATTCAACCGGGAGTGAGACAGAGATGTGTACTATCCTTCTATTGTTCGTAACATACTTAGATCACATGTGCAAAGTAGCAAAGACAACTGAAGAAAACAACTTGAAGGATAGCTTAAACGAATTGCTATTTGCAGACGACCAAGCACTAGTAGCATCATCAGAAGTGCAATTACAAATATCAGACAACATCAAACATGTCAAACCTTTAACATGAAGATAGTCCGTATATATATATATATATATATATATATATATATATAGGAAGCAATTTAACAGTCGGCAAAAGCAGCAAAGAAATACACTATAGATGTAGTAAAGCATATCAAGCCTAAGGCAAATAACACCAATCTTCAGAAACATATGTGTACATGTAAACACCAAAATAACACTATTCAAAACAATTATTATGCTAACGCTGTGCTACCAAAGTCTAACATGGACAACGACAGCACAAGACAAACGTAAACTTGTGATAGCTGAAATGGCTTGCTTGCGCAGAATTCTAGGAATATCGCTAAGAGACTGAGTGAGAAATGAGGACATTAGACAAAGAAACAGCACCACCCCAATCTTGCAATATATTATGAGACAACAGATCAAATGGTTTGCAAACATCAGCAGACTACCATCACACAACATACCACAACAAGCTATGCTACACAGATACAGTGAAGATTGACAAGAGGGAATTATTACATTCGTTCACTGTTAAAGTTTTATAATTTCATGAGAGCCAAATCTGCAAATTTCTATTGTTGTCTGTTTCCAAAACACGTTATCAACATTTTGTCTATTTCTGGAAAATGTTTATTAATATTTTTATTCCTTTAACAAGTTTCAGAAAATGTTTTGTGACAACTATAGTTTTGTCTAGTTTCATACAGTTTTTGTTGATTGTTGTATTCTTGTCTAGTTTCATACAGTGTTTCTGGACAGTTCTAGTTTGGTCTAGTTTCAAACAGGTTTTGTTGATTGTTGTATTCTTGTCTAGTTTCATACAGTGTTTCTGGACAGTTCTAGTTTGGTCTAGTTTCAAACAGGTTTTGTTGATTGTTGTATTCTTGTCTAGTTTCATACAGTGTTTCTGGACAGTTCTAGTTTGGTCTAGTTTCAAACAGTTTTTGTTGATTGTTGTATTCTTGTCTAGTTTCATACAGTGTTTCTGGACAGTTCTAGTTTGGTCTAGTTTCATACAGTTTTTGTTGATTGTTATATGTTTGTCTAGTTTCATACAGTGTTTCTGGTCTAGTTTTAGATGTGATAGCCTTTCAATTTCGTTTCTAGTGCAAACATTGTGGTTTTCTTTATCTATATTCTTCTGTCTGTTTCCTTCTTTTTTGCTTTCCAAATGATTTCTGGTTGTATTCTGGATGTGTACTGGATGTATTATGAATGTATTATGGATGTGTACTGGATGTATTATATGTATGTATTATGGATGTATTCTGAAGATAGGAAATGATTCTGTTTTGGTTTGCAGCGTGACCGAAATATTTACACACATACACATTTTTCAAGAATATTTTACTACAAGTTCATTTATATTTAGTTGCCACGTACCCAGAAACATATATTACTGTAGTTGCCATGTACACGTAAACTTGTTATTATAGCTGTCGTGTACACATAGACTTGTTATTATAGTTATAATGTACACATAGACTTGTTATTATAGTTATAATGTACACATAGACTTGTTATTATAGTTATAATGTACACATAGACTTGTTATTACAGTTATAATGTACACATAGACTTGTTATTATATTTATAATGTACACATAAACAGCTTGTTTTATATTATTTATCGTATAAACATAAACTTTTTACTATAATTATCATGTACACACACACTGTTGTTACGTTAGTTCATATGTACACACAAACAGATGTTACTTTAGTTCACATCTACAGGCCTCCTAGTCGGGTGATCGAGTGTTTAATTCCTAGTTGAAGTAGAAATATTTGTGAAATCACGTAAGTCTCTTAGGCCAGCCTTCTCTAAGCAAATCTACACCTGATCTTCTGAGGCGGGTCGGCGGGCGTGATGATTACTATATCACCCATAAATACGAGATTGATCATGGACAAGTGCGAACACATTCCCCGAGATAATCTTCAGTGTGTAATGTGAAGTTTGGTATGCATCAATCATACATGCTAGAAGAAAGTTTCCATCAATCATACATGAAGATAGTTTCCATCAATCATACATGAAGATAGTTTGCATCAATCATACATGAAGATAGTTTCCATCAATCATACATGAAGATAGTTTGCATCAATCATACATGAAGATAGTTTGTATCAATCATACATGAAGATAGTTTGCATCAATACATGAAACCCTTTGCATCAATCATACATGAATACAGTTTGCATCACTCATACACGAAGATAGTTTGCATCAATCATACACGAAGACAGTTTGCATCAATCATACACGAAGATAGTTTGCATCAATCATACATGAAACCCTTTGCATCAATCATACACGAAGATAGTTTGCATCACTCATACACGTAGACAGTTTGCATCAATCATACATGAAACCCTTTGCATCACTCATACATGAAGACAGTTTGCATCAATCATACATGAAGACAGTTTGCATCAATCATACATGAAACCCTTTGCATCACTCATACATGAAGACAATTTGCATCAATCATACATGAAACCCTTTGCATCACTCATACAGGAAGACAGTTTGCATCACTCATACATGAAGATAGTTTTCATCAATCATACATGAAACCCTTTGCATCAATCATAAATGAAGACAGTTTGCATCAATCATACACGAAGACAGTTTGCATCAATCATACATGAAACCCGTTGCATCAATCATAAATGAAGACAGTTTGCATCAATCATACACTAAGACAGTTTGCATCAATCATACATGAAACCCTTTGCATCAATCATAAATGAAACAGTTTGTATCAATCATACATGAAGACAGTTTGCATCAATCATACATGAAGACAGTTTGCATCAATCATACATGAAGACAGTTTGCATCAATCATACACGAAGACAGTTTGCATCAATCATACACGAAGACAGTTTGCATCAATCATACATGAAGACAGTTTGCATCAATCATACATGAAGACAGTTTGCATCAATCATACATGAAGACAGTTTGCATCAATCATACATGAAGACAGTTTGCATCAATCATACACGAAGACAGTTTGCATCAATCATACACGAAGACAGTTTGCATCAATCATACATGAAGACAGTTTGCATCAATCATACATGAAGACAGTTTGCATCAATCATACATGAAGACAGTTTGCATCAATCATACATGAAGACAGTTTGCATCAATCATACACGAAGACAGGTTGCATCAATCATACATAAAGACAGTGTATATCAATCATACATGAAGACAGTTTACATCAATCATTTATGCTATGAGACATGTTGCATCAATCATATATGCTACTAGACGACAGTTTGAATCAATCATTCACGCTACAAGAAGACAGTTTGAATCAATCATACATGCTACTAGAAGACAGTTTGAATCAATCATACATGCTACTAGAAGTCAGTTTGAATCAATCATACATGCTACTAGAAGACAGTTTGAATCAATCATACATGCTACGAGAAGACAGTTTGAATCAATCATACATGCTACGAGAAGACAGTTTGAATCAATCATAAATGCTCCTAGAAGACAATTATCAAACAACTGATACAATTTATGAGTTCAGTCAATGCTCACCAGGCATTTCCAGACAAGACACGAATGATTCCATGTGGTTATAAACAAGCACTGAGAGAAATGTGGGGGGGGGGGTATGGGGAATCAGCCCCTAATTATGGATTCATAATCCCAGATCTCACTGAGGCCATTCCGGTAATGTTCAACACGAAAGCTAACTCGGGTCAGGGACCTGCGGACACATAATGTGTTTTCTTAATTGCACGAATACGTCTGCTATGAGACCGAGACCTTAGCCGCAAGACCAACTGAAGAATGAGGCTGGCAGAGAATCTTATGTTGATTAAGTCGAGACTGTCGGAAGAGGCGGTCATGGTTAAGCACAGAAATCTGATACAACGTAGATGTAATTTGATGTTTCTGATAGAAAATAGATGTAGTTTGATGTCAAGAATGTTTCTGATAGAAAATAGATGTAGTTTGATGTCAGGAATGTTTCTGATAGAAAATAGATGTAGTTTGATGTCAAGAATGTTTCTGATATAAAATAGATGTAGTTTGATGTCAAGAATGTTTCTGATATAAAATAGATGTAGTTTGATGTCAAGAATGTTTCTGATATAAAATAGATGTAGTTGATGTCAAGAATGTGTCTGATAGAAAATAGATGTAGTTTGATGTCAAGAATGTATCTGATAGAAAATAGATGTAGTTTGATGTCAAGAATGTATCTGATAGAAAATAGATGTAGTTTGATGTCAAGAATGTTTCTGATATAAAATAGATGTAGTTTGATGTCAAGAATGTTTCTGATATAAAATAGATGTAGTTTGATGTCAAGAATGTGTCTGATAGAAAATAGATGTAGTTTGATGTCAAGAATGTTTCTGATAAAAATAGATGTAGTTTGATGTATCTGATAGAGCATGGATGTAGTTTGATGTCAAGAATGTTTCTGATAGAAAATAGATGTAGTTTGATGTCAAGAATGTTTCTGATAGAAAATAGATGTAGTTTGATGTCAAGAATGTTTCTGATAAAAATAGATGTAGTTTGATGTCAACAATGTGTCTGATAGAAAATAGATGTAGTTTGATGTCAACAATGTGTCTGATAGAAAATAGATGTAGTTTGATGTCAAGAATGTTTCTGATATAAAATAGATGTAGTTTGATGTCAAGAATGTTTCTGATAGAAAATAGATGTAGTTTGATGTCAAGAATGTTTCTGATAAAAATAGATGTAGTTTGATGTATCTGATAGAGCATGGATGTAGTTTGATGTCAAGAATGTTTCTGATAGAAAATAGATGTAGTTTGATGTCAAGAATGTTTCTGATAGAAAATAGATGTAGTTTGATATCAAGAATATTTCTGATAAAAATAGATGTAGTTTGATGTCAACAATGTGTCTGATATAAAATAGATGTAGTTTGATGTCAAGATGGTGTCTTATAGAGAATAGATGTAGTTTGATGTGAAGAATGTGTCTGATATAAAATAGATGTAGTTTGATGTCAAGATGGTGTCTTATAGAGAATAGATGTAGTTTGATGTCAAGAATGTATCTGATAGAAAATAGATGTAGTTTGATGTCAAGATGGTGTCCGATATAAAATAGATGTAGTTTGATGTCAAGATGGTGTCCGATATAAAATAGATGTAGTTTGATGTCAAGATGGTGTCCGATATAAAATAGATGTAGTTTGATGTCAAGAATGTGTCTGATAGAAAATAGATGTAGTTTGACTTCACGAATGTGTCCGATAGAAAATAGATGAAGTTTGATGTATCTCATAGAGCATAGATGTAGTTTGATGTCAAGAATGTCTCTTATAAAAAATAGATGTAGTTTAATGTCAAGAATGTCTCTTATAGAAAATAGATGTAGTTTGATGTATCTGATAGAGCATGGATGTAGTTTGATGTCAAGAATGTGTCTGATAGAAAATAGATGTAGTTTGATGTCAAGAATATATCTATAATATAGATGTAGTTTTTTTTATTGAACCTGAATACGAAATCCAATTTTTGTCATGGAACCACGCACATGCAACCACGCACATGCAACCACGCACATATAACCACGCACATGCAATCACTGACATTCAGAAACGCACATAATAAACAAGCGTTATTGATGTCAAGAATGACATAGTAAGATTAATTAGAAAAGTGTTATTAATTAAGGGACGACATGACAAGATGAATTAGAAAAGTGCTATTAATTAAGGGACGACATGACAAGATGAATTAGAAAAGTGCTAATAATTAAGGGACGACATGACAAGATGAATTCGAAAGAAAACTGCTAATTCGGGGATGACATGTGAAAATGAACTAGAAAGAAAAACATTAAAACTTGGATGACATGACAAGATGAATATAAACATAGAAGAGACCATTAATATCAATATAACTTTAAAGTCATGCCGAAATGTCATACTAACTGTAAATTGCCGTTAATTTTTTTCAGCTTAGTCTTTGTGATTTTATTGGTACATTTATCGTCTGTTCTTTGTGGGATTAATCTTGAAAAAGACCTTATGGTTGAAGCGTTGCTTGATTGTGTTTTGTATAATTTCCTGTGTATGTGTTCCTGTCCGTTAGTTTGATACGCTGCCAACAGTAATATTAATGTGTTCTGAGTAAGTGCCGTATCAGTTATACAATGTTACGTCAGTCCTACTCAGTATCCATCGTCAGTGCATCCCCTATTACACAAGGACTCATGTCCCAGATCTTTGTTGGTTGACAAACACTCTTCTAAGTGCATAGTAACGCTCATTTCTGAGAACGCCGCATTTCAAATCCAGTTTCTTTATTCACGACATGAAAAAGGAATCATTAACCTCATTAATTTCATTAATTTTAATTTCACATGGAACAACCTCATTAATTTCATTAATATTAATTTCACATGGAACAACCTCATTAATTTCATTAATATTAATTTCACATGGAACAACCTCATTAATTTCATTAATATTAATTTCACATGGAACAACCTCATTAATTTCATTAATATTAATTTCACATGGAATGATAATGATATGGTAAAATGGTTATAGAAAACCAACTTTCCGTAACATTGGACGTCTTTCATACAAGTATCAGACAGGTAAGGGCATAGTGATCGTCATGTCACTAGATCGTCATGTCACTAGATCGTCATGTCACTAGATCGTCATGTCACTAGATCGTCATGCACCAGGAGATAGTTATTGACACAAATATCGGTACAGGCTGCCTGCCAGTCATTACATCACTCATCTCTCTACATTTATTTTTGTCTTTCAACTGAAACGTTACAAGACCAAAGTTCTTGTAGATTATGTGTGTATGTGTGTATGTGTGCGTGCGTGAGAGTCTATGGGTAGATGTTCTATGTTGCTTCAATACATTTTATCTGCAATTTAATGAACAATATAACACAATAATTAATAAATGATATGATATTGTCATCATTCTCCTGTAGCACACACGTGAATAATCATGTCTGTAGTAGACACGTGAATAATCATGTCTGTAGCAAACACGTGAATAATCATGTCTGTAGTAGACACGTGAATAATCATGTCTGTAGTAGACACGTGAATAATCATGTCTGTATTAGACACGTGAATAATCATGTCTGTAGCACACACGTGAATAATATGTCTGTATTAGACACGTGAATAATCATGTCTGTAGCACACACGTGAATAATCATGTCTGTAGTAGACACGTGAATAATCATGTCTGTAGTAGACACGTGAATAATCATGTCTGTAGCCCACACGCAATCAGTCAGGTTGTCTGTAGAACACACGTGATTAAACAGGGCAATGTCGATGGTGGCCTTGTGTCTTTACAGATGTTGATACACATAGTCCCATACATGAATGTTTGATACATGACTGTTTGATACATGAATGTTTGATACATGAATGTTTGATACATGAATGTTTGATACATGAATGTTTGATACATGAATGTTTGATACATGAATGTTTGATACATGAATGTTTGATACATGAATGTTTGATACATGACTGTTTGATACATGAATGTTTGATACATGAATGTTTGATACATGAATGTTTGATACATGAATGTTTGATACATGAATGTTTGATACATGAATGTTTGATACATGACTGTTTGATACATGAATGTTTGATACATGAATGTTTGATACATGAATGTTTGATACATGAATGTTTGATACATGACTGTTTGATACATGAATGTTTGATACATGAATGTTTGATACATGACTGTTTGATACATGACTGTTTGATACATGAATGTTTGATACATGAATGTTTGATACATGAATGTTTGATACATGACTGTTTGATACATGAATGTTTGATACATGAATGTATGATACATGAATGTTTGATACATGAATGTTTGATACATGAATGTTTGATACATGAATGTTTGATACATGAATGTTTGATACATGACTGTTTGATACATGAATGTTTGATACATGAATGTTTGATACATGAATGTTTGATAAATGACTGTTTGATACATGAATGTTTGATACATGAATGTTTGATACATGAATGTTTGATACATGACTGTTTGATACATGACTGTTTGATACATGACTGTTTGATACATGAATGTTTGATACATGACTGTTTGATACATGACTGTTTGATACATGAATGTTTGATACATGAATGTTTGATACATGAATGTTTGATACATGAATGTTTGATACATGAATGTTTGATACATGAATGTTTGATACATGAATGTTTGATACATGAATGTTTGATACATGAATGTTTGATACATGACTGTTTGATACATGTTTGATACATGAATGTTTGATACATGAATGTTTGATACATGACTGTTTGATACATGAATGTTTGATACATGACTGTTTGATACATGAATGTTTGATACATGAATGTTTGATACATGAATGTTTGATACATGAATGTTTGATAAATGAATGTTTGATACATGAATGTTTGATACATGAATGTTTGATACATGAATGTTTGATACATGAATGTTTGATACATGAATGTTTGATACATGAATGTTTGATACATGTTTGATACATGAATGTTTGATACATGAATGTTTGATACATGAATGTTTGATACATGACTATTTGATACATGAATGTTTGATACATGAATGTATGATACATGAATGTTTGATACATGAATGTTTGATACATGAATGTTTGATACATGAATGTTTGATACATGAATGTTTGATACATGAATGTTTGATACATGACTGTTTGATACATGACTGTTTGATACATGACTGTTTGATACATGAATGTTTGATACATGACTGTTTGATACATGAATGTTTGATACATGAATGTTTGATACATGACTGTTTGATACATGATTGTTTTATACATGACTGTTTCATACATGAATGTTTGATACATGAATGTTTGATACATGAATGTTTGATACATGAATGTTTGATACATGAATGTTTGATACATGACTGTTTGATACATGAATGTTTGATACATGAATGTTTGATACATGACTGTTTGATACATGACTGTTTGATACATGAATGTTTGATACATGACTGTTTGATACATGAATGTTTGATACATGACTGTTTGATACATGAATGTTTGATACATGAATGTTTGATACATGAATGTTTGATACATGAATGTTTGATACATGACTGTTTGATAAATGACTGTTTGATACATGAATGTTTGATACATGAATGTTTGATACATGAATGTTTGATACATGACTGTTTGATACATGAATGTTTGATACATGACTGTTTGATACATGAATGTTTGATACATGAATGTTTGATACATGAATGTTTGATACATGACTGTTTGATACATGAATGTTTGATACATGACTGTTTGATACATGAATGTTTGATACATGAATGTTTGATACATGACTGTTTGATACATGAATGTTTGATACATGAATGTTTGATACATGAATGTTTGATACATGAATGTTTGATACATGAATGTTTGATACATGACTGTTTGATACATGAATGTTTGATACATGAATGTTTGATACATGAATGTTTGATACATGACTGTTTGATACATGAATGTTTGATACATGAATGTTTGATACATGAATGTTTGATACATGACTGTTTGATACATGACTGTTTGATACATGAATGTTTGATACATGACTGTTTGATACATGAATGTTTGATACATTAATGTTTGATACATGAATGTTTGATACATGAATGTTTGATACATGAATGTTTGATACATGACTGTTTGATACATGACTGTTTGATACATGAATGTTTGATACATGACTGTTTGATACATGAACTGTTTGATACATGACTGTTTGATACATGAATGTTTGATACATGACTGTTTGATACATGACTGTTTGATACATGAATGTTTGATACATGACTGTTTGATACATGAATGTTTGATACATGACTGTTTGATACATGAATGTTTGATACATGACTGTTTGATACATGACTGTTTGATACATGACTGTTTGATACATGACTGTTTGATACATGAATGTTTGATACATGAATGTTTGATACATGAATGTTTGATACATGAATGTTTGATACATGCCTGTTTGATACATGAATGTTTGATACATGAATGTTTGATACATGACTGTTTGATACATGAATGTTTGATACATGAATGTTTGATACATGACTGTTTGATACATGAATGTTTGATACATGACTGTTTGATACGTGAATGTTTGATACATGAATGTTTGATACATGACTGTTTGATACATGAATGTTTGATACATGAATGTTTGATACATGAATGTTTGATACATGACTGTTTGATACATGAATGTTTGATACATGAATGTTTGATACATGAATGTTTGATACATGACTGTTTGATACATGACTGTTTGATACATGAATGTTTGATACATGACTGTTTGATACATGAATGTTTGATACATGAATGTTTGATACATGACTGTTTGATACATGAATGTTTGATACATGAATGTTTGATACATGAATGTTTGATACATGACTGTTTGATACATGACTGTTTGATACATGAATGTTTGATACATGAATGTTTGATACATGAATGTTTAATACATGACTGTTTCATACATGACTGTTTGATACATGAATGTTTGATACATGAATGTTTGATACATGACTGTTTGATACATGAATGTTTGATACATGAATGTTTGATACATGAATGTTTGATACATGAATGTTTGATACATGAATGTTTGATACATGAATGTTTGATACATGAATGTTTGATACATGAATGTTTGATACATGAATGTTTGATACATGCCTGTTTCATACATGACTGTGACTGCGTGCTCGGGGAGATTTTATGGAGAATGTATCCGTCTGTACTAACAGGATTCTTTTGATTAGTTCAGATGATAAGATAACGCCGCACTTCAGGACATGCCAAAAGATACCGCCGCACTTCTGGACATGCCAAAAGATACCGCCGCACTTCTGGACATGCCAAAAGATACCGCCGCACTTCTGGACATGCCAAAAGATAACGCCGCACTACTGGATATGCCAAAAGATAACGCCGCACTGCCTGATATGCCAGAAGATAACGCCGCACTGCGAGATATGCCAGTACATAACGCTTCACTGCCGGATATGCCAAAAGAAAACGCCGCACTGCCGGATATGCCAGAAGATAACGCCACACTGCCGGATATGCCAGAAGATAACGCCACACTGCGAGATATGCCAAAAGATAACGCCACACTGCCGCATATGCCAAAATATAACGCCGCACTGCCGGATATGCCAAAAGATAACGCCGTACTGCAGGATATGCCAGAAGATAACGCCACACTGCCGGATATGCCAGAAGATAACGCCACACTGCCGCATATGCCAAAAGATAACGCCACACTGCCGCATATGCCAAAATATAACGCCGCACTGCCGGATATGCCAAAAGATAACGCCGTACTGCAGGATATGCCAGAAGATAACGCCGCACTGCGAGATATGCCAGTACATAACGCCGCACTACAGGATATGCCAAAAGATAACGCCGCACTGCCGGATATGCCAGAAGATAACGCCTCACTGCCGGTTATGCCGGAACATAACGCCGCACCGCCGGATATGCCAGATGATTGTTGAATACACAATTGATTGCCTTGTAGTCTCCCTCCCGATACTTTGTATGGGTTCACTCCCTGAATGATGCATGATAAATATTATATAATAAGATGTAGATTTTGTCAAATTGGTGTTCATAATTCTTGTTGAAATTATTCTTCCACAGACACACCTTCTGAAGACGGAATTACGGACAGTGGGTGTGAGATGAAGATAACATAAGTCAGAAAGTTGACACGAGAGTTACGTCAACAGTAAGTATGAGCAGAAGACAAGAGAAGTCAGAGAATTGAGCACGCTACTAGTTACGTCAGTTATTTGCTTGCTTCCAGCACAAACCAGTACTTGCGTGGACACTGAATATAGCACACTATTGAAGTAACACACTGTGTCATAATAAATTGTCATAGCACGTGCATCTATTAGTTTCATCGACAATAATCCTTTTGGTCAAACTGACACAAGATCAAAAAACGTAAACATAATTGTCTCAGAAATAACTTTCTCACAGCAAAATCTCCAAGCCAGCTGCAAGATATCTCCATCCACATTACCAAGACACGAACCAGATTACGAGAATCGCTGAGACATGATGGATAAAATCAACATTTCGACAACAATCGCTAGGAAACCGTGAACAACCATAAATCTGTTTCATTATTGCCACATACATGTATATCGTTTGACTTAACGACATCCCACCAACCTTGCTGTGTCCTGTATTATTTTATTTAGTATTAGAACTAGCGACATTAGTGTTAACTAATTACTATAGTTTTATCCCTGAGTTGAACTAGCGACATTGTATTAAGTTATTTGGTCATTTACTGTGTTTTCTTTTGTTTGAACTAGTGACATTACAATAAGTAGGTTTATACTGAATCGTGTTATCAGTCGCTGGTTCTAGCGACATTACACTAAGTGTAAATAATACTAGAAATGAGCCACTAGAGTAACATAGTGTAGTCTCTGTTGTGTTCTCTCTTAGTTAAAGCAACGACATTACCAGTTCAGATTACGGCACCCGTGTCAAGTATATATTATCTGCTCTGTTTTTCTTATGACAGAATTCCAAGAAAAGTAACGATCGAACAGCATATATACATTATAGCCGACTGATTCCTGGACGAGTGTTTGTTACAAGCAAGTCACTCTAGATGTTGATGTCTTACTAGTTGAGATCAGTGAATAGACAATATGATATGCTATATGGTTGTAAACATGTGCATCGTGGTTCAGTCGTGGTAGAACTTACATCTGTCTGAAACTTGCTCGAGTGTCAGATCCCAAGTCGTTTCAATGATGTCGCTCAAGATGGCCGCATACAGGAAGTACGTCAGCTACCTACTACTAACCATGATGTTTATCCACGTGACCATAACATTCAACGTTGAAGAACTATGTTCTAAACGATGCCTGTATGGCAGGGGCGGTGTTCTGTGCAACTGTAATGCTATGCACTTTAATGGGAAACGTTCGAGTCAATTGTCAGACCCAGTGGCATATATAACAAACCACGCGTATACAGATTTGTATAACAGGAACTTGGGATCGTTGAAATTATTTCATGACAGTAATGTGAATGATGGTTCTGTCAATAGTTACACAGAACGATCAAACGACAAAACACGACCTTACGATAGCAACGATTATCTGCTAACTGCTGCAAGTGTTCTAGATTCCGGCGACTTATCCAATGTAAACCAGGGAACACTCTCTGGATATATCCAGGCAAATGACCGCGACGAACGTGATGGTGTCCGTATTAAGGAGGAATCCATACAACCAGAAATAGATTTGCACGAGAATAATGTGGATAGTTTAAGAGACAACACTGTTATTAACAGAAGACAAGAAGCTGCTTCCAAAATCAAGGAACTGATGTCTCTACCACTCATAGAATCACACAACATTGCTGCTTCTGCTTATGTCAACGAACCTTTAATGGAAGAGATACAAGAAGGCAATGATCCAACTGACGGAAGATCAAGGAAACACTTGCTCAGACTTAAAAATGTTCTACGTCGAGTAATCCACACAAGATAAACACCTTGATAAAGTCAGCAAACTTCACAATGACATTGATGTAGTCAGCACACTTCACAATGACATTGATGTAGTCAGCAAACTTCACAATGACATTGATGTAGTCAGCAAACTTCACAATGACATTGATGTAGTCAGCAAACTTCACAATGACATTGATGTAGTCAGCAAACTTCACAATGACCTATGTGATTTCAATAGTTTTGAGCTGATTCATTTATTCACCAGCAAAGTCTTTGATCAGTTCTTCGGCAAATGTTGTCAAATCTCCTGCACTTCTATGTCTGGACTAAGCTACAAGTCTATGTCTGAACTGTCCTACAAATCTATGTCTGGACTAAGCTACAAATCTATGTCTGAACTGTCCTACAAATCTATGTCTGGACTAAGCTACAAATCTATGTCTGAACTGTGCTAAAAATCTTTGTCTGGACTAAGCTACAAATCTATGTCTGAACTGTGCTACAAATCTATGTTTGAACTGAGCTACAAATCTATGTCTGAACTAAGCTATAAATCTATGTCTGAACTAAGCTACAAATCTATGTCTATACTAAGCTACAAATATATGTCTGAACTAAGCTTAGAATCTATGTCTGGACTAAGCTACAAATCTATGTCTGAACTAAGCTACAAATCTATGTCTGAACTGTGCTACAAATCTATGTCTGAGCTGTGCTACAAATCTATGTCTGAAATGTGTAACAAATCTATGTCTATGCTAAGCTACAAATCTATTTCTGGAATAAGGTACAAATTTATGTCTGAATTGTGCTACAAATCTATGCCTGAACTCTGCTGCAAATCCATGTGTGAACTAAGCTATAAATCTATGTCTGGACTAAGCTACCAATCTATGTTTGAACTAAGCTTCAAATCTATGTCTATACTAAGGTACAAATCTATGTCTGGACTGTGCTACAAATCTATGTTTGAACTACGCTGAAAATCTATGTTTGAACTAAGCTACAAATATATGTCTGGACTAAGCTATAAATCTATGTCTGGTCTATGGTACAAGTCTATGCTGAACTGTGCTACAAATCTTTGTCTGAACTAAGCTACAAATCTATGTCTGAACTGTGCTACAAATCTATGTCTGAACTTTGCTACAGATCTATGTCTGAAATGTACTACACATCTATGTTTGAACTGTGCTACAAATCTATGCCTGAACTTTGCTGCAAATCTATGTCTGAACTGTGCTACACATCTATGTTTGAACTGTGCTACAAATCTATGCCTGAACTTTGCTGCAAATCTATGTCTGAACTGTGCTACACATCTATGTCTGAATTGTACTACAAATCTATGTTTGAACTATGCTACAAATCTTTCTCTGGACTAAGCTAAAAATCTATGTCTGAACTGTGCTACAGGTCTATGTTTGATCTGTGCTACAAATCTATGTTTGAACTGTGCTACATATCTATGTCTGAACTAAGTAACAAATATATGTCTGGACTAAGCTACAAATCTATGTCTGAACTGTCCTACAAATCTATGTCTGAACTAAGCTACAAATCTATGTCTGAACTGTCCTACAAATCTATGTCTAAACTGTGCTACAAATCTATGTCTGAACTGTCCTACAAATCTATGTCTGAACTGTGTTACAAATATATGTCTGAACTGTGCTACAAATCTATGTCTTGACTAAGGTACAAGTCTATGTCTGAACTGTGCTACAAATCTATGTCTGAACTGTGCTACAAATCTATGTCTTGACTAAGGTACAAGTCTATGTCTGAACTGTGCTACAAATCTATGTCTATACTAATGTACAAATCTATGTCAGGACTGTGCTACAAATCTATGTCTGAACTAAGCTACAAATCTATGTCTGAACTAAGCTACAAATCTATGTCTGAACTGTGCTACAAATCTATGTCTATACTAATGTACAAATCTATGTCAGGACTGTGCTACAAATCTATGTCTGAACTGTGCTACAAATCTATGTCTGAACTAAGCTACAAATCTATGTCAGGACTGTGCTACAAATCTATGTCTGAACTGTGCTACAAATATATGTCTGGACGAAGCTACAAATCTATGTCTAGACTAAGCTACAAATCATGTTCTTCTATTGACACATTGATATTTCATTTATTCAAACTGTTTCCAGTACATTCGCACGTACCATTATATTATTATTTAGATCTATCCACTTCGAGTGTATCGCCTTGACAATTTGTTACGTCTAAACTCATGTTAACTTCTAATATTCTTGCACATGTCGTCTAAATAGATCTGTCTGAATAGAGTAGAGTTTATGTTATCTTCTAATATTCTCTTGAGTCTACTAGATACACTTGAGCTGAGCTTACTTTATATGAACACTATAGTATATGAATGACTTCAAAGTCTCCTCAGCAACATTTTATAGTAAATATAATGTCAGCTTTATCAGCAACATTTTATAGTAAATATAATGTCAGCTTTCTCAGCAACATTTTATAGTAAATATAATGTCAGCTTTCTCAGCAACATTTTATAGTAAATCTAATGTTAGCTTTCACGTTTGAAATTGTTCATAAAGAATACTTCTGGAGTCGCATGTCAGGTTGTAATATTGTGGTTTTTTTTCTCTCTGTTTTATGTGAAACTATTACATCACTGTGGGCCACTCACTCTCTTTGTTTTATGTGAAACTATCACTATGTGTGTCACTGTCTCTATTTTATGTGATACTATTACTGTGAATCTGTAATCTGTTACATCTCGGTTATATTGTGTTTTATGTTGTGTTTGTTGTACTTAATTTTCCGTTATGTTTCGTTGTAAACTGATTGTGATTGGTCCCACCTGAAAGCTTAACTCTCTCAAATCCGAAGAAAAGGACAATTTGTTCTACATGTAAATATATTTGTAATTACAAAATCCTCTCACAAACACGAGAAGACATTCTAAGATTATGGCGTATTACACATTCACTCATTTTGGTATTCACAAATCTGCAATTGCTTCTCTGAAAAATATGGCTGACAGCCTATAATTTCTGATCATCAAATCGGACGCATACCTTGTTTATCAAACTTAACAGACTAACCAAATATTAAACAAACACATAGTTCCAAGTTCAACTGTCAGTCACTATATATGTCATGTGACGTATTCCTTCCAGAACGTTGTCTTCCCAATGAACTCTCTGAACCTCTCTCTGTCTTGGGCGATGTGGCTTGCATTTTATTATGCTAATTGCTACACCACAAGATCACAATCCTAGAGAAAAAGTTCGGTTAATCCATTGGAAATTTCTAGGCACAATATTTCCGTAGGTTGCCATTACTTTTGGGAAGGAACAACCGTTAATCGAGCACCGTAAAGAGAACACATTCGTTCTAGTCAGCCATTTTGGCGGAAGACCCTATATATATATATATATATCCTTAAAAACAATAGTTCACAGGGTCATTGCACTTTCTACAATTTGTCGGCTTATTCAATAGATCGAAGACCATCTACTAGGTGTGACTTTGATCATGGTCATGTTCACAGTTCATTTGTTAATTAAGACTATCCATTGGTTAAAGAATTTCAATAAATTACGCACGGAGTAACTATTGTCGATAGTCTATTTGTGAGTTAAGCTTACCACTTGTCTTACAGTCAAGCAAAATGAATTAAACAGGTTACTAAAACACTTACCTTGCCTATTAATAAAAATATATTTTAAAAAGTATATATAAAAAATCATACAATAAAACTAAACAGGACAAGTCTCCACGTATCGGCTCAAATTGAACCTTTTTCAAGAGACTAACAACAGAAAACAACAAAATAAAAAACAAAATAGATGACTAGATTTCATCAAGCACCGTCCCCATAGCGCAGGGATGGCAACGCATCTAGTAAAAGAGAAAATGCGTGCATTCATTATAAACAAACCGAAAGTGGGAAATTATAGGCACTATAGATGTAGTTGGGATGTTTATAATGAGTGAAAGAATAATAAAAGAAAAAGATAAGAAAAATACCCTTTTGTCACTTTATCAGACAGGCAGGTTTTAAGAACATAGTCACAACAGGCAAGACTGAAGGGAACAGAGACAGATGGGGACGTGAGAAAATATTCATGTGACAACCTAGCAAGGCTTGGAAACAACGATCCTGATAACAATACTGTGAACAGAGAACCATGGTCACCTACGCCAACCAGAATGGCATATGACAATGATAGATGAGTAATGATGAGGTTGTGTGGTGGTGGGGTGAGTGAGTTTGGGGAAGGAAAGATACAAGAAGAATCATCATTTGAAACGCATGGAATGAATGTGAAACCAAATATAGACATAAACATATATATAAAACCAAACCTAAACATACATAGAAATGTATACACACACCAAGAGTTAAGAAATAAATATATAACAAAATGGACACAGATGTGTGAAGGATACCCACACAAAATGCACAGGCATGTAAATGTATCCACACATAGGAAAGGGCTCACACCAGAATAGGCATACATATTGACACAGAATGGAGATACGTGCATTAATATAAACAAGCGCTCACATATATATATATATATATATATATATATATATATATATATATATATATATATATATATATATATATATATATATATATATATATATATATATATATATATATATATATATATATATATATATGAACATGCATCCACATAAACACTTTCTCACATAAATAAAAACAATAACATGAACATTCGTACACATAGAAACATATACATATATTAATGTAAATATAAACGTTCGTTCACATAAAGATAATGCTATAACAACTGCATATGTATACATACAAATGTGTGGCCCAAAGTAATTGTGTGGATACATAGAACCATGTAAAACAAAATGCTTATACAAATAACTGTACATGTGTGGGCACCCATCGAAGAGACAACTGCAATAACAACGAGAAAATCAAAATCTAAATATGTAAATGATTTAACAATAACAAAATGGCAGAGTACAAAATAATCACATATTGACATACACAAACGAACGAAGACATAAAGGAATTATATAGAAATATGGCAAACACAAAAATAATTACTCACGAAAGTGTACAAAGACAAATAATTACAAGGATCAGTGCAATACGGGAGTAGAGGGTATAAAGAAAATGTGGGTAACTCAAACAAAACCGTGATTAATGTTCATTCCGTGTGGTTGCAAGACTCCCATATGACAAATGAGACGATATTCCAAGGACTGACGTTGCCGGTCACTGGTATAACAACGTAACAAACTTCTTCAGTAAATCTTTGATGAACGACGTCAGAAGTCTGGCTTCTCGGTAATAACCAAATTCAAATACTAGGTGAACTTTCACACAGGTTAATTCTACTAGATGAACTTTCACAAAGGTTAATTCGTTAAACAAGACCAGAATGGCTGGAACTCTGGGCTTCTGCTGGCAAGACTTCAAATAAATACGCTGCAACCATTCAACTCTCTTTCTGGCCAGTGCGAGGATCTTGGAGGTATATCCCGTGACATTACACACATTCTCGTCAGAGAGATATTTGATTCCATCTAAAAAAAATTATCTATTAACTAATACGAACTTCTACGAACTAATACGAACTTCTGCAAACTAATACGAACTTCTACGAACTAATACGAACTTCTACGAACTAATACGAACTACTATGAACTAATACGAACTTCTACGAACTAATACGAACTTCTACGAACTAATAAGAACTTCTATGAACTAATACGAACTTCTCAGTAAAGAGGAAAAGCATTCTGGATATTTCTATATCTTCTCCGAACTGATAATTCGACAGCACGAAGATTATTAATTCTCTAGTTTCCTATCTCCTTAGTAAACTAATTCTCTAGTTTCCTATCTCCTTAGTAAACTAATTCTCTAGTTTCCTATCTCCTTAGTAAACTAATTCTCTAGTTTCCTATCTCCTTAGTAAACTAATTCTCTAGTTTCCTATCTCCTTAGTAAACTAATTCTCTAGTTTCCTATCTCCTTAGTAAACTAATTCTCTAGTTTCCTATCTCCTTAGTAAACGATATTTCATGTGGAAGAGTTTCCCCAATCTCTAGAAACTACATCATCTCTTATACTTCTCTATACATAGACTGATCATAGACTGAACATAGACTGATCATAGACTGAACATAGACTGATCATAGACTGATCATAGACAACACAATAATTCTTATTCTGGGACAACTCCTACCTTACCCTGAAACGATATCTACAATGGTGACCCATAACATGACCTGCACAGTAGAACTGACTTGAAAAAATTATAGCACTCTTACACTTTATGAAACAATAATTCACAACACTATTTAATGATAAGGAGCTCCTCACAAACAAAAAAACATGAATCCTATTTCGAAGGTTCCTTTCTTTACATGAAATCAATTCATTTCTACACACAAGAAAAATAGTGGGAAGCGTGTGTTCTATCAATGAACCATTACCCGCTTGACAAATTGCTACATTCTTTCAATGAACCACTACCCGCTTGACAAATTGCTACATTCTATCAATGAACCACTACCCGCTTGACAAATTGCTACATTCTATCAATGAACCATTAACCGCTTGACAAATTGCTACATTCTATCAATGAACCACTACCCGCTTGACAAATTGCTACATTCAATCAATGAACCACTACCCGCTTGACAAATTGCTATGTTCTATCAATGAACCATTACCCGCTTGACAAATTGCTACATTCTTTCAATGAACCACTCCCCGCTTGACAAATTGCTATGTTCTATCAATGAACCATTACCCGCTTGACAAATTGCTACATTCTTTCAATGAACCACTCCCCGCTTGACAAATTGCTACATTCTATCAATGAACCATTACCCGCTTGACAAATTGCTACATTCTTTCAATGAACCATTACCCGCTTGACAAATTGCTACATTCTATCAATGAACCATTACCCGCTTGACAAATTGCTACAATCTTTCCATGGACCACTCCCCGCTTGACAAATTGCTACATTCTTTCAATGAACCACTCCCCGCTTGACAAATTGCTACATTCTTTCAATGAACCATTACCCGTATGACTAATTGCTACATTCTTTCAATGAACCATTACCCGCTTGACTAATTGCTACATTCTTTCAATGAACCATTACCCGCTTGACAAATTGCTACATTCTATCCATGGACCACTCCCCGCTTGACAAATTGCTACATTCTATCCATGGACCACTCCCCCGCTTGACTAATTGCTACATTCTATCCACGGAAAACTCCCCGCTTGACTAATTGCTACATTTTTTTTCAATGAACCATTACCCGCTTGACAAATTGCTACATTCTTTCAATGAACCATTACCCGTATGACTAATTGCTACATTCTTTCAATGAACCATTACCCGTATGACTAATTGCTACATTCTATCGATGAACCATTACCCGCTTGACAAATTGCTACATTCTTTCAATGAACCATTACCCGTATGACTAATTGCTACATTCTTTCAATGAACCATTACCCGTATGACTAATTGCTACATTCTATCAATGAACCATTACCCGCTTGACAAATTGCTACATTCTTTCAATGGTCCATTCCCCGCTTAACAAATTTCTACATTCTATCCATGGCCCATTCCCCGCTTAATAAATTGCTACATTCTATCCATGGCCTATTCTCTACCAAATCTCATAAACACCTGTTCACTCGGAAAAATCTCAGATTCCCAACAGAAAAGATAACCAACAGAAGCAATTGTTATTACCAGCAGGAAAGTTGTTATAACGAACAGGTAAGTCAGTGTGATAACCAACAGGAAACTTGCGAAAATCAACAGGAAACTTGAGATAACCAACAGGAAAGTTGTGATAATAACAAAAATGTGATAGCCAACAGGGAACTTGAGATAACCAACAGGAAAGTTGTTATAACGAACAGGTAAGTCAGTGTGATAACCAACAGGAAAATCGAGATAACCAACAGAAATGTGATAACCAACAGGAAATTTGTTATAGTAAATGGGATATTTTTTGTGATACCCAACAGGACAATTGGTGTGATAGGCAACAGGAAAAGTGTGATAAACAACATGAAAGTTGTGATCACCAACAGGAAAGTTATGATAACCAACAGGAAAGTTGTGATAACCAACAGGAAAGTTGTGATAACCAACAGGATGGTGAGTACACATCGGTGTGTAAGCCTGGCATCATTCATTTCAATAGACTATCCATGGTGAGTACTCATCGGTCTACAAATTGATCGAGTAATGTCTTGAGAACAGGATCTCTACGAATTGAAAATCGAGAGGTATTGGGCAGGATTCAGAAATTCAGAAGCATCCAAGCAAAACACTTTCGCCTTAATCTACGTCTCAACATGTGAAGTAGTGCCATTATTGGATTACTTGAGAGGAGTGACTCACAACATTAACACTTTACTTTATTTAGCTAACATTATTTAGATAGATAATATGAAGAAAGAACTATTAAGAGAAATAAAGATCACGCAAATAAAATACTTTGGACACATTAAAAGACATGACACCCTATTGAAGACCTTACTTGAGGGTAAAGTCAAAGGGAAGCGAGCAAGAGGTAGGCAGAGATACAAGTGGGAGAGTAACATTACACGATGGACAGGTTACAGTCTAGCAGAGTGCACCACCAAGACAAGAGACAGGAGATGTTGGAGATACGTTGCAGCCAACCTTCGTTGCGGAGACGGCACTTGATGATGATGATTTAGATAGAACTATTTGACAAGTTATTTTGTATTTGGAAAGGCAGATATGTCTAAATATTATTTTCCATTTTTCCATATGTGATTGTAGTGAATTAAACTATAAGTTTCTGACCCATTACAACAAGTGTTTTCTTGCATTACAAGTGTTTTCTTGCATTACAACAGTGTTTTCTTGCATTGCAACAAGTGTTTTCGTACATTATCACAAGTGCTTTATTGCATTACAACAAGTGTTTTCTTGCATTACAACAGTGTTTTCTTGCATTACAACAGTGTTTTCTTGCATTGCAACAAGTGTTTTCTTGCATTAAAACAAGTGTTTTTTGCATTACAACAAGTGCTTTCCTGCATTTCAACAAGTGTTTTTCTGCATTACAACAGTGTTTTCTTACATTACAACAAGTGCTTTCTTACATTACAAAAATGTTTTCTTGTACTACAATAAGTGTTTACTTACATTACAACAGCGTTTTCTTGCATTACAAGTGTTTATTTTTACAATACAACAATTTTTGTCTAGTTCAAATTTAGGTGATTTAAACAGTTTATTATAAACAAAGTTTTTAATTGTTTTGCGCGCTTTTGCCTGATTGCATTAGCTCTTCGCGCTTATGGCGTTGCGCGCATCTGGTTGCGTGATTGTCTTTGTGCGTATTTGTTTTGCGCACTCAGGTCGGGTCTCGAAATTTCATTATAGGGGCCTACTTGTTTGATATCTTTGTTGAACAGCTATTATTTACACTTTAACATTATAAAATTGTTATTACAAATTCAATTAAGTGATATTCCACTATAAAATATTACAACATTTTTTTTAAAAAACTATTATAGTTCACATTTAATGTTTCTAAAAATCACAATTTAGCCCCAACCTTCATTATTTAGTCGTTTTTCGAGCTCTCATTGCTAGCTTCTTGTAGTCAATCGGTGAGGTGTCTCCTGTCACAGTCTTACAGTAATAAATAAGCACTGAAGGGCTCCAATTACCTTGATACCTTGTCTCCATAGCAGCAATGTCTTGGTGAAATCGTTCACCATGTTCATCACTGACCGATCCACAATTTCACATTAAACCATCAATGTGAGAATCATAGACAACCTTCAGCATTGGGGGGGGGGGCTATCGTCCAGGTAAGCAGACTTGGTAGAATGCCGCCGTGTTCGCGCAGGACGTCTTCGAAGGCTTTGACGAACGAATGGAGACGTGATCTACTGCAATAGACCTGGAGGATGTTTATAACAGAGTGCCCTTGGATTTCTTGATGAACATAAGGCTGCAACTCCAAGTAAGTCCATTTGTTGTCATGTGGATTGTCTCTGCACTTTATCAGAGAAAGGTTGTTCTTAAGTGTGGGAGTTGGTCTTTGTCCCCAACAGTCATAAACCCAGGACTACCACAAGGGTCACCTCTGTCCCCAGTACTATTCAATGTGTATACAGTTCAAATTACAAGCTGTCAGATTGCAGGACCAGGGAGAACCGTGTCTTATGCTGATGACATCTTGGTATATAGACAGGGCAGAGATAGAGAAAGAATTGCCAGAAATTTGCAGAGGGAGCTTGATCGCATAGGAGAATGGTGAAGTAATTCTGGAGTTTTTGTTAATCCATCAAAGACATCAATAACATGGCTTTCCCTAAATAATCACATAGTGAACATGTCCACGCCATCGGTTACTTTGAGAGGGGATGATGTCCTCGAGAGAACCAGCACAATGAAGTACTTGGGGGTCATGTTGGACCGAAGTCTGAGTTTCAAAGATCATGTTGACCACATAATTGTAAAGGCTTATAAAGGTCTTGCGGCGATGAAAGTTATGGCTGCTGCTCAATGCGAACAGAGACTGCTATTTCTGCTGTATCAGGGATTGGTGGTGGCGGTGGTAGAGTACGCATTGGCAATTCTGACACCGAGTCAGACTCAAACAGAAAGATTGGATAGATTCCAGAATGAGGCAATGCGAATCATTATAGGTGCACGAGAGATACGTCGGCTCGGGCTCTGCGATACCTACTTGATTACCCAACTGCGGAGCAAAGAATACAAATGTGCAGGGCGCGGGACTACCTAAAAATTACCGCTGATAAAGAGCACCCTCTACACCCATAAATTATCAAAGTGAAAGTCAGTCGACTAAAGAGAGGAAAGTCGTGGGTAGGGCGTGCAGAGGACGTTATACAGATTGTGTGCAGATTGGAGGATGTACTACCTGGTGCCGAATGGAGTCTGACGCCCTCGGATTATCCAACAGCCTTCGAGGGATTAATAACACTCAATAGAGAGTGCAGGGAATGGTGTCCGATAGTGATCTAGTCGGAGGTGCTCGCTCTGATCAGTGAGAATTACAGGGAAGGTGATATAATTATATATATACAGATTGGTCGGTTGAGAGACACATCAGGAGTTCCAGGGCTTTCATGGCTCAAAGGTGGGGGGGAGACTATCAGAGAGGAAAGTGGTGCATTCGCTCAGACGACAAGCAGCATGACAATGGAGATTCTGGCAGTGACCAATGCTTTGCAATGGGTCTGCTCATAGACTGTCTGCGAGCATGCCTGTATACTCAGTGACTCCATGAACATGATTGTGAAAGTTCAGGCGGGGTACGTACCAGAACAGTGGCTGGATGCAGTAAATAATTCCTGTGTGCGTACAGTGACTTTTATTTTTGTGCCGGGACACGCGGGAGTCCGGAGTAATGAGAGAGCAGATAGGTTGGCCTGTTACTACGGCTGTTGGTGGAGCGATGGATCGGGCAGACATTTTAAATGCCCTACGGGAAAACGCACGAACAAATGACTGTACATGTTACGATAACTCTTGTTCCATGATTATAATAAGGGAGCTTGGTTTGAAATGTGGTGTCGCTAGAAAGGAGAGTTTTCGTGGGCGAAAAAGAAAGATGGTCAATCAACTGCGTACTGGGACTGTCAGTCAACGTGTAATGGCGGATACACTCAAGGAGATATCTGAGCACCTATGGACTTGTCCGGAGTGCAATGACGATGATCCAACGACTAACTAACTAACTAACTAATGTGAGAATCAAGAAAAAGAATTTTTAAAGACATGTTGCAGCCTAGACTTATACTTCAGAATGAGATTTTCTACAAATTCTTTGTAATTATCAGATCTGTTGTTTTCAAGAAAACTGTCCACCCTCGGACTTAATTGTTAGCCATGCTTCTTCTTCCATTCCATGCAACAAGCAAAGAAACTCCATCGCAAAGAAGTTTTCGAATTAGCTGACCAACAAATACTCCTTCTCTGATTTTAGCTTCACTCAGTGTTGGACAATTTTATCAATATTTGAAATCATTATCAGTTTTATTACTTTGCCATGATACAATTTTTCATGAGACCTAGTTTAATCTGCAATGGTGGTTACAAAATTTTGCTACTGTCAAGTGCTGGTTTCTCCATGTTCTAATGCCAAGCTGTAATGACTGCCTGATTGATAAATGTCTTCTGATGTAATGGTCACTTCGTGCACGACTATCACACTTACAGAGAAAGCAACAGTACTTGGTGTATCCATCATGTAGTCCAAGCACAAGAGCTACCACTGTTAGGTCGCAAATAGTGATCAAGGATCATGTTCGTAGTTTATACAATTCAAAAGTTGCTTCATGTTTTCATACGATTCTTGGATATTCTAGAGTCCATTGTTTCTTCTTTGCTATTCCTTTACCAATTGGAGGAACATGCAAAAATAACAGTTGTTGATCTGATCAGTGGAAATGCAAATGGCATTGTTTACCTTTTGCTAGCCAGCCACAGTTTAAGATGTGCAGCACATGTATTGCAGCATATTTGTGGTGCCCAATTATTATGTCAAACCACCCAGTATTTTCTCTGCTTGATGCGATGTCACACCACGCAGTATTTTCTCTGTCTAATGCGATATCAAACCACGCAGTATTTTCTCTGTCTAATGTGATGTCACACCACGCAGTATTTTCTCTGTCTAATGTGATGTCACACCACGCAGTATTTTCTCTGTCTAATGTGATGTCATACCACGCAGTATTTTCTCTGTCTAATGTGATGTCACACCACGCAGTATTTTCTCTGTCTAATGTGATGTCAAACCACTCAGTATTTTCATTGTCTAATGCGATGTCAAACAACGCAGTACTTTCTGTCCGATGTGATGTCAAACCACTCAGTATTTTCTTTGTCTGATGTGATGTCCAACAACGCAGTATTTTCGCTGTCTAATGCGATGTCAAACAACGCAGTACTTTCTGTCCGATGCGATGTCAAACCAAGCAGTATTTTCTCTGTCTATTGCCATGTCAAACCATGCAGTATTTTCTTTTTCTGATGCGATGTCAAACCACGCAGTATTTTCTCTGTCTAATGTGATGTCAAACCACGCAGTATTTTCTCTGTCTGATGCTATGTCAAACCACTCAGTATTTTCAATATATGATGCGATGTTAAACCACTCAGTAATTTTTCTGCATGATGCGATGTCAAATCATGCAGTATTTTCTCTGTGTTATGCGATGTCACACCACGACGTATTTTCTCTGCCTGATGCGATGTCAAGCCATGCAGCATTTTCTCTGTGTTATGCGATGTCACACCACGACGTATTTTCTCTGCCTGATGCGATGTCAAACCACGTAGTATTTTCTCTGCCTGATGCGAAGTCATACCATGCAGTATTTTCTCTGCCTGATGCGATGTCAAACCATGCAGTATTTTCTCTGTGTGATGCGATGTCAAACCATGAAGTATTTTCTCTGTGTGATGCGATGTCAAACCATGCAGTATTTTCTCTGTGTGATGCGATGTCAAATCATGCAGTATTTTCTCTGTGTGATGCGATGTCAAATCATGCAGTATTTTCTCTGTGTGATGCGACGTCAAACCACTCATTATTTTCTTTGTCTAAGGCGATATCAAACCACGGAGTATTTTCCCTGCCTAATACGATGTCAAACTACCCAGTATTTTCTGTGTCTGATGCGATTTCCCAGTAGATTATCTCTTCTTTTCACAACCTTCTGTCAACTTCTATCAATATGTTCACACAACTGTCCTCGTGTATAGGCCTACACTTTTGTCAACATGTAAATATTTCTGTCAACATGTTCAAACTTTTGTCAGCATATTCACAGTTCTGTCAACATGTATACACTTCTGTCAAAATGTTCAGACATCTGTTAACTTGGTTTGTTCCAATTTCAATATGAATTTAATGTCCAATAGGAGGTGGGATAACAAACTATAGCAAAACTTCCCAAGTTACATCTTAAATTATGCATGCCAAATGATAGTTGCTGATCTTCACTCTTCCTTAAGCCCCAGGCAATACTCGGGCGTATTTCACTTGTTTTTACTTAAGCCCAGGCAATACTCGGGCGTATTTCACTTGTTTTTACTTAAGCCCAGGCAATACTCGGGCGTATTTCACTTGTTTTTACTTAAGCCCAGGCAATACTCGGGCGTATTTCACTTGTTTTTACTTAAGCCCAGGCAATACTCGGGCGTATTTCACTTGTTTTTACTTAAGCCCAGGCAATACTCGGGCGTATTTCACATGTTTTTACTTAAGCCCAGGCAATACTCGGGCGTATTTCACTTGTTTTTACTTAAGCCCAGGCAATACTCGGGCGTATTTCACTTGTTTTAACAATGTATTATAAATGTCCTCATTATGCTACCAATAAATGAGGAATGTTCTATGCCTGATGTTGGTAAGTGGCTTTCTTGTCGTAATCTGCACTAGTTTCTCCTCAGTAATGTGTCTAGTTGTGCATCTGTTAAATCATATCATTGTGAGCTCTCTGTTTTTATCTGCGTGACTCAAAGATACTATACAAACATCTATTGGATTTTTTGGAATGTGTGACTGAACAGAGGTGCCTCATAACTTATTGTGCACAAAAGTGTGACGTACACCATGACATATTGTGCCCACATACGTGGTCTATGTCACGATTTATTGTGCCCACATATGTGGTATATGTCACGACTTATTGTGTCACAACATGTGACGTAGGATGTGACTTTAATGTGTTGATATACGCGGCATACGTCATGACTTGTTTACCAACGGTTAACATTTGATTATCATCTAAAGCTTGTCATGTTTTCAATGAAGTTCTTTTATTTCTTATAAAATCTGTGAGAGCGGGCAAGCTTTTTTGTTACGAGAGCGTACTTGAGACATGACAAGGCGTGTGCCGAGTGTGTATTCAAGTATATTTAAGCATATACAACGACGACGTCGTGACAACTCGAGATTTACATGACCAATGATGTTATCCTGACTTACAAATGAAGTGAGCAATCTAAATTGAATTATTTTTTTCTGAGACTCAAGTTTGAAATCCGAATTTCTTGCTGATGAATTATCTACAACATTAGAAACGTGTTACCCTAACAAATCAATATACATATAACAGTCTTCAGTTTATACATGACTCATATATGTGGATTTTCATAAATTATATAAACATAGTCTGGTCTATTATTTACCCCCTTCACGACCCCCCAACTCCTTGTCACCTAATTCAAGAAACACCTCTTCCTGCTTAATTATATAAACACATTTCTATGCCCTCAAACATTTCGCAATAACAGTACAAACAAGCTACATACAAACAACAGTACAAACAATCTGCATACAAACAACAGTACAAACAAGCTACATACAAACAACAATACAAACAAGCTACATACAAACAACAATACAAACAGGCTACATGAAAAGAACAATACAAACAAGCTAAATACAAGCAATATTACAACCAAGCTACATACAAACAACTAATATCTGCTAATACAAACACTGAACATATTTTACTGTCACTAATTATTCATATACCAAATCAATAGCAAACATACGAAATTTAAAACAATTTTCCACATGGGAAATTTATGTCGACTTGAAAAACGCGAAAACATGGGAAAACGTGAACTTTTTCCACGTTTCTGTCCACTAGGGGCCTTCAACAGGAAACAACTACAAACTAAAATTAAAACTCAATAACACACACATTACAGTGGAACATTTTATATGCGTTTCCATTGCGTTCGCAGAGAAAGATCATGCTTAGTTTTACAATAATGGTGCTTGTAAGAATTGAATCGTTCATGCACCATCGGCAGACAAAAGGCAACTGGGTATGTGTTTGACAAGTAATGTGGTAAGCAGGTAATGTGGTAAGCAGGAAATGTGGTAAGCAGGTAATGTGGTAAGCAGTTAATGTGGCAAGCAGGTAATGTGGTAAGCAGGTAATGTGGTAAGCATGTAATGTGGTAAGCAGGTAATGTGGTAAACAGGTAATGTGGTAAGCAGGTAATGTGGCAAGCAGGTAATGTGGTAAGCAGGTAATGTGGCAAATAGATAATGTGGTAAGCAGGTAATGTGGTAAGCAGGCGCTGTAGTAAGCAGGTAATGTGGTAAGCAGGTAATGTGGTAAGCATGTAATGTGGTAAGCAGGTAATGTGGCAAATAGATAATGTGGTAAGCAGGTAATGTGGTAAGCAGGCGCTGTAGTAAGCAGGTAATGTGGTAAGCAGGTAATGTGGTAAGCATGTAATGCTACATGAAAAGGAAGAGGAATGCCACTTGAGAATGAGTCAAGAGTTACCAAACCTGATTAAGGTAATTCTTCACGTCAATGATGCTCTGTACACACAAACATATACAATCACAAAAAGGTGTATACAATCACACACAGACGTATACAATTACACTGACTTATACAATCACACTCAGACGTTTACAATCACACACAGGCAATACAATCACACACAGACATATACAATCACACACAGGCATATACAATCACACACAGGTAATACAATCATACACAGACATATACAATCACACACAGGCATATACAATCACACACAGGCATATACAATCACACACAGGCATATACAATCACACACAGGCATATACAATCACACACAGACGTATACACGCACACACAGACAAATATGGAGATGCGGGCTATCCATAATAGCGTCAAAAAAGCGCTATTTGCAGGGGTGCTGATAGCTTCACAGTTATTGACAAGAGAAAGCGTGGGAAGGAGTGGGTCACAGCTAAAATTGATGAATGTAATACACTGCTTTTTATAAACTACAGTTTTAAATAACACAATTTTCTATAAAAATGTAAAACAAAACATATGTTTTTAAATATAAACTGGTTATGTTGTGTTCGTTTGTTCTAGCATCATTAAGCGCGGGGGGGGGGGGGGGGTCCGCCTTCCATAATTGCACCATATGCAATATTCAAAAAGAAGTTCTTGTTACTGGTGGTCCTGGTAAAAGACGTTCTTGTTACTGGTGGTCCTGGTAAAAGAAGTTCTTGTTACTGGTGGTCCTGGTAAAAGAAGTTCTTGTTACTGGTGGTCCTGGTAAAAGAAGTTCTTGTTACTGGTGGTCCTGGTAAAAGACGTTGTTGTTACTGGTGGTCCTGGTAAAAGACGTTGTTGTTACTGGTGGTCCTGGTAAAAGCAGTTCCTGCTACTTGTGATTTTAGTAGAAGTATTGATATCTTCACGAACAATTCTTTTTTCAACGTGTGCAGTGAGATGCACCAACCTATGCAATGATCGCCATTAAGATGCACCAACCTATGCAATGATCGCCATTAAGATGCACCAACCTATGCAATGATCGCCATTAAGATGCACCAACCTATGCAATGATCGCCATTAAGATGCACGAACCTATGCAATGATCGCCATTAAGATGCACGAACCTATGCAATGATCGCCATTAAGATGCACCAACCTATGCAATGATCGCCATTAAGATGCACCAACCTATGCAATGATCGCCATTAAGATGCACCAACCTATGCAATGATCGCCATTAAGATGCACCAACCTATGCAATGATCGCAATTAAGATGCACCAACCTATGCAATGATCGCCATTAAGATGTACATTTTCTAAACAACATAAGCGTCTGTAATAATGACTATATCTACCCTAGAAGAAGAGTTGTCATCAATCTGTGCCTGAACTTGTGCATCAACTACCAGCAAGTTCTATAGCTGATGTCTATACTGTCAATGTTGATGTCTACTAAACGAGATCAATCGAAATATATACATAACACGTATATAACCAGATCATTCACCACACAATACTAGATCATTCACCACACAATACCAGATCATTAACCACACAATACCAGATCATTCACCACACAGTACTAGATCATTCACCACACAATACCAGATCATTCACCACACAGTACTAGATCATTCACCATACAGTACTAGATCATTCACCACACAGTACCAAATTAGTCAAATCCAGATTATTATATATATTAAAACAGGAATAAAATATCAGTAAATGTGATATTAAAAACATCAACACGGAAAGATACTGTTATTAGAAGTTCAACACAGAAACGTTTCCATAAGTGGTTTATTCTGTTAAAGAAGACATGGGTTTTTTAATGTGTTTTTGTACGTGCAAATATATATGATAATACTGACACAATGTTTGCTCCTTTCTGCTCATAATCAGATTGATGACATTGTTTGTTTAGATAAAATCATACATTTGAAACGAGCACATGCCATTACAGCTTTGTTTTTAACTTTGATGCCAGTATTGTGAGGGATTATTTGATGCCAGTATTGTGAGAGGTTATTTGATGCCAGTATTGTGAGGGATTATTTGATGCCAGTATTGTGAGAGGTTATTTGATGCCAGTATTGTGAGAGGTTATTTGATGCCAGTATTGTGAGAGGTTATTTGATGTCAGTATTGTGAGAAATTATTTGATGCCAGTATTGTGAGGGATTATTTGATGCCAGTATTGTGAGAGGTTATTTGATGCCAGTATTGTGAGAGGTTATTTGATGTCAGTATTGTGAGAAATTATTTGATGCCAGTATTGTGAGGGATTATTTGATGCCAGTATTGTGAGGGATTATTTGATGCCAGTATTGTGAGGGATTATTTGATGCGAGTATTGTGAGGGATTATTTGATGCCAGTATTGTGAGAGGTTATTTGATGCCAGTATTGTGAGGGATTATTTGATGCCAGTATTGTGAGGGATTATTTGATGCCAGTATTGTGAGAGGTTATTTGATGCCAGTATTGTGAGGGATTATTTGATGCCAGTATTGTGAGGGATTATTTGATGCCAGTATTGTGAGAGGTTATTTGATGCCAGTATTGTGAGGGATTATTTGATGCCAGTATTGTGAGGGATTATTTGATGCCAGTATTGTGAGAGGTTATTTGATGCCAGTATTGTGAGAGGTTATTTGATGTCAGTATTGTGAGAAATTATTTGATGCCAGTATTGTGAGGGATTATTTGATGCCAGTATTGTGAGGGATTATTTGAAATTGTAGAATAAACTTTCCAAGAAATAATATGTGCCATTCTTCTACAATACACTCACTGGAACTAAATTTCTACAATACACTCACTGGAACTTAATTTCTACAATACACTCACTGGAACTTAATTTCTACAATACACTCACTGGAACTAAATTTCTACAATACACTCACTGGAACTTTATTTTAACAATACATTCATTGGAACTAAATTTCAACATACCCTCTCTGAAATTAAATTTGGAAACTTTCACATCAGAAAGGAACTAATAATTTCCGAAACGTATTTCTCAAGCTAAAACTTTGATAACGAGAAAGATATGGAAAGAATATTTTATTGTAGTTGTCAGTTTTCGAAACAAAAAACCAGGAACTTGCAAAAACTACACTTCTTATACTTGTAAATAACAAACTATCAATTTTATAAAATGTTGAAACATCCACAAATTGTTGAATTGTTAGAACATCCACAAATTGTAGAAATGTTAGAACATCCACAAATTGTAGAAATGTTAGAACATCCACAAATTGTAGAAATGTTAGAACATCCACAAATTGTAGAAATGTTAGAACATCCACAAATTGTAGAAATGTTAGAACATCCACAAATTGTAGAAATGTTAGAACATCCACAAATTGTAGAAATGTTAGAACATCCACAAATTGTAGAAATGTTAGAACATCCACAAATTGTAGAAGTGTTAGAACATCCACAAATTGTAGAAATGTTAGAACATCCACAAATTGTAGAAATGTTAGAACATTCACAAATTGTAGAAATGTTAGAACATCCACAAATTGTAGAAATGTTAGAACATCCACAAATTGTAGAAATGTTAGAACATCCACAAATTGTAGAAATATTAGAACATCCACAAATTGTAGAAATGTTAGAACATCCACACATTTTAGAAATGTTAGAACATCCTCAAATTGTTGAAATATCAGAACATTCACAAATTGTAGAAGATCCTAATAACGAGAACTTAAATAATCTTGCACGTTTGCTCTGTTTTAATCATTAGCTGCACTGCAATTATGTGTGTTGTGAACTAGAAGTGTCAAATTGGCTGGTAACGTAACAATTATTGCTGTGAACTAGAAGTATAAGATTGGCTGTTAACTTAACAATTATTGCAGCGAACTAGAAGTGTCAGATTGACTACTTAACTTAACAATTATTGCAGCGAACTAGAAGTGTCAGATTGACTACTTAACTTAACAATTATTGCAGCGAACTAGAAGTGTCAGATTGACTACTTAACTTAACAATTATTGCAGCGAACTAGAAGTGTCAGATTGACTACTTAACTTAACAATTATTGCAGCGAACTAGAAGTGTCAGATTGACTACTTAACGTAACAATTATTGCAGCGAACTAGAAGTGTCAGATTGACTACTTAACGTAACAATTATTGCCTCGAACTAGAAGTGTCAGATTGACTACTTAACGTAACAATTATTGCCTCGAACTAGAAGTGTCAGATTGACTACTTAACGTAACAATTATTGCAGCGAACTAGAAGTGTCAGATTGACTACTTAACGTAACAATTATTGCCTCGAACTAGAAGTGTCAGATTGACTACTTAACGTAACAATTATTGCAGCGAACTAGAAGTGTCAGATTGACTACTTAACGTAACAATTATTGCCTCGAACTAAACACATTGACCTAGAAAAATAAGTTTGATTATGATTGGTACTGCTTGGAAATAGAAGTGACATACTGAAAGCTGAAGTTACCGTTGTTTGATGCTGCACTGATTTATGTATATCGACTGATAAAATTAAATTTGTTTGGTACAGCTTCAATCTAGACTCCTCGATCCAGGCATGAACTTCTGCGATTAAGACCGCCATGCCGAATTAATTAGAACTTTATTTCTTATGTTTTTGATTACTATCGTACTTTTTGTTGGTCACCAGTTACATACATGGACACGCCTTGGCTATTCTTGACATGCGATTCCAAGTATATAAACCTTGACCAACAAAAAAAACGACAATAATCAAAAATGAAACGACAGAAGTTCGGATTGGTTGTGTGCAGCGGGTGTTTACTGCGGACAATCACCATCTAGTGATAAGAAATGGCAGGTATACACAGAAAACACATACAACACGTGTGTATCTTTCCCCCAAGGAAACACACACAACACTTATGTACCTTTCCCCCAAGGAAACACACACAACACGTGTGTACCTTTCCCACAAGGAAAAAACGTACCGCTTTTTTTGGGTACTAGCTTTATCAAGGATGAAGAATGTCCCACATATCATGGAGTCATCTTCGATAAATGGCTCACTTGGAGGCATAATACTTCGATAAATGACTCAATGGAGGCATAATACTTATCTGAAGGTGTACACATCAAGTAACAAATACAAGAAAGCATGTAGCCAGGGTTGATGTAACATGAGGCGTAATCTAACCAGGGTTGATGTAACATGAGGCGTAATCTAACCAGGCTTGATGTAACATGAGGCGTAATCTAACCAGGGTTGATGTAACATGAGGCGTAATCTAACCAGGGTTGATGTAACATGAGGCGTAATCTAACCAGGCTTGATGTAACATGAGGCGTAATCTAACCAGGGTTGATGTAACATGAGGCGTAATCTAACCAGGGTTGATGTAACATGAGGCGTAATCTAACCAGGCTTGATGTAACATGAGGCGTAATCTAACCAGGGTTGATGTAACATGAGGCGTAATCTAACCAGGGTTGATGTAACATGAGGCGTAATCTAACCAGGCTTGATGTAACATGAGGCGTAATCTAACCAGGGTTGATGTAACATGAGGCGTAATCTAACCAGGCTTGATGTAACATGAGGCGTAATCTAACCAGGGTTGATGTAACATGAGGCGTAATCTAACCAGGCTTGATGTAACATGAGGCGTAATCTAACCAGGGTTGATGTAACATGAGGCGTAATCTAACCAGGGTTGATGTAACATGAGGCGTAATCTAACCAGGCTTGATGTAACATGAGGCGTAATCTAACCAGGGTTGATGTAACATGAGGCATATTCTAACCAGGCTTGATGTAACATGAGGCGTAATCTAACCAGGGTTGATGTAACATGAGGCGTAATCTAACCAGGCTTGATGTAACATGAGGCGTAATCTAACCAGGGTTGGTGTAACATGAGGCGTAATCTAACCAGGCTTGATGTAACATGAGGCGTAATCTAACCAGGGTTGATGTAACATGAGGCGTAATCTAACCAGGGTTGATGTAACATGAGGCGTAATCTAACCAGGCTTGATGTAACATGAGGCGTAATCTAACCAGGGTTGATGTAACATGAGGCGTAATCTAACCAGGCTTGATGTAACATGAGGCGTAATCTAACCAGGGTTGATGTAACATGAGGCGTAATCTAACCAGGCTTGATGTAACATGAGGCGTAATCTAACCAGGGTTGATGTAACATGAGGCGTAATCTAACCAGGCTTGATGTAACATGAGGCGTAATCTAACCAGGGTTGATGTAACATGAGGCGTAATCTAAGCAGGAGTAATATAAGCGGATACGAGTCTTAGTAGGAGTGAAATATAAGGATACATGTTCTAAACAGGAATGATGTAACATACGCCATAATCTAAGCAGTAATGATACAATATAAGACATTATCTAAGCAGGCGCGATGCAACAGGACACTTAATACAAGCAGGAGAAATGTAACAACAGGACACTTAATATAAGCAGGAGAAATGTAACAACGGGACACTTAATATAAGCAGGAGAAATGTAACAACAGGACACTTAATATAAGCAGGAGAAATGTAACAACAGGACACTTAATATAAGCAGGAGAAATGTAACAACAGGACACTTAATATAAGCAGGAGAAATGTAACAACAGGACACTTAATATAAGCAGGAGAAATGTAACAACAGGACACTTAATATAAGCAGGAGAAATGTAACAACAGGACACTTAATATAAGCAGGAGAAATGTAACAACAGGACACTTAATATAAGCAGGAGAAATGTAACAACAGGACACTTAATATAAGCAGGAGAAATGTAACAACAGGACACTTAATATAAGCAGGAGAAATGTAACAACAGGACACTTAATATAAGCAGGAGAAATGTAACAAGAGACATAATCTAAGGAGGAAGGATGTAACAGAAGGTGCAATCTAAGCAGAATAATGTAACAGAAGACGTAATCAAAGTGGGAGTGATGTATATCTGAGCAGGAGTGATGTATATCTGAGTAGGAGTGATGTATATCTGAGCAGGAGTGATGTATATCTGAGTAGGAGTGATGTATATCTGAGCAGGAGTGATGTATATCTGAGCAGGAGTGATGTATATCTGAGCAGGAGTGATGTATATCTGAGCAGGAGTGATGTATATCTGAGCAGGAGTGATGTATATCTGAGCAGGAGTGATGTATATCTGAGCAGGAATGATGTATATCTGAGCAGCAATGGTATAACAGGAGAGGTAATCTAAGTGGAAGTGTTGTAACAGGAGACATAATCTAAGCAGGAGTGATGTAGAGGAAAGCGTAATCTAATAATGAGTGATGTGACTAGAGTCGTTATCTGAGCAGGAGTGATATAACAGGATACATAATCCAATCCAGGACAAGAGACAGTAGATGTTGGAGATATATTGCAGCCAGCCTTCGTTGTGGACACGGCACTTGATGATGATGATGATGGTGATGATGATGAATCTAAACAGGATTGATATCACAGGGGGCGTAATCTAAGCACGAGTGATGTTACAGGAGACGTAATACAAGCACCAGTTATCTAAAAGGAGACTTTTAGGAGTGGTGTAACAGGTGGTGTAACAGGTGGTGTAACAGGTGGTGTAACAGGTTACGTAAACTAAATAGAGGATATGTAACAGGGTAGATAATCTAGGCAGGGGTGATGTAACAGGAGAAGTAATTTAAGCCTGAGTAATATAACAAGATACGTGTTCTAAACAGGAGTGATGTAACAGGTAACGTAATCTAAACAGAAGTGATTTAATAGGAAACGTAATCTAAACAGAAGTGATGTAACAGGAAACGTAATCTAAACAGAAGTGATGTAACAGGAGGCATAATCTAAACAGCAATGATACAACATGAGAAATAAGCTAATAACAATAACGAGTGATGTAACATGAGGCGTAACCTAAGCAGGAGTGATATGAGATGTATTCTAAGAAGCAGTAATGTCACAGTTGACGTAATATCAACAGGAGTGATGTAACAGGAGACATAATCTAAGCATTTATGATGTAACAGGAGAGGTAATCTAAGTCTGAGTAATATAACTGGATACACTTTCTAAATAGGAGTAATGTAACATAAGACTTAATCTAAGCAGAAATGGTATAACAGGAGAGGTAATCTAAACAGGAATGATATAACAGAAAACGTAATCTAAGCAGGAATGATATAACAGGTGACGTAATCTAAGCAGGAGTGACGTAACTGGAGACGTAATCTAAGCAAATGTGATGTAATATAAAACGTTATATAAGCAAGGGTGATGTAATGGGAGACATAATCTAAGCAGGATTGGTGTAACAGGAGGGGTAATCTAAGTAGGATTGATGTAAAAGGAGGCGTAATCTAAGTAGGATTGATGTAACAGGAGGTGTAATCTAAGTAGGATTGATGTAACAGGAATGAATAAACAGGAGACGTAATCTGAACAGGAGATGTAATAATAGACGGAATCTAAGAAAGATGCGAGTGTAAAAGAAGAATCTAAGCAGGAGTGATTTAACATGAGACGCAATCTAAGCAGGAGTGATGTAACAGGAGAGGTAATCTAAGCAGGAGTGATGTAACAGGAGAGGTAATCTAAGCAGGAGTGATGTAACAGGAGAGGTAATCTAAGCAGGAGTGATGTAACATGAGACGTAATCTAAGCAGGAGTGATGTAACAGGAGACGTAATCTAAGCAGGAGTGATTTAACATGAGACGTAATCTAAGCAGGAGTGATGTAACAGGAGAGGTAATCTAAACAAGACTGATATAACACACTTAAGAGATATGTCACTTGTTCTGGTACTGGCATGCTCAAATGTTCAGGATAAATTTGTTGTACGTGTGTTGCTACAAGTATCTTCAAATAGGATACACAGGGTTTGCCAAAGGGTCAGATGATACTTTGAGCTACCACGTTATAGTTTGAATGTAGGGACAAGTCTATGTCAAATTACACAACCATCTGTACAAGCAGAAAATGTTAATGTTTCCTCCACCAAGGCAGAAGTCAGCACTGCTTTGTTCCTCTCGATTTGAGCAAAGATTGTTGAAATGTTTTGAATACCACAAATGAATTGTGAATGACTTGAATATCAATGGATACACTCAGACATATATCATTTCACAATCTGCCGTATATTCTGAAACTAAAGATGCCCAGATTGTCCTTACCACTGACATACGGTCATCATTGACATTGAAATTAGTTTTCTCAGAGAATAGTTATGGACTTGAGGTTCCATGTGGCTCCACGTGACCCGAGAAAAGCAATCAGATGAGAGTGTCTTGGTGGCTCCTGGTAGCCAGGAAAAGCATATTGGAGTTTCCAGATGACTTGATGACTCTGGCAAAGCAGTCAGGTTGGAAGTGTCCAGACAGCTACGAGTGACGTGGTAAAACAATCACAAGTGTAGGTAAAGCATTATTGTAATAAATAAACATTCCTGGCGATCACAAAACCATTGACCCTGGTGGTCCACTTAGATTCCCCTTGTATCTTTACGGTATAGCCTATCTCCGTCTGAAAATTGTTGAAGAGGATAAAACTACTCAACCGAAAAATGGCGGTGATGATATGTAAGTAGAATGTGATTCTGTCTCTAGTAATTGCGTAGCTCTGTGGCAAAGAGGTACAGGGCGTGTCTGTAACAGTCAAGCTGCAAACCATTGCAAACCCCTTTTTATTGTCCTTGGTATGTTAGGAAAGATATAAATAGAAAGGATATTCTTTTGCTAGCAAACAAAATAGTTTGTATGGTCTAAGGGAAATAACAATTGGATGACTGGTACTTAGATTCCAGATAGATTAATTTTCCCTGACAGATAATGACTTTTTTGACGTGACGTAGTGCACATTTAATACAGTGCATTTTAGTTTTATACATTCTTCTTCTTCAGCGTTCATTCTCAAACTCCCGCTGGATTTCTCTTGTAACACGACAATGGTCCTACAAGATTTCCAGTTCAATATAGTCCAGAGAATGGAAATGCGTTGTGTTGACGTTTTATTTGCGCCAATGGCCCAACACATCCGTCTTCGGTGGATTTTATACATTCAGGAGGAGATTACCGTGAACGAGGGGTAGGAATACTGATGAGGAAAGAAATATAAAAATACATCAGTGGGTACTGGACATATAATGACAGAATGATGATGCTAAAGATCAAAGCAAAACCGTTTGATCTGGCCATTATACAAACTTATGCACCAACTACAGATTACACTGAAGAAGAAATAGAACAGTACTACGAAGATCTACAACAACTACTCAAACCAGTAAAATCAACAGACATTTTAATAGTCATGGGAGACATGAATGCAAAAATAGGGAAAGGAAGACATAAGAACATTGTAGGGCAATTCGGACTAGGGACAAGAAATGGCAGAGGAGAAAGACTTACACAGTTCTGTGAGGAGAACAATATGATCATATGTAATACATTCTTTGAACATGAAAATAGAAGATTATATACATGGAAAAGCCCTGGAGACAGAAAGAGGAACCAAATAGATTACATTATGATCAACTATAGATTTAGAAATAGTTTCAAAAACATCAAAACATACCCAGGTGCAGATATCAACTCTGACCTTAATCCAGTGCTGTGCAAAATACATGTCAAACTTAAAAAGATAGTACAAAGAAGAATTCAAGAACCACAGATAGACGCATTAGCGCTAAAACAACCAGACATACAAGAAAAATACATTGTAGATGTAAGGAATAGATATGAACATCTAATGATACAATGCATGGAACAATACAGAAGTGAAAATCCACAAGAGAAAATAGACAATAAGTGGGAATGCTTAAGGAAAAGTATTCAAACATCAAATGAAAATTTACCAATAAGAAAAACCAAGAACAAACAAACATGGAGGACAGATGAAATATTAGAGAAAATGACAGAAAGAAAGAAAGCTAAAAACACGCCAAAATACTGCAGGCTCGGAAAACATACATAATAAAAACTCTAAATGAGTTTGGTGTAGATACTAACACATAAATTTGCAATGACATATACGAAACAGGCCATATACCTAAAGACCTAACATCATCAATATTCATACCACTACCTAAGAAGCCCAGGGCTGTGGACTGTACAGAATACAGAACAATAAGTCTAATGAGCCATCTAACTAAAATACTTCTCAAGATAATACATGAAAGAATTAAGAACAAGATAGACATGGAAGTCGGTGAAGAACACTTCAGTTTTAGGAAAAATAAAGGAACCAGAGAAGCTATACTGAGTATCCGGCTAGTGATAGATAAATATATAGAAGTCCAAAAAAGTATCTATATTTGCTTCATAGACTACAGCAAGGCCTTTGACAGAGTCCAACATGAAAAATTAATCAAATGTCTTCAAGAAATAGACATAGATGGAAAAGACATCAGACTGATTAGAAATATATATTGGGAACAAACTGCATCAATAAGGTGTGAAAACAGCTACTCACCATACATAGAAATAAGAAGAGGGGTAAGACAAGGATATATTTTATCACAAAGTCTATTTAATATCTACACAGAGAATATCTTTAAAAATATAGAAGAAATACCAGGACTCAAGATCAATGGGAAAATAATAAACAACCTTAGATATGCAGATGACACTGCTCTTTTGGCAGAAAGTGAACATGAACTACAAAGACTAATAGATCAAGTCAATAAATCAAGTAATGAATATGGACTGGATATAAATATCCAAAAAACACAAACCATGATAATCAGCAAAGACACAGAAGAACAGGAGGTAAACATAAACATACAGGGAGAGAAACTACAACAAGTAAAACAGTATCAATATCTTGGACACACAGTCACAAATGATGGCAGATGTGAAACAGAAGTTAAAAGGAGAATAGGAATGGCTAAAAGTACCTTCAATGACATGAGGAAATTATTAATATCTAAACAAATTACAAACAAGTTAAAAATGAGAATTATAAAATGCTACATCTATTCCATATTAATGTATGGCTCAGAAACATGGACACTAAATAAACAATTAGAAGACAAAATTGATGCCTTTGAGATGTGGGTATATAGGAGAATAGGGAGAACATCATGGAAAGAGAAGAAAACAAATATAGAGGTGCTAAAGACACTTAATATGAAGAAAGAACTACTAAGAAAAATAAAGATCAGGCAAATAAAATACTTTGGACACATTAAAAGACCTTATTGAAGACCTTACTTGAGGGTAAAGTTAAAGGGAAGCGAGCAAGAGGTATGCAGAGATACAAGTGGGAGAGTAACATCACACGATGGACAGGTTACAGTCTAGCAGAGTGCACTACCAAGACAAGAGACAGGAGATGTTGGAGATATGTTGCAGCCAACCGTCGTTGCGGAGACGGCACTTAATGATGATGATGAGTGCACAACAACAACAACAGAGGAAGCCATTTTTTTGAACACAGAATCTGAGAGGACTCACTATAAAATTACAAAATACGTGAAATTACAAGGTAGGGTTAATTCTCACGACCCACGTGAATATGATGATTGTAACCTCCAGGTGTATGTATGAGGTAGGAACTAAGAGTATTGAGAATATATTGAGAAGTAACAGTGAGTTGAGATCAGACTTCCCTATAACATCGGAGCGAGTAGAACTCTCGTCATGGGGATAATAATTGAATTACTCACCAAATTTGGCTGGAAAGTTTGTGAATCGACAGTCAGTCCTGAGATGTCTAGGTTGATCAATTCATGTAGATAGGAAAAGGCGGAAAACGATAGTAAGGAAAGAACTATAGGACAATCAAAATGTAATAGATTTGAGGACAGATGAAGTATTAGGAAACATATCAAGTTTTAGACTTTTAGTCCAAGTGTACAGAGTATTAGACTAGGAGACTTTTGTGTGAGACAAGTTCAACCTAGGACTTTTTAGAATATAAAGTGTTGGTACATCCATAAGAACAATGGTAGTTTTGTGTAAGAATTATAAGTTAAAGAAGTCTAGAAAACTACACAACTTGACAGAGAAGCATAGTCTACAAGTTGGTTTCCAGAATAATCTTAATGTTGTGTGCAAATTGTATTAAAAAAGAGTCTTGGAATTAGGAGACTAGACACAGTAGCTAACTACTAATCTGGTTCAATTATTTATAGAAAGGATGTCAATATTTTGTAGACATTTTGTTTAAAGAGAACTGGGAAGTTGCAGATTTGCCTAGAGACACATGATAATTCATCTAATTTGTTTACAGAAATAATATATTTATAGAATTCAACATATGTGAATAAGACTTAGAATAGTTGGCAAACAACTGTGTGAGAACAACTAATAACCTATTGTTTTGATTTATACGGAGACTGACTTCATAGAATGTCATATCATGAATGTCAAATAATGTTTGTATGTGAAGCATAAATAGAGATTACATGAATATCTTGATACAGAATTGTTGTAAGCAATTATATGACAAAGTTGATAACAGAACATAACTCTACATGAAATTTTAATAAGAGGACAGCTTTAATAGTAGATTGTGTGTTTTACTGATAATGGAAGTTTTAAAACAGAAACTGAATATATGTTGTACAAGACAAAGCTATGAGAACTAATTATATGGGGAATACCTTTGATAATGAATTCATAGTATAATAAAGCTACAGTGGTTTAGTTTAAAACTCAGATTAAATAGGAAGACACTATTTCAGAACTATGATGATAGAATATTAGTCTCAGAGATCAGACATTGAATACTTTAGTCTCAGAGATCAGACAGTGAATACTTTAGTCTCAGAGATCAGACAGTGAATACTTTAGTCTCAGAGATCAGACAGTGAATACTTTAGTCTCAGAGATCAGACAGTGAATACTTTAGTCTCAGAGATCAGACAGTGAATACTTTAGTCTCAGAGATCAGACAGTGAATACTTTAGTCTCAGAGATCAGACAGTGAATACTTTAGTCTCAGCGATCAGACAGTGAATACTTTAGTCTCAGAGATCAGACAGTGAATACTTTAGTCTCAGCGATCAGACAGTGAATACTTTAGTCTCAGCGATCAGACAGTGAATACTTTAGTCTCAGAGATCAGACAGTGAATACTTTAGTCTCAGCGATCAGACAGTGAATAAGTTGACTTTAGTATTTTATGACTGACAATTATCTTGTGGAATTTAGTCATCTTCAAGACGGGCTACAAGCAGAGAGATATTCGGTGTTGACTCTTCCTATTATTTCTCACACCATGGCTGCCATTACGATTTATTTGAAAAGGGATCCGTCATCTCTACTACTCAACTTTCTTGGAGTTAGCAACCAAGTTATACTTTCGTTAACTTGAAGCAACAATCATCTCTCCAGTACAGAGTTATTCTTCAACGAACATTTTATGACAGATATACATGACCATAAAGTATAGAATCAACCAAACCAAGTATACAGAGCATTATAACTGATAATTACTAGTTTTGGACAATGATGTTGAAACTAATTCATTATTTTCACCTCTGTATTGCAACATGTCAAATCAGATACTAAGCAGTGCTTGTTAGGAATTGACAACACTCTACATCTTATATACTGGGAAATCAGGTAGAAGAAGTATCGGAGGTAATTAATTAATCTATGCATTGATCTTTATATGTATGATGATTGTAATATATAACTTGAGATATTAATATAATAATGATGTCATAGACCATGAGAGTTCAGAATAATAAATGGGTAGCCACCTGAAATATCAGGTAGAGGTGTTGTTAGATTTGTTCATAAGTTAGGTGTGCTGTTTTGATTCCTTTTAAGTCCACTCAAATCAAACATAAGTTAGACGAAGTACATGATTATGAAGAAAGAAAGAAACTATACAAAAAATATACGAAAGTAGGTAATGCCAAAATAAGTTTGATTTCAACAACTTCGGTAATGTTTTGGGTATGTTGACACTAGACTGTGTTGGTCTTCATGTGAAGACTATTCCGTATAATGAATTTGAACACTGAGCCCACATTGCTACATTGAGGTTGTTTGCATCATAACTTCAAGAAGTTTCAGAGTTTATTCCATTGATCAAGCTTTTGTAATTAGCTTGAACGACTTTATGTCTGTGACGACAAAGTACCAAGTTCGATCCCTACCACAGGCATTTGAGCATCCGGACCGTTCAGAGAGCAATGGCAAACTCCTCTACGTATTTATATTGCCTAGAAAATCACCACAGCCACAAATGATGGGTTGCTATCTACGTCCTGAATAGGATACACTATTAATTTTTTTTTTACTTACGTAGAACACAGGTTTTTGATGTTTCACTTGAACACAACAGACGTACTGTTGTGTTAAAATGAAACATTAAAAACCTGTGTTCTATGTAAGTACTATTGTTGTTCTGTTTCCCTGCAGCATTACCTTATATAGATTTAGCGCTCAACTTTAGCAATAATTTACACCAGACATGATGTACCAGTCTGTAAATATGTAAACATTAATTATTATTCTGGTCAAAGCCTTCACCTTGACCTCGTTCGTGTGATCGGTTCTCCTGGCCAGATATGAATAATCTGTAGAAAGTGTACATGATCGCGAGTTCAAAGGTCACATCCAACATTGCGGACAACCAGGAATCCATTGTACCCACCTGAACTGTTTGAGTGCCTGTGTTGTGGATGGCCGCTAGAAATTATTACTCGCCATGTTCCAGATTGGTTAAGATTTCATTTTGATATGAACACAAGCCAAATATGAATAAAAGCCAGAATATGTACACAGTATCATTTCATTTATGTTTGGAATGAAATAGATTGCTTTGATTTATATTTATAAAGGAATAGATTGGTTCAATTTATATTTATGTAGGAATGTGTCGGTTCTATTTATATGTATGAAAAATAGATGAGTCCAATTGACATTGAGAAGTAAATGCCTATTGGTGTTGATAAGCGAATCAACAGGTTAGCGTAATGTTCAAAAGTAAAATTAAGCTGGTTCAGATCTTACGTTGCTGGCTTAAACAACCAAATCTAACTATGTTTATCTAATTATATTTATAAATATTTATGTTTAGCTATAAATAATCTGGCGTTAACAATGTCCACAATTATAAATAGCCTTTATATGTTCCCCTCTGACTATATTTCAGATGTTGTGATCCTATTGTTGCCTTGATGACACGTATAGACCTATCAGGGTCCACACAAGAAATGATGTTACCATACACAACATCTTGATAGCTTCGTCTATTGCCCAGTTCGTACCTAAAGGTACTGCAGCATTCATTGCGCAGACTGAAAGTATCCTGAGAAATCAACTTTGGTATATGAGCTCTGATTGAATCTTTACTCTATAATAAACATATTATTCAGAGAATGTGGACATAAGGTAATGTTCTCGGTATAACCAGCGATGTCACAAGCAATGCGCTGCATTAATGTCCATCGACATATCCTGACAAATGGGAGATAAATTTAATAAATTAAAAAAAAATTCACCTTGGTAAAACCCTGATCTCGCCTTAAGTGACAGAAATCATAATGTTGTGTAATAAAGCTATAACTCCATTATCTTAAGTCAATATTTGTCCCTTGAATTCACAAAACTGTCTGATTGACAAATGATGTTCATTAGAAATCTAGTATAGCTGATTATAAATCTAGTATAGCTGATTATAAATCTAGTATAGCTTGGAGAATCTTGTCATATTAGCACATCAGTTCAAAGTAGATATAAACCAACAAAATAAAAGTCTAGATGTTGGCTTCAGAAAACATAACAAACACTAGTGTTTCTACGAGATATGACCCGGTTCAGGTATGACTAACGATATTTCTACGAGATATGACCCGGTTCAGGTATGACTAACGATATTTCTACGAGATATGACATGGGTCAATGTATAACTGACTATTTACCAGCAACCAACTACCTATAATATGAGAATTATTTCGCTCACAAGTCTAGGTTGACTGATGTCAGTGCCGCCGACCATAGTGTACACACATGTCCAATTCATGCTCTGTGGTAATGTACACAGCTGTGTCCAAATTATGGTCCGTAGAAGTGTACACACATATGTCCAAATCGTGTTCTCTTCTGTACACAAAGTTGAATTATGTGTATCTTGACGTACACACATGTGCACATAGGAAGGAATCTATGAAGTTATCCTTGAGTCAACTAAAGCGTAACCTTGACCTTATATAATGAACCTAAGATTGTCTACAAGTTCGTGATATTTCTAAAAAATAAGTCGCTGCGTATGCAAGGTCACGATGACAATATCCTTGACACTATTAACGTAACGAGATTTCACTCAAGAAACTCAAGGTTTGCAGCTAATACTGCACGAAATAATAGAGAACCGGGGTTCAGTGTGGCAGAAGTTTGCAGCTAATACTGCACAAAATAATAGAGAACCGGGGTTCAGTGTGGCAGAAGTTTGCAGCTTATACTGCAAAAAATATTAGAGAACCGGGGTTCAGTGTGGCAGAAGGCGGTAGAGAACAGGTGCTCAGTGTGGCAGAAGACGGTAGTACCTGAGCTATAGTTACTTGAGCTGGCGGCAGGATTCACTGGCTGCTTCGATCTGCCTAGTACATTCAGAGTTATCACAACTAGGTCTGATATTCTGAAAATGATTTTTTGTTTCGCCTAATGAGCAGCTCGCCTTCTCACAACTGGCAACATGGTGTATCCGTTTACAATTATGAGCAAATACGTTGCCATTTCTACATATGTTCTCCAATTTCTGCACATGTTCGCACATACATATTTCCCTTTCTGTGAGGAAGGCATCGTATGGCCACATAGTTGATTGGGATCTCAAGCTGGGTTGTTGTTGGGAGTATTGCTGTCTCTTGTCGGTTTCCATATGCTCCCAGTGATAGCAGTGTGTCGCTGTGCATGCTGGATGCTCCACGTGAGGAATGAAATCATCAGGCTGAAAACATTGGCTCTCTGGGTCCCACTCATGGTTTTGGGTGTTATGGTGTTGGTACTGGGTGTTCTGATGTTGGAACTGCAAGTCCCACTGATGGTACTGGGTTTTATTGTGTTGGTACTGTGGATCCCACTGATGGTACTGGGTTTTATTGTGTTGGTACTGTTGGTGTTGATAATGTGTGTGATGGTCATGTTGAAAACATAGGTCCTTGTCATGTTGTCCATGCACATGACACTTGCGTCGTGTATAAAAAGGCTGAGGAGTGTAGCTTTCATTCTGGATGAGATCTCTCAAGGAACAACAGAACAAACAGTGAGTTATGGGAGAGCCATCACTTTCGTGCCGACCTGACTTGACAGTCACCTGTGAGACTGAATTTATGGCCTGCAATGCCCACTCAGTACCATCTTCAACCTTGTTACGTGAGCACATTTGGTCACTGTTGTTATCACCTGACTGGCCGAGCCACGCACTAGCATCACCTGAAGCAGTGTTTGTTACACGTGGCAGACTTTGAGTAATTGTTTGAAGTTTCTGGTAAGGAAATCTCTTGATTATCTTCTCCATTGATTTCTCTATTTCAGAGATACACGATTGGGTTTGACATATATGGTCATTTCCTAAGTCTGGGCTGCTCATTTGTGGGCTATCACTATGGGGGCATGCAGTTGGAAGTGTTAAATTGTGTTCATTTCTAGCTTTAGAGGTCCAGTAGATTTGTGAGCCACACACGTTCTGTGAAATTGCGTCAGAAAGTTGTGGTTTTGAAGCAACAAATGAGCTTTTATAGTCAGGAGGACTGGGAGATGGTTGAAAAACACATTTCTGTAAAGCTGCACAGTTAATGTTTGGTGAGTTGCATCTGGTGATCATTGTATTTGAAGGTGAATTATCTCTATAGATAAGAGGAAGAAGATTGATGAAACACTGACATGACTTGTCGCAGCTGGAAGTGCTATCTACGTGGTGCTGGTGTGTAATCTGTGAACGTTGTTGTGACTGATGGTTTTCCTCAGTGCGTACTGATTGTGTATACAATGGGAGACCACTAGTGTCATCAGAGTTTTGAATCTGTGAAATTTGCTTGATTGATAAACCTAAAGGTGATGGGTCAGATGGAGAGTCGAGAGATTGTGAGGTAATATTACAACATTGCATATCAATATTGTTGGAGAATTTTTGGTAAGAACAGATAGATGCTAGTTTACGCTTCTTCTTTTCGTCTAACATTTTCCGTGTTAGACATGATGTTGCTGGCGATCTTGCTAGATGACAAATATCTGGAGTATTGGTACAGCAGCTGGAGGATATACTACTGCGGTGACGAACTTCATTTCTCAGAGGCTTTGATAATGGCGAGATGGACATAACTAACCTGCACGGAGATTTGCTCAAAGGATTTGTTGATGGACTGCTAGATATTTCTTTCTTCAAGCCGTTATCTAAAGCATTCATGAAACCAATCGCCTTCTTGTGTTCCATCATTTTAAATATCCTTTCTGTCTTTACATTTGCTGGTGTTTTCTCCTGAAAAAAAAATGTTCATATGTGATTTCTCTGAAACGATTAAGATTAATGGAAGATATGTCAGCTAGAGACGAGATAGACTAATGGAAGATATGTCAATTGGAGATGAGTGAGATTAATGGGAGATATTTGGCTGATTAATCTCTTCTCACTGTGTTATAGTTACGTTTACTCTTTTTTCTCACTGTGTTATAGTTACGTTTACTCTTTTTTCTCACTGTGTTACAGTTACGTTTACTCTTTTTTCTCACTGTGTTATAGTTACGTTTACTCTTTTTTCTCACTGTGTTACAGTTACGTTTAATCACTTCTCACTGTGTTATAGTTACGTTTACTCTTTTTTCTCACTGTGTTATAGTTACGTTTACTCTTTTTTCTCACTGTGTTACAGTTACGTTTACTCTTTTTTCTCACTGTGTTATAGTTACGTTTAATCTTTTCTCACTGTGTTGTAGTTAAATTTGATCTGGTCTGACTGCGTTATAGTTCTGTTATATTCTACTCACATCTTCACTGCTTGTGTATAATTGAATATGATTTATTTCCTGGGGCTTATCTTGTGATATGGTCACATTATTGGATCCACTGTGAATTGATCTTGCTTTGAGTTTGTGTTTCCTCAGCCTCCCATTAGTTTGAATATTTAACTTCTGACAATGTGCTTACACTGGCTCGTCTGGAACATTCTAAATAAAACATCCACAAAAACAAGTGGCATAGTCATGAGCTGCTGCTTAGCAGCAATATATTGCTTAGCTGCACATAATAACATCAATCTACAAGTAGATGTGTCATCTGAACATCAATCTACAAGTAGATTTATTACATCTGAACATCAGTCTACAAGTACAGTGTAGATTTATATTTCCGACTCAGAAATTCGTCTCACATGGTCAAAGTACTAGGTTAATTTCCGACTGCAGGCTGTTGATCATTCAGACAGCAATGACAACCTACTAAACGTAAATATTGTGCAAACAACATAACTGTGCTGAATAGGCTATGCAAGGAAATTATATATATATATATGTGTGTGTGTGTGTGTGTGTGTGGTGTGTGTGTGTGTGTGTGTGTGTGTGTGTGTGTGTGTGTGCGTGTGTGCGTGTGTGCGTGTGTGCGCGTGTGCGCGTGTGCGCGTGTGCGCGTGTGCGCGTGTGCGCGTGTGCGCGAGTGCGCGTGCGCGCGTGTGCGCGTGTGTGTGTGCGTGTGTGATGACGACTATCCACAGTGGTAGGCTGACGAAGACAATGACACTACAGTGATGTATTAGTATTTCAATCAGTTGTTTTGATGACAGACCTGGTGATACGATCAACACATCAAATAGTATTTATGTCTTCTGGTAGTTGACAATATAGTCGGAAATATAGTTGACAACAACTTCGCCTAGTCTCAGATGCAAATATATAGAATGATATTGAAATTATCATCTTGTAAATGATCGGTCAATAATATATGTTCGTGTCAGTTCACTAGCTTTCTGGCAAGTTATCTATATGTTCGTGTCAGTTCACTAGCTTTCTGGCAAGTTATCTATATGTTCGTGTCAGTTCACTAGCTTTCTGGCAAGTTATCTATATGTTCGTGTCAGTTCACTAGCTTTCTGGCAAGTTATCTATATGTTCGTGTCAGTTCACTAGCTTTCTGGCAAGTTATCTATATGTTCGTATCAGTTCACTAGCTTTCTGGCAAGTTATCTATATGTTCGTGTCAGTTCACTAGCTTTCTGGCAAGTTATCTATATGTTCTCAGCCATAATAACCAAAACAAAATTAGAATATTATTCAATTAACTATGCTCTCTCTCTCTCTCTCTCTCTCTCTCTCTCTCTTTCTGACGATGATGGTGTTCCCCCTTCGCAAACGAAGCTGAGCATGGCATGAAAAAACAATAAATGCGATGAACAAGTAGAAAAACAACACAACATTTGTGATTGTCTAATTTGGTTTGTGAGTTCGTAGATTACCGATGTGTCCGATTCGTGCCAGGAAAGTTATATTGCAGTGCATAGGGTTTTGGGGCAGGATAGTTTTCAGATTTGACCTTACGCTTCCGTCGCTTGTAAATTGCAGTGTTCATTCATTTCAAATTTAGTGATGCCATCAGTGATCTGGGTGTGCCAAGCTGAGCGATCAAGTGCTGTAGTCTCACAGCAGCTAGGATCGATGTTGCAGTGCTTGAGTGAGTTTTTTAGGTGATCCTTGAAGCTCTTTTTCTGCCGTCCGCTTGAACGTTTACAATCACACAGCACCCCCATAGAATAATCTCTTTGGAAGGTGCTTGTCTGGGATACGGACGATATGGACAGTGCCGCAGAGTTGGGACCTAGTCAGCAGGACATGGATGCTTTACCTACGGGACTTCTGAAGGATTTCCGTGTCCAGCGATCGATCCTGCCAACGTACTCCCATGATGTTTCATAGGAACATACAGTGAAGGGAATTAAGTTGTCGAGCGTGCCTCGCATAGACAGTCCAGGATGACGCAGCATAAAGCAGTGTTGATATAACCACTGCGCTGTACACGTCCAAATTAGTTGTCAGACTGAGACCACGCCTGATCCAGACATTGTCACGAAGGCTCCCGAATGCCGCACTGGCGCGAACAATAGGGCAACGTCCTCGTCAATTATCGCAGTTTGTGAGATGGTATTGCCGATGTATAAAAACTTATTGACAGTATTGAGTTTTTGCCTCTTTACTGTAATTATTGGTTCTTTGTAGGTGACACCTGGCGCTGGTTTACACCTTACTATAATGCGTTCATAAAAATGTAAGCACCGATATTGTCTATTATATCCGTAACTATTGAGCGTATAAGCTTCATATTTTGCATAAGTGCATTATTTATGATACACTTTACCTCGTATATGTTTGATTATTATCTGGATTGAACGGCTTTATCGCAGCAATCGCAACGAATGTCGTGTTGAAGGTAACAATATTTTTATGTTGATATTCATAAAAGAAGACAGGTTTAGGGTTATATTGGAGAAATGCGTCTTATTTGTTTATTGTTGTTTTTGCTCTCCGATTATTCATTGGCTGTTAGGCAAAGTGTGATTTTACTAGTCAATTAAAAGCACAATGAAATACGAAGACGTAATCATTATTTGAAACCCCATCAAGACCAGCACCGTCCAGTGGTGATGGGGCTTAGTTCAGCCATCAGGGGTTCGAAACTAAGACTGGTCGGGCAGTCCCATTCGAGCAGGACCACAGTCCTGCCCAAGTAAGCAGAGTGCTGAACACGGAGGCATCCAGCCAAAAGGCGCACAGATAATCAGGATGCCACGCACAAAACACAATGGAACCATGTCTGTATCTATAAAAAGTTATGATGCCTGCCCTGTGGCGGACGTTCAGGCAGGGACGGTGCCGGACCCTATACCTCGACAGGGCCCAACCTCAGTTACTGAAAGCCCTTCTCAATTGCCTCGAGGAGCCAGGAGGCAAGGGAATAGAGCTACTGGCCAAACAAACTTTAAACGACCAATAAAAATAATGCACTGGAATGCTGAGAGTGTCAACAGTAAAAGAGATGGATACAGCAAAAAATTGGAACTTGAAAATGTCCTCAGTGAAGAACAAGTTAATATATGTTGTATCCAAGAAACACATCTCAGCAGCGACATAGCCTTCAAAATCAGAGGCTACCAGTGCTACCGATCAGACCGAAAGGACAGGCGAAAGGGTGGAATTCTGACACTTGTTAAAAACAATATCAGCGCATGTCAGCTGGAAGTATATATGGAAGGGGCAGAATACCAGATGCTCCACCTAAAAACAGACAGTGCAGAATTACATCTCCTGAACTACTACTGCCCAAATGATAAACCATTGGCACTAGATACAATTCCAGACAAAGAGAGACTTATGGTGTGTGGTGACTTCAACAGCCACAGTCAGAGCTGGGGCTACGTTCATATCGACAAGAGAAGTGAGGAACTTGAGAGCTGGCAGAATAAAAATAATCTCATCCTTATTAACCAGCCAGCAGACTCGCCAACCTTCTACTCGAGAGCATGGCACACCAGCTCTACGCCAGACCTGACATTTCACTCACCAGGCCTAGAATGGAACATCACACGTGTCGTTGGAAAGCAGCTTGGGGGTAGTGACCACAGACCAGTATTTCTGGAAATCCACAATGAATTTACCAAGGACAGCAGCACGCTCACTAGGTGGAACTATAAAAGGGCAGATTGGAAAATGTACCAGCATTTAACCAGTGTTCTAGCTAAGAACATGAACTTAGACAAAGACATCAATAGAGCAGTGAGTGAATTTAATAGATGTATACTACATGCTGCTAGTAAAACCATACCCGGGGGGGGCACGCAAAAACTACAAACCTTACTGGAATGATGAACTGGAAAAGCTGCAAAATGAGATGGAAACATCTAGACAGCAGGCTGAAAACAGACCTAGCCAAGAACATCACAACAAATATCAACAAACAAAGGCTAAATTTCAAAGACCCAAGTTACAAGCCAGACGGAGTAGCTGGAAAGAAAAAACAGAGTCGCTGAACCTAGAAAGAGATACTAGGAAATTATGGAAACTTGTAAAACAACTAAATGATGAAGGTACAGGGAGAAATACCAGGATTACACTTTATAAAGATAGAAACATTTTAACAGGTAAACATGCAGCTGATTACTTTGCAGATTCCTTTGCAGAAGACAATAACATCAAAGTCAGCCCAGACAAACAACAGGAGGTTCGAGAGAACCAGCAAAACATTGGATAAGGCGAACATATACCTGAAGTCATGGAGGCACCAATCACAATGAGAGAACTGGAGCATGCAATATCCAAATTGAAAATGAAAAAGTCCCCTGGAGCTGATGGAGTATCCAATGACATGATTAGAAACCTGTGAATTGCAGCAAGAGCAAAGCTACTGCAGATCTTTAACACAAGCTGGTCCAGAGGTAATGTACCACAGGTGTGGAGAGAAGCAATAATGATACCACTCCTCAAATCAGGAAAAGATGGCAATACAGTCTCCAACTACAGGCCCATCAGCCTCACAAGCTGTCTATGCAAAACAATGTAACGCATTATCAATCTTAGGATGCATTGGTACCTTGAAAGTGAAAACCTTCTGGTATCACAGCAAGCAGGTTTCAAACAGTGCTACTCTACTGAAGATCAGGTAACCTATCTCTCCCAAGAGATTGAGAATGCCTTCCAAGATAAGAAACTGGTACTAGCAGCATGGATAGACCTCAGAAAAGCATTTGATAAGGTCTGGAAAGAAGGGCTCCTAAAGAAATTGCGAAATTGCACGGTTAGTTCAAGAATGTACAAATGGGTAAAAGCATACCTGCATAATAGAAGAGCCAGGGTACAGTTAGATGGTCGCAAGAGTAAGAAAGTTCTACTGCGTCATGGAGTCCCCCAGGGAGGAGTCCTGTCACCCACACTTTTCTTGGTTTACATCAATGACGTAGTTGCTGAACTACTACATGGGCTCAAAGTGGCAATGTATGCTGACGACCTGGTGATCTGGTGCACGGAAGAACATGCGACAGTGGCCACTAAACAAATACAAAGAGCTATCGATGCCCTAACCTTATGGGCTAATAGTTGGTGCGTCAGCATTAACACAGATAAGTGCAGCACTACACTCTTTACCCTCTCACCAAAACAAAAAGCCGGTCATATCAAAATAGATGGAGAGCTCTTGAAAGAAGACAAACAACCAACATATCTCGGAGTTACTTTTGATGATAAGCTGACATGGAAGCAGCACATAAACAAAGCAACAACAAAAGCCAGGAGGAAGTTAGCTATCCTGAGAAAACTAAGTGGAACCACATGGGGAGCCAGTGGGAATATATACAGTAAAGTTTACCAGCAAGGCATAAGACCACACCTGGAATATGGTTCAGCTGCGTGGTGTCCTGCATCAAACACCACATTACAAGATCTAGATAAAGTGCAAAACCAGGCACTTAGAATAATGTTGGGAGCAATGAAATCAACACCCATAGCAGAGATGCAGAAAATGGGAAGAATGCAAACACTTGGCGAACGCAGAGACACAAAAGTACCAATTCAGGCAGAAAATTTTCAGTGTATGCCAAGTCATCCAATGAAGGAAAGATTCCAAAATCTCGCAATGGGACGACTGAAAACAAGTAGCTTTATCCATCAAGCTAAACGACTCCGCAGACAACTTACAGACCTACCTGAAGTTGACAGCCCCTTAAGGCCTGTACCAGAACAAACCCCGTGGAGTGAAAGACATGGAATGCCAATATACATTCAGACCCATGTGAAAGGAATACTAAGCGAGGATGAACAGAACAGTGTGCAGCGAAGGACAGTCACCCTCAGTTTCCTGGATGAGGAATATCCACAAGATATATGGGTCAGAGTATACACAGATGGGTCAGCACAGAATGCCGTGAGGAATGGAGGTGCATGTGTATATATAGAATATCCACACAAGCCTAGAGATACAATCAGAACACCGACAACAAAATTCTGCAATAATTATGATGCAGAAATCCAGGAAATTAGTGTGGCAGCTAAAAAAAACTGCTGAACTCCAACTCTGACCAACAGCCTGTGGTATTCCTGACAGATGCAAGGTCAGTGCTTCAAGCTCTCCAGTCTGGAAAACTAACAGACTTGCAAAACTTACTTAATGAATTGTCTTACAAGTATAGGGTAACCATGCAGTGGATACCCTCTCATTGTGGAATACCAGGAAATGAAAAAGTAGACCAACTGGCTAAGGAAGGTGCTGCCGAAGACCAACCAGATATACCAATCACCTACCATCAGAAAAAAACAGATGATCAAGTCAATAAGAAAGCCACAAACACAAGATGACTATCATATTATGAACAGACCAGAACAAGTTATAATTCTACGTCTCAGAACAGGACACAACCGACTCCGCAGTCACATGTATACAAAGTTCAAGATTGGCAACACAGCCATGTGTACATGTGGACAGGCAGCGCAGAGTGCCATACATATACTTCAAGAGTGTTCTGAGCATGAAACGCTGAGGCAGACATATTGGTCAGAGGAAACAACACTGGAATCAAAACTCTATGGGACACTGTATGAACTACAAAAGACAGTGAGTTTTATTAAGGAGGCAGAATTACAGATATAGACATGTTTCAAGTGAACGAAAGATGACGAAGAAGAAATTATTTGAAATATATTGTTGTAAAATGTCTTTAGTGTGTATCTTGTCATGTTTTATCTGCTTGACAAGACAAGTTGCTTACGAAACGCATTTCGTGCATCAAATAGAACAATCAATTCGATCTGGGCAGACGTGTTTGGGGAAGTAGTCTCGGAGCCAATCCTGTGGTTGAGAGATGGAGAGTAGCTACAGACTTGAGAGTCTGGAACCACGGAGTGTTTGTAAAAGTTAAATTTATTTTATCGTATGCTGGACCATAGAGAAGAGAGACGGCTTGTGTCCCTACTACAAGATAGTGGCGTCAATTATCAGAGTATAAAAATATACCACGGACTGTCCGACTACAAGATAGTGGCGTCAATTATCAGAGTATACAAATATACCACGGACTGTCCGACTACAAGATAGTGGCGTCAATTATCAGAGTATACAAATATACCACGGACTGTCCGACTACAAGATAATGGCGTCAATTATCAGAGTATACAAATATACCACGGACTGTCCGACTACAAGATAATGGCGTCAATTATCAGAGTATACAAATATACCACGGACTGCCCGACTACAAGATAATGGCGTCAATTATCAGAGTATACAAATATACCACGGACTGTCCGACTACAAGATAGTGGCGTCAATTATCAGAGTATACAAATATACCACGGACTGTCCGACTACAAGATAATGGCGTCAATTATCAGAGTATACAAATATACCACGGACTGTCCGACTACAAGATAATGGCGTCAATTATCAGAGTATACAAATATACCACGGACTGTCCGACTATAAGATAATGGCGTCAATTATCAGAGTATACAAATATACCACGGACTGTCCGACTACAAGATAATGGCGTCAATTATCAGAGTATACAAATATACCACGGACTGTCCGACTACAAGATAATGGCGTCAATTATCAGAGTATACCACGGACTGTCTTCGTAAATTATTGTAGATGCTCATTATTTACATTGTCGCTGAGAGACGATCGAGTCCGTAGATTTTCATTATATGACTAGGGAGCTTATTGATGTCGCAATCTCCAATATTGCGAATAATAAAATAATTGTTGTTACGTGTAGAGTTATAACCAGGCCGAGTTTCTAGATATCCAGTTGTCAGCTGTGACGAGTATTGATGTCATATTCTTCAATGTTGTGATTGATAAATAAACTGATGTTCAATGTTAGTGTTGACCAAGGTTGAGTTACTTAGTTTCATATTTATGGGACTTGAGATAGAAACCATTATTCGTTAGAACACCAAGCTCATTGGAAATTAAATGACGGTGAATTGGATACTGTATATATCTTCTGATTACGACTATAAGGGTGAACCACTGATACGCTTGTAACAGTAACGTTGTCTGCACTTATGTGTAACAGAAACAACTTGTTACCGAAAATATATAGTTGACTGTCTGTCCTGGACAGACTAGTGTGACAGAAAGAAGATCTACAGCGTCACAATAATTTGCGACGGAAGAAAATGTCTTTTAGGACTTACTGGAATACTGGTGCTGTGACCATGACTAAATCTGTGTAATACTGCTCGACATCAATCAGTTAACCAAAGCACTCCTTCACAATAATATGAGGTTTATTTACACAAGTTGATACACATCAATTAATAGCATCAGACTCATGAGAGAGGCAAATAAACACAAGGCACAAGTCCTAATCTAGTCTTATTCCAGTCCGTCCTCAAATCTGCAGACTAATCCTAAATTATCTGCAACTGGGCAATAATATAATCAACTCAGATTACAAATTACGCTAGCACATCCAGAAATTGTTTCACTCGTGTTATAAGCTAAGTCTTAGAGAGTATACACCGACTAACTATCTGGCTCTGACGCTTCGTCTTTCCTGGGAGACCGAAGACTCTGACTGTTGCGAGACTAACTAGGACTTGTCTCTCCTGGGAGACAAGTGTTGACTGTCCGAGACAAGACTGATAGAGACTCCCCTAACCTGGGAACTGACTCCGGGGACTGCTGTCTCTAGCACTGCCTCATCCTCTTTTTGTGTGCTCCGGTGGGGTCCTCAACCCCACCCTTATTCTTACTCCGCACCTATCATCTTCTCTTCTCGGTCCGCACTTCTACTGATTCTGACTCCGCCTCTACATTATCACCTGTCAAACTCCTGTCTGCGTTTATTAAACCATGCGTAACGTTAGATGTACCTCTCTGGTAAGCGGCTATGCCCCTAGCGTTACGTAACTTAATCGTCTTGCCGATTCTATTGTCTGGTTGTTGTGCGTAGCAACAATTTCAGTCGGACTCTGTGTGAGTTTGTAGACACTCGTCTATTCCAGTTCAAACATCCCATTGTCCTTCCTGGGGTATGGTATAGCAGCGTCACAATAGTTTTTCTACTTCTGTAGTTAGTCATGTCTACCTCCCGTGTCCGAGTGCGTAAGATGCAGACTTGTGATAAATAATATTGCCTTTAGCTAAAGCGTACTAGCTTGTCTCAGATCTGGCTGTCTGACATGTGTGCGAACAACTCGTCTGACATGTGTGCGAACAACTCGTCTGACATGTGTGCGAACAACTCGTCTGCAATTTCCAGTATTAGTACAAACAAACCGTCTGCCACCGCCAATACTATTACACGCTGATACAGATAACTAACTAATTTGTACTACAATAACTACTTGGCAACATAACTTCTCTGAAGACTAAGTCATAAACCTTTAAACCTCCTCTCCCCCCTCCTGACATAACTGAATGCAAGTGACGTAGGATCAGCGGCACGACGCAGAGTACTAACCAAGATATGATAAACTGCCTAGTCAGACAAGCAGACAAGATATGATAAACTTCCTAGTCAGACAAGATATGATAAACTGCCTAGTCAGACAAGCAGATAAGATATGATAAACTGCCTAGTCAGACAAGCAGATAAGATATGATAAACTGCCTAGTCAGACAAGATATGATAAACTGCCTAGTCAGACAAGCAGATAAGATATGATAAACTGCCTAGTCAGACAAGATATGATAAACTGCCTAGTCAGACAAGCAGACAAGATATGATAAACTTCCTAGTCAGACAAGATATGATAAACTGCCTAGTCAGACAAGCAGATAAGATATGATAAACTGCCTAGTCAGACAAGATATGATAAACTGCCTAGTCAGACAAGCAGACAAGATATGATAAACTGCCTAGTCAGACAAGCAGACAAGATATGATAAACTGCCTAGTCAGACAAGATATGATAAACTGCCTAGTCAGACAAGCAGATAAGATATGATAAACTGCCTAGTCAGACAAGCAGATAAGATATGATAAACTGCCTAGTCAGACAAGATATGATAAACTGCCTAGTCAGACAAGATATGATAAACTGCCTAGTCAGACAAGCAGACAAGATATGATAAACTGCCTAGTCAGACAAGCAGACAAGATATGATAAACTGCCTAGTCAGACAAGCAGACAAGATATGATAAACTGCCTAGTCAGACAAGATATGATAAACTGCCTAGTCAGACAAGCAGACAAGATATGATAAACTGCCTAGTCAGACAAGCAGACAAGATATGATAAACTGCCTAGTCAGACAAGCAGACAAGATATGATAAACTGCCTAGTCAGACAAGATATGATAAACTGCCTAGTCAGACACGATATGATAAACTGCCTAGTCAGACAAGCAGACAAGATATGATAAACTGCCTAGTCAGACAAGCAGACAAGATATGATAAACTGCCTAGTCAGACAAGATATGATAAACTGCCTAGTCAGACAAGATATGATAAACTGCCTAGTTAGACAAGCAGACAAGATTGTATACAAATATTCCATTGAGGCTAAATCAGAACTAGTATCATTAGGTAACGATTAGCGGAGAAGGAGAAATTTAGAAAATATTCAAGACGTTTATATTCAGTCAGTGTGTGAATACAAGTATAGAATAATTTCTTCTTTAAATTCTGAACAAAGGACACAAACCATATGTGAGTATTAACATTTGACAATTTTACGGTTATTACCAGGTGTGTGCCGAAATGAACAATTATTTTAAGACGTAAAGAGAAGTTGAACTATTAGTTACGTGAGAAGAAAATGAGCATTTAGTTATTTTGTGGCACAAGAAATTCCAGGAATCATAGTTAGCTACTAGTAGTGTAGATTATATCGCAAACCATTTTCAATATATATATATATATATAAAGAGAGAGAGAGAGAGAGATGTACATAATCATTGTTTACATGGTAGATTGCATGTCAAGTTAAAAATAGTAACATGTATCATTTCAATAATTGTTTATTAGTTAGAGACACATGTGCACAAACAATTTGTTCACAGGAAATCTACGTTTTCCCATATAGTTGATTTCATATTTTCTCTACATAACCTCTGAAGACTCAGTCATAATAGACATTTAACCCCCCCCCCCCCCCCTGCCGTACATATATGCTTTTGGATTACAATCTCAGAACCATTTTGTACAATGGAAGACCATCAATGCAGACCCGAATTCGAGTGCTGAGATGTTATATCGAACCAATCCTTTTTTTTATAGATGGGGAGCATGGAATGTAAACAATAAAATTCAAAGCGAATTAGAGGCTACAGAAAAGCAGTTTATGCGGAGCTTATGAAATTACCCTGGACAGCTACGAAAACTAATGCAGACGTTCTCATTGATTCTGACGTAAAAATATCAATAATAACAAACATTAGGGGCAGACAGTCAAGGTTTCTAGCATGTGCTGAGAAAAACACAGCTTTAACACTTAATAACCAATGGAAAGATCAAGGGGAGAAGAGATAGGAGACGACAAAGAGAAAAGCTACTAGATTGCCTTGTATTGTGGCACGGTAGAAGATCACCAACCGAGCTTATTGACAACACAAGAGACAGAGAGTCGTGGAGAAACATACTCGCCTATGCCATTCGGCTTGACACTTGACTGACTGACATATAATCTCAATGCAACGAAAGAAAAATATTTCATTCGGAATACTGCATTTTTACGCATGCTACAGCACATGAACGATACGCCTACATCAGTAATTACTGTACAAAAAATTTTCCGCATAAAATCATTACAACCTTAAAAAACAACATTCGTAGCGACTGCTGCGATAAATCCGTTGAATCTAGATAATAATCAATCATAAATCTGTAATGTGGTTATGAAATAATGCACTCATGCAAAATATGAAGCATATACGCTCAGTAATTACGGAGAAAATAGACAATATCGGTGGTCAACTATTTATGAACGCGCTATAATGTCTTCGCGGTGATGATGGTGAGACTAAATAAATCACAGGTAAAAAAAAAGGCCATGCTGTCCTGCATGTCTTTCAGACTGGTAGCATTTAGTGCACAATCGTTGGCGAACAAGAGGTCGCGAATAATATCCGTCTTAGTTTTGGTCTTGGCCTTTAATCAACTAAGATTTCCTGTGCTACTAAACGATGATTCTTGCATCCTCCCTAGTTCTTTTTGTGTGTTTTTCATTGAGTTGTCGTACAGCGTCTTGTTGCTGGTTGATGGTGGTGTCGTTGAGATAAGGTTTGTGCTGTTTGTGCTTGTCGTCAAGGAGAGCTTTGATATGTACATCGTTTTCGCAAAACCAGTCTTTATGATTGCGAACAACTGTTCTCTCTCTCTCTCTCTCTCTCTCTCTCTCTCTCTCTCTCTGCATGAATAGAGAAGAGTTTGGCTACATTTAATGAGAAAACTATGAACTACTTTGTTCTCAGAAGTCTGCCATTAAATATGAACACACCAACAAAGAGTGACCTGGAACACAGAAGATTATATACATGAAGACTGACATAGGAATCAGCTAGTTTCAACATGAGTAGCAAACACATTAGCACTGAAAAATTCAGACATACAGCAAAGATATTACATGGAAGTGAGGAACACATATGAAAACATTATTATAGAATACATTGAACCACATAACTAAGAGTCACTTTTAACTCAAGACTTACATGGAAACAGCACGTAGACAAGTGCCAAACAAAATGTATAATGACGACAGCACTTAAAAAATTGGCTGTAACAGATTGGAACGAAAATGGTAAAATTCTAAGTATGGCATACACAGGATACGTAAGACCAACTTTGGAATATGGAATGTCAACATGTGGGACTGCAGTCAAGAGTAACACTCAAAATATACAAAACTGCAATCTCAGAGTTATAACAGGAGGTATGAATACTACCCCAATCACAGAAATGGAAACACGCACAGGTTTGCCATCAATGGAAGAAAGAAGAAATAAAGAAAGTCCTCACACAGTATGCAAAGTTCAAATGTTTGGAGAGTCATCAAATTAACCAAAGATTAAGCAGACTCAAAAGAGGTAGCTTTCTACACTCCGCTAAACAGCTTCAGAAATCACTCACAGATATAGACCTACAAAACCTAAAACCACTAAACACCTTTAACACATACCCAACATGGGACAGGAAAAACTTCCCAAGAATTATGGACAATATACCAAGCAGTATTTCACAAACAGAAACTACTATACAAGTACTAAGGGAGACAACTAAGAATCACATACAGAAAGCATGCCCAAAGGATATATGGACACATGTATATACAGATGGATCAGCGAAAGAGGCAGTATTAGATGGAGGATCGGGAATATATATAGTAACACCAGATGGAAAAGAAATATAAAAATCCATACCCACAGGCAAACATTCCACAAATTTCAAAGCAGAAATGGAAGCCATAATAGAGGCAGCCAAAATGCTCATAAATTTCTTGCCGAGTCACAACAGACATGTAGTCTTTCTAACTGATACAAAGTCAGTATTGCAGGCAGTGAAAGATGCAAATAACACGAGCATGAATGAACTTATACGCTGCTTAGTACACCTCAGCAGTGCTACCAAAGAAACAGTACTGTAGTGGATCTCTGGTCACTGTGGCATACTTGGAAATGAAAAAACTGATCTCTTTGCAAGGAAAGGGGGATCACTGAAATAAATAGAAAGTGATCATATGTACTATGAATGTAAGACTATGATAAAAGTAGAATATAAGAAAAATGTGCAAGAAGATGCACCTAAGTGCAGAACCAAATGTTTCCTACGATCAAATGTAACGCAAGGAACAAACCATCGTCTTCAGACTACGAACTAACACAACAGAATGAGAAGCCACATGTTCCGAAAGCTGAAGATTGGCGAGACAGGGAGAAAATATGGCCTACTGAGACGGCACTACTTTCAGACTTGAGGGGTTCCATGGAAGACCTGAAGAGAATCACATGTCAACGTATAGTCTTACAGTTATACAAGTGAAAGTATAGTCAAAAATCTGTATATGTCAATGTATAGTCTAACAGTTATACAAGTGAAAGTATAGTTAAACATCGGTACAGTGGAAAACGTGATAGTCGCAGGTTACTTACCTGCACTTCCTCCTTGACTGAGTTGAGTTTATTTTCTACGTTGTGCATAGTTTGTGTATGTCTGATCTTTGAGATTAGGTTAAGACTTTCAATGTTTGACCTGACAAGAATAATCTTGCTACCTGCCACAACAAAGTATAGGCAATGTAGAAAGCTTCATCAATTTATGTAACAACTATACATAATCAGACAAAATAAACAGCTCAATCCATGACTAACATAACAATTCAATCCATGACTAACATAACAATTCAATCCATGACTAACATAACAATTCAATCCATGACTAACATAACAATTCAATCCATGACTAACATAACAATTCAATCCATGACTAACATAACAATTCAATCCATGACTAACATAACAATTCAATCCATGAATCTTCTTACATAAATCCATGACTAACATAACAATTCAATCCATGACTAACATAACAATTCAATCCATGACTAACATAACAATTCAATCCATGAATCTTCTTAAATAAATCCACGATTAACATCACCATTAAATCCATGACTCTTCTTACATCATGATGTAAGTAGTGGATCTAGTTACAGGGAATCATTAATTTAATAACTGATGTAAGTAGTGGATTTAGTATTTTGATGTAAGTCATGGATTTAGTTAAGGAGAGCCATGGATTTAATAAGTGATGTAACTCGTGGATTTAGTTACAGGGAGCCATGGATTTAATAACTGATGTAAGTAGTGGATTTAGTATTTTGATGTAAGTCGTGGATTTAGTTACAGAGAGTCATGAATTTAATAACTGATGTAGGTAGTGGATTTAGTATTTTGATGTAAGTCACGGATTTAGTTAAGGAGAGCCATGGATTTAATAAGTGATGTTAAGTCGTGGATTTAGTTACGTGGAGTCATGGATTTAATAATTGATGTACGTCGTGGATCTAGTTACAGGGAGTCATGAATTTAATAAGTGATGTAGGTCGTGGATTTAGTTATAGGGAGTCATGATTTTAATATGTGATGTAAGTAGTGGATTTAGTTAAGGAGAGCCATGGATTTAATAAGTGCCGTAAGTCGTAGATTTAGATAAGGAGAGTCATTGATTTAATAACTGATGTAAGTCGTGGATTTAGGAAAGAATAGTCATATATTAAATTGTGTTGTGAGCTATGGATTTAGTTAAGAAGTGCCATGGAATGAATTGTGATATTAACACTTATTAAATTCATGACTCCATGTAACTAAATCCACGACTTACATCACTTATTAAATCCATGACTCCCTGTAACTAAATCCACTACTTACATCACTTATTAAATCCATGACTCCCTGTATCTAAATCCATTACTGTCATCACTTATTAAATCCATGACTCTCCTTAACTAAATCCGCGACTTACATCACTTATTAAATCCATGACTCCCTGTAACTAAATCCACTACTTACATCACTTATTAAATCCATTACTCCCTGTAACTAAATCCACGACTTACATCACTTATTAAATCCATGACTCTCCTTAACTAAATCCATGACTTACATCACTTATTAAATCCATGACTCTCCTTAATTAAATCCATGACTTACATCACTTATTAAATCCATGACTCTCCTTAATTAAATCCATGACTTACATCACTTATTAAATCCAGGACTCTCCTTAATTAAATCCATGACTTACATCACTTATTAAATCCATTACTCCCTGTAACTAAATCCACGACTTACATCACTTATTAAATCCATGACTCTCCTTAATTAAATCCATGACTTACATCACTTATTAAATCCATGACTCTCCTTAATTAAATCCATGACTTACATCACTTATTAAATCCATTACTCCCTGTAACTAAATCCACGACTTACATCACTTATTAAATCCATGACTCTCCTTAACTAAATCCATGACTTACATCACTTATTAAATCCATGACACTTATTAATTACAGAATCAGACACCAATTCTGTAAATAGTACACCTATACACACTAATGAAACAATGCATCATCCGACACCATTTCCATTATTTACACTGATGAGACTTTTTCAGAGACTTGGTACTTTTTCAGAGACTTGGTACTTTTTCAGAGACAGGTTGTTCTTAAGTGTGGGAGTTGGTCTTCGTCACCAACAGTCATAAACCCAGAACTACCGCAAGGGTCACCTCTGTCCCCAGTATTATTAAATGTGTATACAGTCAAATTAATAGCTGTCAGATTTCAGGACCAGGGAGAACCATGTCTTATGCTGATGACATCTTGGTATATAGGCAGGACAGAGATAGAGAAAGAATTGCCAGAAATGTGCAGAGGGAGCTTGATCGCATAGGAGAATGGTGCAGTAATTCTGGAATTTTTGTTAATCCATCAAAGACATCAATAATATGGTTTTCTCTAAAGAATCATATAGTGAACACGTTCACGCCATCGGTTACTTTGAGAGGGGATGTCCTCGAGAGAACCAGCACAATGAAGTACTTGGGGGTCATGTTAGACCAAAGTCTAAGTTTCAAAGATCATGTTGACCACATCATTGTGATCTTGCGGCGATGAAAGTTATGGCTGGTGCTGAATGTGAATAGAGGCAACTATTTCTGCTGTATCATGGATTGGTGGTGGCGGTGGTAGAGAACGAACTGGCAATGAGTCAGGCTCAAATAGAAAGGCTGGATAGAATCGAGAATGAGGCAATGTGAATAATTTTGGGGTGTACGTGAGATACGTCGGCACGAACTATGCGATACTTATTTGATTGCCCAACTGCAGAGCAAAGAATACAAATGTGCAGGGCGCGGGACTACACCCTCTACACTCTCTACACTCTCTACACCCAGAAATTATCAAAGTGAAAGGCAGTCGACTTAAGACGAAAGTCGTGGATGGGACGCGCAGATGACGTTATACAGAGCGTGTACAGATTAGAAGATGTAATACCTGGTGCCGAATGGAGTCTGGCGCTCTCAGATTGTCCGACAGCCTTCGAAGTAATAGTAACACTCAATAGAGAGTGAAGGAAATGGTGTCCGACAGTGGTGGAGTCGGAGGTGCTCGCTCTGATCGGTGAGAATTCCAGGGAAGGTGATATGATTATATATAAAGATGGGTCAGAGAGACACATCAGGAGTACCTGGGCCTTCAAGGCTCAACGGTGGGGGGAGACCATAAGAGAGGAAAGTGGTGCTTTCGCTCATACGACAAGCAGCATGACAATGGAGATTTTGGCAGTAATCAAAGCTTTGAAATGGGTGTGCTCACAGACTGTCTGCTAGCATGTTGTATACTCAGTGACTCCGTGAGCATGATTATGAAAGTTCAGGCGACGTACGTTCGGGAATAGTGGCTGAATACAGTGAAGAATTCCTGTATGTGCAAAGGGACTTTTATTTTTGTGCGGAACATGCGGGAGTCCAGGGTAATGAGAGGGCAGATAGGTTTCCTGCCCATGCAGCTACTACGGCTGTTGGTGGATCGATGGATCGGACAGACATTTTGAATATCGTACGGAAAAACGCACGAACAAATGACTGTACAAGTGACGATGACTCTTGTACCATGACTAGAATAAGGGAGCATGGTTTGAAATGTAGTGTCGCTAGAAAGGAGCGGTTTCGTGGGCGAGAAAAAATGATGGTCAATCAACTGCGTACTGGGACCGTCATTCAACGTGTAATGGCGGATACACTCAAGGAGAGACCTATGGACTTATCCGGAGTGCCATGTCGATGATCCAACGACTAACTAACTAACAATGATGAGAACAATAAAGAGGATGATAAAATAATCTACACTGAGGAGAACACTCCAGAGTATGATGTAATAATCTACGCTGCTTATAACACTCCAGAGTATGATGTAATAATCTACGCTGCTTATAACACTACAGAGGATGATGTAATAATCTACGCTGAGGAGAACACTACAGAGGATGACGTTAATAATCTACATAGATTATACACTACAGAGGATGATATAATAATCTACTCTGACGATAACAAACACTCCAGAGGATGATATAATAATCTCCTATAAGGATAACCAGAGGATGATGTAATAATCTACTCTGATGATAACAAACACCCTAGAGGATGATGTAATAATCTTTTTTGATGAGTCTTTCATTGATAATAACACAGCAGAAGATGATGTAATAATCTACCCTTACACATCATGACATGATGTTATAATCTACACTTATGATAACGCTACAGTGGACGATGTGATAATCTACACTGATGGTAACACTACAGATTATGCTGTAATAATCTACATTGATGATATCATTGCAGAGAATAATGTGATAATCTACACTCATGATATCTCCACTGGGGATGATATAAAAATCTACGCTGTTTATAACACTAAAGAGGATGCTGTAATAATCTACATTGATGATACTCTACATGGGATGATGTAATAATCTAAACTAATGTTTCAGTCACAGAAAATAACTCTGTAGAAGATGATGTAATAATCTACACTGATCTGTCAGTAATTTATGATAACACTACAGACGATGATGTAATCAACTGCACTGATGGGTCAGTCATTGTAGATTATTACATCAGTGTAGATTATTATATTATCATCTGTAGTGTTATCAACAGTGAAGATTATTACATCATCCTCTGCACTTTTATCGTCAATGAACACCCTAACGTATGCATCCATCTGCAACAAATGTGCAAGTTCTGTTGAGTTGGATGACCACACAGAAGGTACAATGTAATACAGAGTAGATATCCATTCCTCCCTAGATTTGATGTAAATATGGCCACGTATTTGTCCGATGTTTCGCCTGTCTCAGCCATGATCTGTTTCTTTTGAGTTTGAAGCCTTTCACATTATTGACATCTGGATTGTGTTTTGTCTTTTCCTTAAAACAGTATTATTAATGTTGTCTCTTTCAACTGTCATGTAGTCACCTTACATAGAATGAGATATTATGTTGTCTCTTTCAACTGTCATGTGGTCACCTTACATAGAATGAGATATTATGTTGTCTCTTTCAACTGTCATGTGGTCAACTTACATAGAATGAGATATTGTGTTATTTCTTTCAACTGTCATGTGGTCACCTTACATAGAATGAGAAATTATATTGTCTCTTTCAACTGTCATGTGGTCACCTTACATAGAATGAGATATTGTGTTGTCTATTTCAACTGTCATGTTGTGTAGTGATATCTACATAGAATGAGATATTATGACATTTGAAAAAATGGTTAGAAATGTACAAATAATAAGACTGACTGTTAGATCTCACAAAAGGTGTTCTCTTTTGCTCTACTTCACTGAACCTGCCACAGTCAGGTTCATTATCTGATTTCCAGGTCAAGAGGTCTTCCTTGTCAACATCCTGCAGTTGATTGTCCTGTCTTATCAAGTGGGTATTGAGTGTCTTCAGCTGAGTTTCTAGATGTTCCTGGGTGTAATCAAAGAGTGAGTATGATGTGTATGGTAGTTTCTGGATGTTGTGTGTTGTAGATGCTGGGTGATGTGTGTGGTAGTTGCAGGGTGTTGTGTGTTGTAGATGCAGGATGATGTGTGTTGTAGTTGCAGGATGTTGTGTGTTGTAGTTTCAGGTTGGTGTGTGTTATAGTTTCAAGATGATATGTGCGATAGATGCTGATGTTGCGTGTGGTAGATAAGGATATTGTGTGTGGTATTTGCAGGATCATGTATGTGGTAGTTACAGGATGATGTGTGAAGTAGTTTTGGGATATGTGTATGTTGTAGTTTCAGTATTATATTTGTTGTAGTTGCAGGATGTTGTGTGTGTTAGTTGCAGGATGTTGTGTGTGTTAGTTGCAGGATGTTGTGTGTGTTAGTTGCTGGATGTTGTGTGTGTTAGTTGCAGGATGTTGTGTGTGTTAGTTGCAGGATGTTGTGTGTGTTAGTTGCAGGATGTTGTGTGTGTTAGTTGCAGGATGTTTTGTCAGATAATTAAAACATGTTAGAAACACAAAACAGATATCAAAAATGAGTCGATACAGCACAAATAGATAATGACAATGGTGGCTAGCAGGATTGTGAGGTGTTTAAAGAAAGCAAGAGACAAAACAATTGATGACAAAAGTAAGCAATGTACGCGAATAGAATATGCTGATGTCAACAGGGTGATAACTCGACACGACATCGACATACATACAAATATGATCAGGGTTTTATATGAAGATGACACATTGCGATACAATGCTGGTCTATAGAACAAAATACCAGGTGTCAAAGGAGGAGAAGATACTGCACTTATCCTAGACAAGCTTCAAGAAATATTAGGACAAGATAGACAAATTAAAGATGGCAATATAGATACCTAAACTAACAAATCGGAAAAAATTGCCATTTTGTGCGTTCAAGCTATCACTTTGTTTGGAATCAGAATTAAGTATTTCTCAGTTTCACCTCTGGTGTGACCCCGGGTATGTGTCAATAGTCAAAGTAATGCAACTTGCTCACAAAATCTGGTAATAACCGATCCTTTAATTTAAGGAAGTATCTTGAATCCTTGAAGGAAGTTCAGGCGTGGCCATGACATGGTCAGCGGCTAGACGTCAAACTGTGAGATGTATGTACACGGTGATAAGCATGGGCAGTGTGCCAAGAAGTCAATGACTGCAAGAAGGAAGGATGAGTTCCAGACATCTAGCAGCTGATTCTTGAAATCGTTGAAACCACTATTGCAGCAATTCTGCAAGGAGAATAAATTAGGCAAGAGATAAATAATAAACCCTTTATCATGCCTTATTTATAGGCTGCAGTAGGAGCATGTGAAGCACAACTGAAATAATTATTCTTGATGAAGACGGTCTGCTATTATAATTGTTTCTGCAGTAATTTTTTTATAACATCAGAAACATCACACAACAAATACACAATCCCACTAACTTTGCCCATTATTCAATCACATCACACAACAAATACACAGTCCCACTAACTTTGCCCATTATTCAATCACATCACACAACAAATACACAATCCCACTAACTTTGTCCTTTATTCAATCACATCACACAACAAATACACAGTCCCAATAACTTTGTCCTTTATTCAATCACATCACACAACAAATACACAGTCCCAATAACTTTGTCCTTTATTCAATCACATCACACAACAAATACACAATCCCACTAACTTTGTCCTTTATTCAATCACATCACACAACAAATACACAGTCCCAATAACTTTGTCCTTTATTCAATCACATCACACAACAAATACACAGTCCCAATAACTTTGTCCTTTATTCAATCACATCACACAACAAATACACAGTCCCACAAACTTTGCCCTTTATTCAATCATGTCACAGAACAGATACATAGTCCCACTAACTTTGCCCTTTATGCAATCATGTCACACAACAAATACATAGTCCCACTAACTTTGCCATTTATTCAATCATGTCACACAACAAATACACAGTCCCACTAGCTTTGCCCATTATTCAATCACATCACACAACAAATACACAGTCCCACTAACTTTGCCCATTATTCAATCACATCACACAACAAATACACAGTCCCACTAACTTTGCCCTTTATTAAATCACACCATGGCAATAGATATGTCTCATCCAGTATATGATAGTTATATGTCTGTTTGAATAATATGTGTCAGTTTGTGAAAGGCATGTGTAAGTTTGTGATAGATATGTCTCAGTTTGTGATAGATATGTCTCAGTGTTTGTGATAGACTTGTATCAGTATTTGTGATAGACATAAAACATTGTTTGTTTGTTTGTTTGTTTTTCCTTCGCTCCATTGTAACCATCACGGATATCCGTGCGATTTCCGCCGGGATCGTGATTACGAGGTGCCACCGTTATGCGCCTTGTAGGCCTAGCACATCCGATTTCGGCATGCCTTGACAATTCGGGTGGGCTACCCTTAGCCTGTGACAGCCTCTATATCTCTCTCCAGGCACGCGTAGTGGAGACTCTTCGCCCAGACGATTTTTTTCTCTCGTCTGACTCGAACGAGGTGTTCCACTGTCATGAACTTGCCTCGTGTAATTGGACGTGCTGTGCCTGTGCCCATTGGGTACTGAACCGTTTCTCATCCGTGAGCCTGGTTCCTTAAGGGGAAGAACTCAACAGAGGAGTTGGCCCCTGACTCTTTCGCCCTCTTAGCCGAGGTGTCATTCACCGACATCGTGTACCCCTTGTCCAAGTTCGAGTTTCACACCACGCGATTGAGAGCAAGGCGTTCTCGAGCTGAGCGTCCTTGTCCCAATAGCGCCTGAGCCCATCAGGTACTGAACCCTTTCTCTCTTCAAGTGCATTTCCGGTGTAGGAAAACCTGACAGTAGAGTTGGGCCAGGACTACCATCGTTGTCCCTTTCTTGCCTAAGCCAATCGGGTACAGAACCCTTTCTCTTCGCGAGCATATTTCCGGTTTAGGAAGGCTCGACATTAGAGTTGGATTAGGTCTTCTTGCTTTACCAAACGTCAATGAATGGGTCTGGGTCTCTGCATGTAAGGAACACAGGTAACTAGAAGCTCGTCTCGAGCTGACGGAGCTTGTAGTTCCCTTTTCCTATGAACTTTTTATTTTATATTTGCAGTTCGCGCTGCCCTCTAGCGCTGTTCTGCCTTTCATTGTTTCATTGTACTCGGTATGAAGTCTATTTGTCTCTCGCCATGCATCTACCTTTACGTGCATTTTACATTGGCCGCCCCTCCAATGTTCGGACTGGACTGACTAGCTTCACTGTATGTCGACAGTGTCGCTATTTGTGGTGCTGCTGGTGGTGTCGGAGATATTGTCTGTCTCTTGTGCAGTCAAATCTCTTTCCATCTGCTACCTCCACAATCTCGGACACGATCCCCAAATGATTTGGCCAGAATCAGCACGAGCTGCTGTATTTCTGTTTCCAGGGTGCACCGCGTGGAGGTACATTTGGGATCTTGGTTATCTGCTAACCCTGGGTCCGCCTAGAGCAATGCGTTCCCTTTGCACCCCACAGTGTTTGTGATATCATTTGTCAGTGTTTGTGATAGACATGTATCAGTGTTTGTGATAGACATAAATCAGTGTTTGTGATAGACATAAATCAGTGTTTGTGATAGACATAAATCAGTGTTTGTGATAGACATAAATCAGTGTTTGTGATAGACATGTATCAGTGTTTGTGATTGAAATGTATCAATGTTTGTGATGTATATGTATCAGTGTTTGTGGTAGACACGTATCAGTGTTTGTGATTGAAATGTATCAATGTTTGTGATGTATATGTATCAGTGTTTGTGGTAGACACGTATCAGTGTTTGTGATTGAAATGTATCAATGTTTGTGATGTATATGTATCAGTGTTTGTGATAGACATAAATCAGTGTTTGTGAAAGACATAAATCAGTGTTTGTGATAGACATAAATCAGTGTTTGTGATAGACATAAATCAGTGTTTGTGATAGACATGTATCAGTGTTTGTGATTGAAATGTATCAATGTTTGTGATGTATATGTATCAGTGTTTGTGATAGACACGTGTCATTGTTTATTGTAAACATGATAACATAGAACGCACAGACACACACACACAAACAGTGCCATACACATACAAAGACATACACACAGACAGACACAGGCAAACACAGGTAGACACATACACACATATAGACAGGCACAGACACACAGAGACATACACCTACACACAGACACGCATATACAGACACAGGAACACACACACAGAGAATGCATACAGACAAGCGCCGACACACGCACGCACACATACTCACAGAGATAGAGAGAGTTCTAATTTGTTGTGTGCATATAGTCGTGTGTCCTATTGTCTATTGCAGGTCAATGCGTAGCCTTCGTATGTGCAACATTGTCCCATTCCATCATGTTTTTATGTTAATTCTTTCATTGAGAGCTTTAACGAGTCTTTGTAACGTTTATTTAGTGCACACTGAGAGTGTATTACCAACGTTCTCTCACCGTAGAGAAGTATATCTGGTGTACGAACTATATGACCTACCCAATGAAATTGTCTCTGTATCAGAAATAGTAAGGGATACCGACTCTTTCAATCACAGTGCTATCCTATCTTGCCCTTTAGTGTTCGCAACCATTTTTATACAAATTATGTGGAAGCGTAATGCATATACCTTGTCCATGTTTCGTCGGTAATATAACACTGACAGTGCTACTGTAATACAATACTGACAGTACCACTGTAATACAACACTGACAGTGCTACTGTAATACAATACTGGCAGTACCACTGTAATACAATACTGACAGTGCTACAGTAATACAATACTGGCAGTACTACTGTAATACAATACTGGCAGTATCACTGTAATACAATACTGACAGTACTACTGTAATACAATACTGACAGTACCACTGTAATACAACACTGACAGTGCTACTGTAATACAATACTGGCAGTACCACTGTAATACAATACTGACAGTGCTACTGTAATACAATACTGGCAGTACTACTGTAATACAACACTGACAGTGCTACTGTAATACAATACTGGCAGTACTACTGTAATACAATACTGGCAGTATCACTGTAATACAATACTGGCAGTACTAATGTAATACAACACTGACAGTGCTACTGTAATACAATACTGACAGTACTACTGTAATACAACACTAGCAGTACCAATGTATCACAACACTGGAAGTACTAATGTATCACAACACTGGCAGTATCACTGTAATACAATACTGGCAGTACCTCTGTAATACAACACTGGCAGTACCTCTGTAATACAATACTGGCAGTACCAATGTATCACAACACTGGAAGTACTAATGTATCACAACACTGGCAGTACCAATGTATCACAACACTGGAAGTACTAATGTATCACAACACTGGAAGTACTAATGTATCACAACACTGGCAGTACAAATGTAATACAACACTGAGAGTACCACTGTAATACAACACTGGCAGCACTAATGTATCACAACACTGGCAGTACCACTGATCTGTAGATTATAATGTTAGCCTGAAACGGCTAAAATTATATTTTTATGTCAGAAGTGTGCATAAAATCAGCGACAGTGCTCCTTGCCGTGTTGCACCGTGTGGGAAAATAAAATCAGCGACAGTGCTCTTTACCGTGTTGCACCGTGTGGGAAAATAAAATCAGCGACAGTGCTCCTTGCCGTGTTGCACCGTGTGGGAAAATAAAATCAGCGACAGTGCTCCTTGCCGTGTTGCACCGTGTGGTGAATATATAAATAATGGTATGGTTACTGTCTCCATAGATGGTCAGAAAGTAGGCTAGTGTCAATATGAAATATTACCACTACGAAACTCTGCAATTCTAGTCACTTTAGTGGCTGGATGTTTTCTGAATACTTCTGAACGTCAGAGCTAGAAACAGAATAACAAGTATTTATTCATAGTGTTGGTGCATGTCCTCTATGTCGCCAACAGTTCAGACATGTGCATCCTCATAGAATTCAGTAGTAGAATACACTTAATGGAATCAAGCCACTAACTTTGATTTTTTTTATTTTAAAAAAAAACCTCAGTACCCTTCATATATGAAAGGGAAAAAATGTAGTAATTTGCTTCTCTACAAAGTCTATACTACTAATTATAATAATTTTTAAAAAGAGATAGTAAGCTAATCCCCAAAACATTATACAACCAATATTACTACTACTAATACTACAAATATTACTACTAATAATACTTCACATATTACTACTAATAATACTACACATATTACTACTAATAATACTACTAATACTACCAATACTACCAATACTACTAATACTACTAATACTACCAATACTACTAATACTACTAATACTACTAATACTACTAATACTACTAATACTCCTAACACTACTAATACTACAATACTACCAATAATACCAATACTACCAATACTACTAATACTACTAATACTACCAATACTACTAATACTACTAATACTCCTAACACTACTAATACTACAATACTACCAATAATACCAATACTACTAATACTACTAATACTACAATACTACTAATAATACTATACTACTAATACTACTAATACTACAATACTACTAATAATACTATACTACTAATACTACTAATACTACTAATACTACAATACTACCAATAATACCAATACTACTAATACTACTAATACTACAATACTACTAATAATACTATACTACTAATACTACTAATACTACTAATACTACCAATAATACTAATACTACCAATACTACTAATACTACTAATACTACTAATACTACCAATACTACCAATACTACCAATACTACCAATACTACTAATACTACCAATACTACTAATACTACAATACTACTAATACTACAATACTACTAATAATACTATACTACTAATACTACCAATACTACTAATACTACAATACTACTAATACTACTAATACTACTAATACTACTAATACTACAATACTACTAATAATACTATACTACTAATACTACTAATACTACTAATACTACTAATATTACTAATACTACCAATACTACCAATACTACCAATACTACCAATACTACCAATACTACTAATACTACCAATACTACTAATACTACTAATACTACAATACTACTAATACTACTAATACTACTAATACTACAATACTACTAATACTACTAATACTACTAATACTACTAATACTACTAATACTACCAATACTACTAATACTACTAATACTACTAATACTACAATACTACTAATACTACTAATACTACTAATACTACTAATACTACTAATACTACTAATACTACAATACTACTAATACTACTAATACTACCAATACTACCAATACTACCAATACTACCAATACTACCAATACTACTAATACTACCAATACTACTAATACTACCAATACTACTAATACTACTAATACTACAATACTACTAATACTACTAATACTACTAATACTACAATACTACTAATACTACAATACTACTAATAATACTATACTACTAATACTACTAATACTACTAATACTACTAATACTACTAATACTACCAATACTACCAATACTACCAATACTACCAATATTACCAATACTACTAATACTACCAATACTACTAATACTACTAATACTACAATACTACTAATACTACTAATACTACTAATACTACAATACTACTAATACTACTAATACTACTAATACTACCAATACTACTAATACTACTAATACTACTAATACTACAATACTACTAATACTACTAATACTACTAATACTACTAATACTACTAATACTACTAATACTACAATACTACTAATACTACCAATACTACCAATACTACCAATACTACAATACTACCAATACTACCAATACTACCAATACTACCAATAATACCAATACTGCATCGATGATAAACACCTTAAACAAGTAAATGAGTTCACTTACTTAGGAAGCATTATATCAAGTGAAGGGAAAACCAGTAAAGAGATACAAAATAGATGGAACAAAACATACCAGATCCTAGGACATATGACACGCATTTTCAAGAACAAAAATGTAAACATAGACACTAAAGTTGCATTATACAAGACTATTATTATTCCATCACTATGCTACCAGTGCCAAACCTGGACAATGACAGCACAAGACAAAAGAAAAATAGTGACAACAGAAATGACATGTCTACGAAGAATACTCGGAGTGTCATTAAGAGATAGAATTAGAAACGATAACATCAGACAGATAACCAAAACAATACCAGTATTGGAACACATCAGAAGACAGCAGATCAAGTGGTTTTCACACGCTTCCAGACTACCGACATATAGCATGCCACAAATGGCCATGACACATAAACATAACGGTTATAAAGCCAGAGGCAGACCATGTAAAAGATGGATCACAGAAATCAGAGAAGCCACGGGAACAAGCTTACAAACAGCGCACAAGAAGGCCATCTCCAGAGAACTCTTCCACCCCAGACGCTGCACGGCAAACAAGGGACACAGCGTATACATAGATAGATAGACTACAATACTACTAATACTACCAATACTACTAATACTACTAATACTACTAATACTACTAATACTACAATACTACTAATACTACTAATACTACTAATACTACCAATACTACTAATACTACAATACTACTAATAATACTAATACTACTAATACTACCAATACTACTAATACTACTAATACTACTAATACTACCAATACTACTAATACTACTAATACTACTAATACTACCAATACTACTAATACTACAATACTACTAATACTACTAATACTACTAATACTACCAATACTACTAATAATACCAATACTACTAATACTACTAATACTACTAATACTACTAATACCACTAATACTACTAATACTACCAATACTACTAATACTACAATACTACTAATACTACTAATACTACTAATACTACCAATACTACTAATACTACCAATACTACCAATACTACTAATACTACTAATACTACTAATACTACTAATACTACCAATACTACTAATACTACAATACTACTAATACTACTAATACTACCAATACTACTAATACTACCAATACTACTAATACTACAAATACTACTAATACTACAATACTACTAATACTACTAATACTACTAATACTACCAATACTACTAATACTACCAATACTACTAATACTACTAATACTACCAATACTACTAATACTACTAATACTACTAATACTACCAATACTACTAATACTACCAATACTACTAATACTACCAATACTACTAATACTACTAATACTACTAATACTACTAATACTACTAATACTACTAATACTACTAATACTACCAATACTACTAATACTACTAATACTACTAATACTACCAATACTACTAATACTACCAATACTACTAATACTACAAATACTACTAATACTACAATACTACTAATACTACTAATACTACTAATACTACCAATACTACTAATACTACCAATACTACTAATACTACTAATACTACCAATACTACTAATACTACTAATACTACTAATACTACCAATACTACTAATACTACCAATACTACTAATACTACCAATACTACTAATACTACTAATACTACTAATACTACTAATACTACTAATACTACTAATACTACTAATACTACCAATACTACTAATACTACTAATACTACTAATACTACCAATACTACTAATACTACAATACTACTAATACTACTAATACTACTAATACTACCAATACTACTAATACTACCAATACTACTAATACTACTAATACTACTAATACTACTAATACCACTAATACTACTAATACTACCAATACTACTAATACTACAATACTACTAATACTACTAATACTACTAATACTACCAATACTACTAATACTACCAATACTACCAATACTACTAATACTACCAATACTACTAATACTACTAATACTACTAATACTACCAATACTACTAATACTACCAATACTACTAATACTACCAATACTACTAATACTACTAATACTACTAATACTACTAATACTACTAATACTACTAATACTACTAATACTACCAATACTACTAATACTACTAATACTACTAATACTACCAATACTACTAATACTACAATACTACTAATACTACTAATACTACTAATACTACCAATACTACTAATACTACCAATACTACTAATACTACTAATACTACTAATACTACTAATACCACTAATACTACTAATACTACCAATACTACTAATACTACAATACTACTAATACTACTAATACTACTAATACTACCAATACTACTAATACTACCAATACTACCAATACTACTAATACTACTAATACTACTAATACTACTAATACTACCAATACTACTAATACTACAATACTACTAATACTACTAATACTACCAATACTACTAATACTACCAATACTACTAATACTACCAATACTACTAATACTACAATACTACTAATACTACTAATACTACTAATACTACCAATACTACTAATACTACCAATACTACTAATACTACTAATACTACCAATACTACTAATACTACTAATACTACTAATACTACCAATACTACTAATACTACCAATACTACTAATACTACCAATACTACTAATACTACTAATACTACTAATACTACCAATACTACTAATACTACCAATACTACTAATACTACCAATACTACTAATACTACAATACTACTAATACTACTAATACTACTAATACTACCAATACTACTAATACTACCAATACTACTAATACTACTAATACTACCAATACTACTAATACTACTAATACTACTAATACTACCAATACTACTAATACTACCAATACTACTAATACTACAATACTACTAATACTACTAATACTACTAATACTACAATACTACTAATACTACTAATACTACTAATACTACTAATACTACTAATACTACTAATACTACTAATACTACTAATACTACAATACTACTAATACTACTAATACTACTAATACTACTAATACTACTAATACTACTAATACTACTAATACTACAATACTACTAATACTACTAATACTACCAATACTACCAATACTACCAATACTACCAATACTACCAATACTACTAATACTACCAATACTACTAATACTACCAATACTACTAATACTACTAATACTACAATACTACTAATACTACTAATACTACTAATACTACAATACTACTAATACTACAATACTACTAATAATACTATACTACTAATACTACTAATACTACTAATACTACTAATACTACCAATACTACCAATACTACCAATACTACCAATACTACCAATACTACTAATACTACCAATACTACTAATACTACTAATACTACAATACTACTAATACTACTAATACTACTAATACTACAATACTACTAATACTACTAATACTACTAATACTACCAATACTACTAATACTACTAATACTACTAATACTACAATACTACTAATACTACTAATACTACTAATACTACTAATACTACTAATACTACTAATACTACAATACTACTAATACTACCAATACTACCAATACTACCAATACTACAATACTACCAATACTACCAATACTACCAATACTACCAATAATACCAATACTGCATCGATGATAAACACCTTAAACAAGTAAATGAGTTCACTTACTTAGGAAGCATTATATCAAGTGAAGGGAAAACCAGTAAAGAGATACAAAATAGATGGAACAAAACATACCAGATCCTAGGACATATGACACGCATTTTCAAGAACAAAAATGTAAACATAGACACTAAAGTTGCATTATACAAGACTATTATTATTCCATCACTATGCTACCAGTGCCAAACCTGGACAATGACAGCACAAGACAAAAGAAAAATAGTGACAACAGAAATGACATGTCTACGAAGAATACTCGGAGTGTCATTAAGAGATAGAATTAGAAACGATAACATCAGACAGATAACCAAAACAATACCAGTATTGGAACACATCAGAAGACAGCAGATCAAGTGGTTTTCACACGCTTCCAGACTACCGACATATAGCATGCCACAAATGGCCATGACACATAAACATAACGGTTATAAAGCCAGAGGCAGACCATGTAAAAGATGGATCACAGAAATCAGAGAAGCCACGGGAACAAGCTTACAAACAGCGCACAAGAAGGCCATCTCCAGAGAACTCTTCCACCCCAGACGCTGCACGGCAAACAAGGGACACAGCGTATACATAGATAGATAGACTACAATACTACTAATACTACCAATACTACTAATACTACTAATACTACTAATACTACCAATACTACTAATACTACAATACTACTAATACTACCAATACTACTAATACTACAATACTACTAATACTACCAATACTACTAATACTACCAATACTACTAATACTACTAATACTACTAATACTACCAATACTACTAATACTACAATACTACTAATACTACCAATACTACTAATACTACAATACTACTAATACTACCAATACTACTAATACTACCAATACTACTAATACTACTAATACTACTAATACTACCAATACTACTAATACTACTAATACTACCAATACTACTAATACTACTAATACTACTAATACTACTAATACTACTAATACTACTAATACTACCAATACTACTAATACTACTAATACTACTAATACTACTAATACTACAATACTACTAATACTACTAATACTACTAATACTACCAATACTACTAATACTACAATACTACTAATACTACTAATACTACTAATACTACCAATACTACTAATACTACTAATACTACTAATACTACCAATACTACTAATACTACTAATACTACTAATACTACCAATACTACTAATACTACAATACTACTAATACTACTAATACTACTAATACTACCAATACTACTAATACTACCAATACTACTAATACTACTAATACTACTAATACTACTAATACCACTAATACTACTAATACTACCAATACTACTAATACTACAATACTACTAATACTACTAATACTACTAATACTACCAATACTACTAATACTACCAATACTACCAATACTACTAATACTACTAATACTACTAATACTACTAATACTACCAATACTACTAATACTACAATACTACTAATACTACTAATACTACCAATACTACTAATACTACCAATACTACTAATACTACAAATACTACTAATACTACAATACTACTAATACTACTAATACTACTAATACTACCAATACTACTAATACTACCAATACTACTAATACTACTAATACTACCAATACTACTAATACTACTAATACTACTAATACTACCAATACTACTAATACTACCAATACTACTAATACTACCAATACTACTAATACTACTAATACTACTAATACTACTAATACTACTAATACTACTAATACTACTAATACTACCAATACTACTAATACTACTAATACTACTAATACTACTAATACTACTAATACTACAATACTACTAATACTACTAATACTACTAATACTACCAATACTACTAATACTACCAATACTACTAATACTACTAATACTACTAATACTACTAATACCACTAATACTACTAATACTACCAATACTACTAATACTACAATACTACTAATACTACTAATACTACTAATACTACCAATACTACTAATACTACCAATACTACCAATACTACTAATACTACTAATACTACTAATACTACCAATACTACTAATACTACAATACTACTAATACTACTAATACTACCAATACTACTAATACTACCAATACTACTAATACTACCAATACTACTAATACTACAATACTACTAATACTACTAATACTACTAATACTACCAATACTACTAATACTACCAATACTACTAATACTACTAATACTACCAATACTACTAATACTACTAATACTACTAATACTACCAATACTACTAATACTACCAATACTACTAATACTACCAATACTACTAATACTACTAATACTACTAATACTACTAATACTACTAATACTACCAATACTACTAATGATAATAATTGTTATTGTTATCAAAAAAGAAATTGATAAAACATATATAAGAATTGTTCATATTTAAAATGAATAAAATATGTTCAATGTTTTTTCAAACTAAACATCTAACTTGCTATGTCAAAGATTTTTAAAAAAGGGCAAGCAAGGTCTCAGATGAAATTGTAAAAAATGCGATAAAGACGATACAAAACACATGAAATCAAAGAGAAATATAAACAAGAATGTAAAAAAAAAATTTTATTCCTGATTATTTAAAAAAATATTAAAAAGTATATTTAAAAAATTCCTCAAGGAAATTTCAAGGATAATTGTATAACTTATGTAATTTAAAACAGAGGAACAAATATGAATACTCATTTTAATAAAATATACATTGGTGTACAGAGTACTCTCGACAAGTGTACATCAATTAAATTTCAGTTCACTGTTGATTGTTTTTTTTCATTCATCCAATAACTTATAGAGGCATAACAGTCTAATTTTAATTCAGTTTATAATAATTTAAATTCAATGAATAAATTGGAAGAAATATTTTAAACAATAGAACACACTGTATTGCTTGGGTATATACTTTTCAACAAAAAGGAAGTGGATATATTTTTGATCACATTAATCTAACAGAATTAACCAAATTAAAAGTAAAACCATTGACAGGATCATCTTATTGTAAACTTCCTTGTACAAATAATTGCATTCTAAATATTCATAACAAGAATGATCAATATTTTCTATGCTGTGTTATTGCATATGCCAAAAAAATTAAAATCTCATCAAGAAAGAGTATCACATTATTAAAAAAATATCTAGAAGATATTGATATGGAAGGAATTGAATATCCTGTTTAAAAAAACACATTCCAAAGTTGAAAAGATGAATGATAATATATGTATAAATGTTTATGCTCTTCAAAACCAAAACAATTTAAAATCACTATATGCTTTGTATGTTAAAATCCCTCTATGTTATGTATGTTAAAATCCCTCTATGTTATGTATGTTAAAATCCCTCTATGTTATGTATGTTAAAATCCCTATTCAGATATAGCTCACATTATTGATTTATTATTTGTTGAAAATGAAGGAGTCACTCATTATTGATTAAATTAAAAATCTTGAAGCAATTTTATCTACTTACCACAATTAAAAAATATTTATGTAAATTTATAAATATTTATAAAAATATACAATGTCTTCACTATTATATAACTTCTCAAGCATTAATCAACCATCACAAAAAATTGTGAAAATCAATCATTAGCAAAATCAATTTTACTAGAAAAGGAAACCAAATTAAAATTGAAAAATCATCATTTTAAATCTAGATTAACTATTGCTTACTATGTAGATTTTAAATCATTAAATATTCTAATGTTTTCTTTTCAATAAAATCATAATAAATCATATGCAGAGAAAAAATTAAACAAGAAGTATGTTCATTTGGTCTATATGATGAATCTGATAATGCAGATTTCTGTACTTGTTTCTATAATACTTATACAGGATCTGATACACAAAGAAAAGCTTGTTCGAAACATTATAAAGCAATTTTATGATATAGATAAAAAATTATAATAAGAAATAAAAAAAATGCTTACTCCCCAAGGAGAAAAAGATTTTGAAAATTCTAATAATTGTTAAGTGTATAATAAAGAGTTTTATCATTTTTATGAAAAAGTAAGAGAACATTTCTGGTACCTAATCCAAATCTGTCAGTAACATCAGTAACTGCCAGTAACATCAGTAACTGTCAGTAACATCAGAAATTAAAGAGGTGAGGTGCTGGTAGATTAGGCCAGAAATAACAATATGGTGTTAGGGAACACATCCAGAAATAACAATATGGTGTTAGGGAACACATTTTTTGCCATTCACCCAAGACGAATATGGACATGGAAAAGTCCAGATAATAAGACACAATCATTTGCATTACATCATAATAAATACAAGATTCAGAAATTCTTTGAAGTCTGTTAAGACACGTCCAATCGCTGATTGCAAAAGTTACCATGTTTCAGTAATGGGAAAGATTAATATTAGGTTAAAGAGATTAGAAACTACAAAGGCAGATAACAAACCTAATATGAATATGCTGACAAAGAACACAGAATTACAAGAACAGTAGAAAATAACAATTCAAAATATGTACAATGCGATAGAAAAAAATAGAAACCATTGAAGAACAGTGGACGATGTTAAAAGAATCATTGCAGCAAATATCTAAAGAGATTCTAAAGAGATGAAGACACCACAGCCGATGTGACATATCTATCAATGTAAATACATATGTGATATTAATATATAATACATAGCCTAGCCTTGCTGGACAACAAAACCATACTGACAATCGTTAAACGTAGTAAGCCATTGTGATTTAATCTTTTGCTGAGAAAAGAAGGTCTCTCTAAAACATTCATGCAGAGCAAACTAAAAGGTGTTAGGATAAGAGGTGAAAAATTAAAGACATAGACTGATAATATTAAATGTTGGACACTTAATTTTCTCCACATTGTAGATTCAACTCAGAAAATGTTTAAATAAAATATTCATACATCACCAGAAACGAATGTAGACACAAGTTCACTTTTCATACATCAACAGAAACAAATGTAGACACAAGTCCACAGTTGATACAGAAACAAATGTAGGCACAAGTTCACTGTTCATACATCAACAGAAACATATGTAGACACAAGTTCACTGTTCATACATCAACAGAAACAAATGTAGACACAAGTTCACTGTTGATACAGAAACAAATGTAGACACAAGTTCACTGTTCATACATCAACAGAAACAAATGTAGACACAAGTTCACTGTTTATACATCAACAGAAACATATGTAGACACAAGTTCACTGTCTATACATCAACAGAAACATATGTAGACACAAGTCCACAGTTGATACAGAAACAAATGTAGGCACAAGTTTACTGTCTATACATCAACAGAAACAAATGTAGACACAAGTCCACAGTTGATACAGAAACATATGTAGACACACGTTCACTGTTTATACATCAACAGAAACATATGTAGACACAAGTTCACTGTTCATACATCAACAGAAACATATGTAGACACAAGTTCACTCTTCATTCATCAAACAGAAACAAATGTAGACACAAGGTCACTCTTCATACATCAACAGAAACAAATGTAGACATAAGTCCACTGTTGATACAGAATCAAATGTAGACACAAGTTCACTGTTCATACATCAACAGAAACAAATGTAGACACAACTTCACTGTTTTAACATCAACAGAAACAAATTTAGACACAAGTTCACTGTCTATACATCAACAGAAACAAATGTAGACACAAGTCCACAGTTGATACAGAAATAAATGTAGACACACGTTCACTGTTCATACATCAACAGAAACAAATGTAGACACAAGTTCACTGTTTATACAGAAACAGATGTAGACACAAGTTCACTGTTCATACATGAACAGAAACAAATGTAGACACAAGTCCACTGTTGATACAGAAACAGATGTAGACACAAGTTCACTGTTCATACATCAACAGAAACAAATGTAGACACAAGTTCACTGTTGATACAGAAACAAATGTAGACACAAGTCCACTGTTGATACAGAAACAAATGTAGACACACGTTCACTGTTCATACATCAACAGAAACATATGTAGACACAAGTTCACTGTTTATACATCAACAGAAACAAATTTAGACACAAGTTCACTGTTGATACAGAAACAAATGTAGGCACAAGTTCACTGTTCATACATCAACAGAAACAAATGTAGACGCAAGTTCACTGTTTATACATAAACAGAAACAAATGTAGAAACAAGTTCACTGTTTATACATCAACAGAAACAAATTTAGACACAAGTTCACTGTTGATACAGAAACAAATGTAGGCACAAGTTCACTGTTCATACATCAACAGAAAAAAATTTAGACACAAGTTCACTGTTCATACATCAACAGAAACAAATTTAGACACAAGTTCACTGTTGATACAGAAACAAATGTAGACACATGTTCACTGTTCATACATCAACAGAAACAAATTTAGACACAAGTTCACTGTTGATACAGAAACAAATGTAGGCACAAGTTCACTGTTCATACATCAACAGAAACATATGTACCACATTTTCACTGTTCATACATCAACAGAAACAAATGTAGACACAAGTTCACTCTTCATACATCAACAGAAACAAATGTAGACACAAGTCCACTGTTGATTCATCAACATAAACAAATGTAGACACAAGTTCACTGTTGATACAGAAACAGATGTAGACACAAGTTCACTGTTCATACATCAACAGAAACAAATGTAGACACAAGTTCACTGTTTATACATCAAAAGAAACATATGTAGACACAAGTCCACAGTTGATACAGAAACAGATGTAGACACAATTTCACTGTTCATACATCAACAGAAACATATGTAGACACAAGTTCACTCTTCATTCATCAACAGAAACATATGTAGACACAAGGTCACTCCTCATACATCAACAGAAACAAATGTAGACACAACTTCACTGTTTTAACATCAACAGAATCAAATTTAGACACAAGTTCACTGTTGATACAGAAACAAATGTAGACACAAGTTCACTGTTCATACATCAACAGAAACAAATGTAGACACAAGTCCACCGTTGATACAGAAACAAATGTAGGCACAAGTTCACTGTTCATACATCAACAGAAACAAATGTAGACACACGTTCACTGTTTATACATCAACAGAAACAAATGTAGACACAAGTTCAATGTCTATACATCAACAGAAACATATGTAGACACAAGTCCACAGTTGATACAGAAACAAATGTAGGCACAAGTTCACTGTTCATACATCAACAGAAACATATGTAGACACAAGTTCACTGTTCATACATCAACAGAAACAAATGTAGACACAAGTTCACTGTTGATACAGAAACAAATGTAGACACAAGTTCACTGTTCATACATCAACAGAAACAAATGTAGACACAAGTTCACTGTTTATACATCAACAGAAACATATGTAGACACAAGTTCACTGTCTATACATCAACAGAAACATATGTAGACACAAGTCCACAGTTGATACAGAAACATATGTAGACACACGTTCACTGTTTATACATCAACAGAAACATATGTAGACACAAGTTCACTGTTCATACATCAACAGAAACATATGTAGACACAAGTTCACTCTTCATTCATCAACAAAAACAAATGTAGACACAAGGTCACTCTTCATACATCAACAGAAACAAATGTAGACATAAGTCCACTGTTGATACAGAATCAAATGTAGACACAAGTTCACTGTTCATACATCAACAGAAACAAATGTAGACACAACTTCACTGTTTTAACATCAACAGAAACAAATTTAGACACAAGTTCACTGTCTATACATCAACAGAAACAAATGTAGACACAAGTCCACAGTTGATACAGAAATAAATGTAGACACACGTTCACTGTTCATACATCAACAGAAACAAATGTAGACACAAGTTCACTGTTTATACAGAAACAGATGTAGACACAAGTTCACTGTTCATACATGAACAGAAACAAATGTAGACACAAGTCCACTGTTGATACAGAAACAGATGTAGACACAAGTTCACTGTTCATACATCAACAGAAACAAATGTAGACACAAGTTCACTGTTGATACAGAAACAAATGTAGACACAAGTCCACTGTTGATACAGAAACAAATGTAGACACACGTTCACTGTTCATACATCAAAAGAAACAAATGTAGACACAATTTCACTGTTTATACATCAACAGAAACAAATTTAGACACAAGTTCACTGTTGATACAGAAACAAATGTAGGCACAAGTTCACTGTTCATACATCAACAGAAACAAATGTAGACGCAAGTTCACTGTTTATACATCAACAGAAACAAATGTAGAAACAAGTTCACTGTTTATACATCAACAGAAAAAAATTTAGACACAAGTTCACTGTTCATACATCAACAGAAACAAATTTAGACACAAGTTCACTGTTGATACAGAAACAAATGTAGACACATTTTCACTGTTCATACATCAACAGAAACAAATTTAGACACAAGTTCACTGTTGATACAGAAACAAATGTAGGCACAGGTTCACTGTTCATACATCAACAGAAACATATGTACCACAATTTCACTGTTCATACATCAACAGAAACAAATGTAGACACAAGTTCACTCTTCATACATCAACAGAAACAAATGTAGACACACGTCCACTGTTGATTCATCAACAGAAACAAATGTAGACACAAGTCCACTGTTGATACAGAAACAGATGTAGACACAAGTTCACTGTTCATACATCAACAGAAACAAATGTAGACACAACTTCACTGTTGATACAGAAACAGATGTAGACACAAGTTCACTGTTCATACATCAACAGAAACAAATGTAGACACAAGTTCACTGTTTATACATCAACAGAAACATATGTAGACACAAGTCCACTGTTGATACAGAATCAAATGCAGACACAAGTTCACTGTTCATACATCAACAGAAACAAATGTAGACACAACTTCACTGTTTTAACATCAACAGAATCAAATTTAGACACAAGTTCACTGTTGATACAGAAACAAATGTAGACACAAGTTCACTGTTCATACATCAACAGAAACAAATGTAGACACAAGTCCACCGTTGATACAGAAACAAATGTAGGCACAAGTTCACTGTTCATACATCAACAGAAACAAATGTAGACACAACTTCACTGTTGATGCAGAAACAAATGTAGACACAAGTTCACTGTTTATACATCAACAGAAGCATATGTAGACACAAGTTCACTGTTCATACATCAACAGAAACATATGTAGACACAAGTTCACTGTTTATACATCAACAGAAACATATGTAGACACAAGTTCACTGTTCATACATCAACAGAAACTTATGTAGACACAAGTTCACTGTTTATAAATCAACAGAAACATATGTAGACACAAGTTCACTGTTCATACATCAACAGAAACATATGTAGACACAAGTTCACTCTTCATTCATCAACATAAACATATGTAGACACAAGGTCACTCTTCATACATCAACAGAAACAAATGTAGACATAAGTCCACTGTTGATACAGAATCAAATGTAGACACAAGTTCACTGTTCATACATCAACAGAAACAAATGTAGACACAAGTCCACAGTTGATACAGAAACAAATGTAGACACAAGTTCACTGTCTGTACATCAATAGAAACATATGTAGACACAAGTTCACTGTCTATACATCAACAGAAACATATGTAGACACAGGTCCACAGTTGATACAGAAACTATTGTAGACACAAGTTCACTGTTCATACATCAACAGAAACAAATGTAGACACAAGTTCACTGTTTATACATCAACAGAAACATATGTAGACACAAGTCCACAGTTGATACAGAAACAAATGTAGACACAAGTTCACTGTTCATACATCAACAGAAACAAATAAAGACAAAAGTTCACTGTTTATACATCAACAGAAACATATGTAGACACAAGTTCACTGTTTATACATCAACAGAAACATATGTAGACACAACTTCACTGTTTTAACATCAACAGAATCAAATTTAGACACAAGTTCACTGTTGATACAGAAACAAATGTAGACACAAGTTCACTGTTCATACATCAACAGAAACAAATGTAGACACAAGTCCACCGTTGATACAGAAACAAATGTAGGCACAAGTTCACTGTTCATACATCAACAGAAACAAATGTAGACACAACTTCACTGTTGATGCAGAAACAAATGTAGACACAAGTTCACTGTTTATACATCAACAGAAGCATATGTAGACACAAGTTCACTGTTCATACATCAACAGAAACATATGTAGACACAAGTTCACTGTTTATACATCAACAGAAACATATGTAGACACAAGTTCACTGTTCATACATCAACAGAAACTTATGTAGACACAAGTTCACTGTTTATAAATCAACAGAAACAAATGTAGACACAAGTTCACTGTTCATACATCAACAGAAACAAATGTAGACACAAGTCCACCGTTGATACAGAAACAAATGTAGGCACAAGTTCACTGTTCATACATCAACAGAAACAAATGTAGACACAACTTCACTGTTGATGCAGAAACAAATGTAGACACAAGTTCACTGTTTATACATCAACAGAAGCATATGTAGACACAAGTTCACTGTTCATACATCAACAGAAACATATGTAGACACAAGTTCACTGTTTATACATCAACAGAAACATATGTAGACACAAGTTCACTGTTCATACATCAACAGAAACTTATGTAGACACAAGTTCACTGTTTATAAATCAACAGAAACATATGTAGACACAAGTTCACTGTTCATACATCAACAGAAACATATGTAGACACAAGTTCACTCTTCATTCATCAACATAAACATATGTAGACACAAGGTCACTCTTCATACATCAACAGAAACAAATGTAGACACAAGTTCACTGTTGATACAGAAACAAATGTAGACACAAGTCCACTGTTGATACAGAAACAAATGTAGACACACGTTCACTGTTCATACATCAACAGAAACAAATGTAGACACAATTTCACTGTTTATACATCAACAGAAACAAATTTAGACACAAGTTCACTGTTGATACAGAAACAAATGTAGGCACAAGTTCACTGTTCATACATCAACAGAAACAAATGTAGACGCAAGTTCACTGTTTATACATCAACAGAAACAAATGTAGAAACAAGTTCACTGTTTATACATCAACAGAAAAAAATTTAGACACAAGTTCACTGTTCATACATCAACAGAAACAAATTTAGACACAAGTTCACTGTTGATACAGAAACATATGTAGACACATTTTCACTGTTCATACATCAACAGAAACAAATTTAGACACAAGTTCACTGTTGATACAGAAACAAATGTAGGCACAAGTTCACTGTTCATACATCAACAGAAACATATGTACCACAATTTCACTGTTCATACATCAACAGAAACAAATGTAGACACAAGTTCACTCTTCATACATCAACAGAAACAAATGTAGACACAAGTCCACTGTTGATTCATCAACAGAAACAAATGTAGACACAAGTCCACTGTTGATACAGAAACAGATGTAGACACAAGTTCACTGTTCATACATCAACAGAAACAAATGTAGACACAAGTTCACTGTTTATACATCAACAGAAACATATGTAGACACAAGTCCACAGTTGATACAGAAACAAATGTAGACACAAGTTCACTGTTCATACATCAACAGAAACATATGTAGACACAAGTTCACTCTTCATTCATCAACAGAAACATATGTAGACACAAGGTCACTCCTCATACATCAACAGAAACAAATGTAGACATAAGTCCACTGTTGATACAGAATCAAATGTAGACACAAGTTCACTGTTCATACATCAACAGAAACAAATGTAGACACAACTTCACTGTTTTAACATCAACAGAATCAAATTTAGACACAAGTTCACTGTTGATACAGAAACAAATGTAGACACAAGTTCACTGTTCATACATCAACAGAAACAAATGTAGACACAAGTCCACCGTTGATACAGAAACAAATGTAGGCACAAGTTCACTGTTCATACATCAACAGAAACAAATGTAGACACAACTTCACTGTTGATGCAGAAACAAATGTAGACACAAGTTCACTGTTTATACATCAACAGAAGCATATGTAGACACAAGTTCACTGTTCATACATCAACAGAAACATATGTAGACACAAGTTCACTGTTTATACATCAACAGAAACATATGTAGAAACAAGTTCACTGTTCATACATCAACAGAAACATATGTAGACACAAGTTCACTGTTTATAAATCAACAGAAACATATGTTGACACAAGTTCACTGTTCATACATCAACAGAAACATATGTAGACACAAGTTCACTCTTCATTCATCAACATAAACATATGTAGACACAAGGTCACTCTTCATACATCAACAGAAACAAATGTAGACATAAGTCCACTGTTGATACAGAATCAAATGTAGACACAAGTTCACTGTTCATACATCAACAGAAACAAATGTAGACACAAGTCCACAGTTGATACAGAAACAAATGTAGACACAAGTTCACTGTCTGTACATCAATAGAAACATATGTAGACACAAGTTCACTGTCTATACATCAACAGAAACATATGTAGACACAGGTCCACAGTTGATACAGAAACTATTGTAGACACAAGTTCACTGTTCATACATCAACAGAAACAAATGTAGACACAAGTTCACTGTTTATACATCAACAGAAACATATGTAGACACAAGTCCACAGTTGATACAGAAACAAATGTAGACACAAGTTCACTGTTCATACATCAACAGAAACAAATAAAGACACAAGTTCACTGTTTATACATCAACAGAAACATATGTAGACACAGGTTCACTGTTTATACATCAACAGAAACATATGTCGACACAAGTTCACTGTTCATACATAAACAGAAACAAATGTACACAAAAGTTCACTGTTTATAGATCAACAGAAACATATGTAGACACAAGTCCACAGTTGATACAGAAACAAATGTAGGCACAAGGTCACTGTTCATACAATAACGTAAACAAATGTAGACACAAGTTCACTCTTCATACATCAACAGAAACAAATGTAGACACAAGTCCACTGTTGATACATCAACAGAAACAAATGTAGACACAAGTCCACTGTTGATACAGAAACAGATGTAGACACAAGTTCACTGTTCATAAATCAACAGAAACAAATGTAGACACAACGTCACTGTTGATACAGAAACAGATGTAGACACACGTTCACTATTCATACATCAACAGAAACAAATGTAGACACAAGTTCACTGTTCATACATCAAAAGAAACAAATTTAGACATATGTTCACTGTTGATACAGAAACAAATGTAGACACAAGTTCACTGTTCATACATGAACAGATACAAATGTAGACACAAGTCCACTGTTGATACAGAAACAGATGTAGGCACAAGTTCACTGTTCATACATCAACAGAAACAAATGTAGACACAACTTCACTGTTGATACAGAAACAGATGTAGACACACGTTCACTGTTCATACATCAACAGAAACAAATGTAGACACAAGTTCACTGTTTATACATCAACAGAAACAAATTTAGACACAAGTTCACTGTTGATACAGAAACAAATGTAGACACAAGTTCACTGTTCATACATCAACAGAAACAAATGTAGACACAACTTCACTGTTCATACATCAACAGAAACAAATTTAGACACAAGTTCACTGTTTATACAGAAACAAATGTAGACACACGTTCACTTTTCATACATCAACAGAAACAAATGTAGACACAAGTCCACTGTTGATAAAGAAACAGATGTAGACACAAGTTCACTGTTCATACATCAACAGAAACAAATGTAGACACAAGTTCACTGTTGATACAGAAACAAATGTAGACACACGTTCACTGTTCATACATCAACAGAAACAAATGTATACACAACTTCACTGTTTTAACATCACCAGAATCAAATTTAGACACAAGTTCACTGTTGATACAGAAACAAATGTAGACACAAGTTCACTGTTCATACATCAACAGAAACAAATGTAGACACAAGTCCACCGTTGATACAGAAACAAATGTAGGCACAAGTTCACTGTTCATACATCAACAGAAACAAATGTAGACACAAGTTCACTGTTTATACATCAAAGGAAACAAATGTAGACACAAGTTCACTGTCTATACAGAAACAAATGTAGACACATTTTCACTGTTCATACATCAACAGAAACAAATTTAGACACAAGTTCACTGTTGATACAGAAACAAATGTAGGCACAAGTTCACTGTTCATACTTCAACAGAAACATATGTACCACAATTTCACTGTTCATACATCAACAGAAACAAATGTAGACACAAGTTCACTCTTCATACATCAACAGAAACAAATGTAGACACAAGTCCACTGTTGATTCATCAACAGAAACAAATGTAGACACAAGTCCACTGTTGATACAGAAACAGATGTAGACACAAGTTCACTGTTCATACATCAACAGAAACAAATGTAGACACAACTTCACTGTTGATACAGAAACAGATGTAGACACAAGTTCACTGTTCATACATCAACAGAAACAAATGTAGACACAAGTTCACTGTTTATACATCAACAGAAACATATGTAGACACAAGTCCACAGTTGATACAGAAACAAATGTAGACACAAGTTCACTGTTCATACATCAACAGAAACATATGTAGACACAAGTTCACTCTTCATTCATCAACAGAAACATATGTAGACACAAGGTCACTCCTCATACATCAACAGAAACAAATGTAGACATAAGTCCACTGTTGATACAGAATCAAATGTAGACACAAGTTCACTGTTCATACATCAACAGAAACAAATGTAGACACAACTTCACTGTTTTAACATCAACAGAATCAAATTTAGACACAAGTTCACTGTTGATACAGAAACAAATGTAGACACAAGTTCACTGTTCATACATCAACAGAAACAAATGTAGACACAAGTCCACCGTTGATACAGAAACAAATGTAGGCACAAGTTCACTGTTCATACATCAACAGAAACAAATGTAGACACAACTTCACTGTTGATGCAGAAACAAATGTAGACACAAGTTCACTGTTTATACATCAACAGAAGCATATGTAGACACAAGTTCACTGTTCATACATCAACAGAAACATATGTAGACACAAGTTCACTGTTTATACATCAACAGAAACATATGTAGACACAAGTTCACTGTTCATACATCAACAGAAACATATGTAGACACAAGTTCACTGTTTATAAATCAACAGAAACATATGTAGACACAAGTTCACTGTTCATACATCAACAGAAACATATGTAGACACAGGTCCACTGTTGATACAGAAACTATTGTAGACACAAGTTCACTGTTCATACATCAACAGAAACAAATGTAGACACAAGTTCACTGTTTATACATCAACAGAAACATATGTCGACACAAGTTCACTGTTCATACATAAACAGAAACAAATGTACACAAAAGTTCACTGTTTATAGATCAACAGAAACATATGTAGACACAAGTCCACAGTTGATACAGAAACAAATGTAGGCACAAGGTCACTGTTCATACAATAACGTAAACAAATGTAGACACAAGTTCACTCTTCATACATCAACAGAAACAAATGTAGACACAAGTCCACTGTTGATACATCAACAGAAACAAATGTAGACACAAGTCCACTGTTGATACAGAAACAGATGTAGACACAAGTTCACTGTTCATAAATCAACAGAAACAAATGTAGACACAACGTCACTGTTGATACAGAAACAGATGTAGACACACGTTCACTATTCATACATCAACAGAAACAAATGTAGACACAAGTTCACTGTTCATACATCAACAGAAACAAATTTAGACATATGTTCACTGTTGATACAGAAACAAATGTAGACACAAGTTCACTGTTCATACATGAACAGATACAAATGTAGACACAAGTCCACTGTTGATACAGAAACAGATGTAGGCACAAGTTCACTGTTCATACATCAACAGAAACAAATGTAGACACAACTTCACTGTTGATACAGAAACAGATGTAGACACACGTTCACTGTTCATACATCAACAGAAACAAATGTAGACACAAGTTCACTGTTTATACATCAACAGAAACAAATTTAGACACAAGTTCACTGTTGATACAGAAACAAATGTAGACACAAGTTCACTGTTCATACATCAACAGAAACAAATGTAGACACAACTTCACTGTTCATACATCAACAGAAACAAATTTAGACACAAGTTCACTGTTGATACAGAAACAAATGTAGACACACGTTCACTTTTCATACATCAACAGAAACAAATGTAGACACAAGTCCACTGTTGATAAAGAAACAGATGTAGACACAAGTTCACTGTTCATACATCAACAGAAACAAATGTAGACACAAGTTCACTGTTGATACAGAAACAAATGTAGACACACGTTCACTGTTCATACATCAACAGAAACAAATGTAGACACAAGTTCACTGTTGATACATCAACAGAAACAAATGTAGACACAAGTTCACTGTTCATACATCAACAGAAACAAATTTAGACATAAGTCCACTGTTGATACAGAATCAAATGTAGACACAAGTTCACTGTTCATACATCAACAGAAACAAATGTAGACACAACTTCACTGTTTTAACATCAACAGAATCAAATTTAGACACAAGTTCACTGTTGATACAGAAACAAATGTAGACACAAGTTCACTGTTCATACATCAACAGAAACAAATGTAGACACAAGTCCACCGTTGATACAGAAACAAATGTAGGCACAAGTTCACTGTTCATACATCAACAGAAACAAATGTAGGCACAAGTTTACTGTTCATACATCAACAGAAACATATGTAGACACAAGTTCACTGTTCATACATCAACAGAAACAAATGTAGACACAAGTTCACTGTTGATACAGAAACAAATGTAGACACAAGTTCACTGTTCATACATCAACAGAAACAAATGTAGACACAAGTTCACTGTTTATACATCAACAGAAACATATGTAGACACAAGTTCACTGTCTATACATCAACAGAAACATATGTAGACACAAGTCCACAGTTGATACAGAAACAAATGTAGGCACAAGTTTACTGTCTATACATCAACAGAAACAAATGTAGACACAAGTCCACAGTTGATACAGAAACATATGTAGACACACGTTCACTGTTTATACATCAGCAGAAACATATGTAGACACAAGTTCACTGTTCATACATCAACAGAAACATATGTAGACACAAGTTCACTCTTCATTCATCAACAAAAACAAATGTAGACACAAGGTCACTCTTCATACATCAACAGAAACAAATGTAGACATAAGTCCACTGTTGATACAGAATCAAATGTAGACACAAGTTCACTGTTCATACATCAACAGAAACAAATGTAGACACAACTTCACTGTTTTAACATCAACAGAAACAAATTTAGACACAAGTTCACTGTCTATAGATCAACAGAAACAAATGTAGACACAAGTCCACAGTTGATACAGAAATAAATGTAGACACACGTTCACTGTTCATACATCAACAGAAACAAATGTAGACACAAGTTCACTGTTTATACAGAAACAGATGTAGACACAAGTTCACTGTTCATACATGAACAGAAACAAATGTAGACACAAGTCCACTGTTGATACAGAAACAGATGTAGACACAAGTTCACTGTTCATACATCAACAGAAACAAATGTAGACACAAGTTCACTGTTGATACAGAAACAAATGTAGACACAAGTCCACTGTTGATACAGAAACAAATGTAGACACACGTTCACTGTTCATACATCAACAGAAACAAATGTAGACACAATTTCACTGTTTATACATCAACAGAAACAAATTTAGACACAAGTTCACTGTTGATACAGAAACAAATGTAGGCACAAGTTCACTGTTCATACATCAACAGAAACAAATGTAGACGCAAGTTCACTGTTTATACATCAACAGAAACAAATGTAGAAACAAGTTCACTGTTTATACATCAACAGAAAAAAATTTAGACAGAAGTTCACTGTTCATACATCAACAGAAACAAATTTAGACACAAGTTCACTGTTGATACAGAAACAAATGTAGACACATTTTCACTGTTCATACATCAACAGAAACAAATTTAGACACAAGTTCACTGTTGATACAGAAACAAATGTAGGCACAAGTTCACTGTTCATACATCAACAGAAACATATGTACCACAATTTCACTGTTCATACATCAACAGAAACAAATGTAGACACAAGTTCACTCTTCATACATCAACAGAAACAAATGTAGACACAAGTCCACTGTTGATTCATCAACAGAAACAAATGTAGACACAAGTCCACTGTTGATACAGAAACAGATGTAGACACAAGTTCACTGTTCATACATCAACAGAAACAAATGTAGACACAACTTCACTGTTGATACAGAAACAGATGTAGACACAAGTTCACTGTTCATACATCAACAGAAACAAATGTAGACACAAGTTCACTGTTTATACATCAACAGAAACATATGTAGACACAAGTCCACAGTTGATACAGAAACAAATGTAGACACAAGTTCACTGTTCATACATCAACAGAAACATATGTAGACACAAGTTCACTCTTCATTCATCAACAGAAACATATGTAGACACAAGGTCACTCCTCATACATCAACAGAAACAAATGTAGACATAAGTCCACTGTTGATACAGAATCAAATGTAGACACAAGTTCACTGTTCATACATCAACAGAAACAAATGTAGACACAACTTCACTGTTTTAACATCAACAGAATCAAATTTAGACACAAGTTCACTGTTGATACAGAAACAAATGTAGACACAAGTTCACTGTTCATACATCAACAGAAACAAATGTAGACACAAGTCCACCGTTGATACAGAAACAAATGTAGGCACAAGTTCACTGTTCATACATCAACAGAAACAAATGTAGACACAACTTCACTGTTGATGCAGAAACAAATGTAGACACAAGTTCACTGTTTATACATCAACAGAAGCATATGTAGACACAAGTTCACTGTTCATACATCAACAGAAACATATGTAGACACAAGTTCACTGTTTATACATCAACAGAAACATATGTAGAAACAAGTTCACTGTTCATACATCAACAGAAACATATGTAGACACAAGTTCACTGTTTATAAATCAACAGAAACATATGTTGACACAAGTTCACTGTTCATACATCAACAGAAACATATGTAGACACAAGTTCACTCTTCATTCATCAACATAAACATATGTAGACACAAGGTCACTCTTCATACATCAACAGAAACAAATGTAGACATAAGTCCACTGTTGATACAGAATCAAATGTAGACACAAGTTCACTGTTCATACATCAACAGAAACAAATGTAGACACAAGTCCACAGTTGATACAGAAACAAATGTAGACACAAGTTCACTGTCTGTACATCAATAGAAACATATGTAGACACAAGTTCACTGTCTATACATCAACAGAAACATATGTAGACACAGGTCCACAGTTGATACAGAAACTATTGTAGACACAAGTTCACTGTTCATACATCAACAGAAACAAATGTAGACACAAGTTCACTGTTTATACATCAACAGAAACATATGTAGACACAAGTCCACAGTTGATACAGAAACAAATGTAGACACAAGTTCACTGTTCATACATCAACAGAAACAAATAAAGACACAAGTTCACTGTTTATACATCAACAGAAACATATGTAGACACACGTTCACTGTTTATACATCAACAGAAACATATGTCGACACAAGTTCACTGTTCATACATAAACAGAAACAAATGTACACAAAAGTTCACTGTTTATAGATCAACAGAAACATATGTAGACACAAGTCCACAGTTGATACAGAAACAAATGTAGGCACAAGGTCACTGTTCATACAATAACGTAAACAAATGTAGACACAAGTTCACTCTTCATACATCAACAGAAACAAATGTAGACACAAGTCCACTGTTGATACATCAACAGAAACAAATGTAGACACAAGTCCACTGTTGATACAGAAACAGATGTAGACACAAGTTCACTGTTCATAAATCAACAGAAACAAATGTAGACACAACGTCACTGTTGATACAGAAACAGATGTAGACACACGTTCACTATTCATACATCAACAGAAACAAATGTAGACACAAGTTCACTGTTCATACATCAACAGAAACAAATTTAGACATATGTTCACTGTTGATACAGAAACAAATGTAGACACAAGTTCACTGTTCATACATGAACAGATACAAATGTAGACACAAGTCCACTGTTGATACAGAAACAGATGTAGGCACAAGTTCACTGTTCATACATCAACAGAAACAAATGTAGACACAACTTCACTGTTGATACAGAAACAGATGTAGACACACGTTCACTGTTCATACATCAACAGAAACAAATGTAGACACAAGTTCACTGTTTATACATCAACAGAAACAAATTTAGACACAAGTTCACTGTTGATACAGAAACAAATGTAGACACAAGTTCACTGTTCATACATCAACAGAAACAAATGTAGACACAACTTCACTGTTCATACATCAACAGAAACAAATTTAGACACAAGTTCACTGTTGATACAGAAACAAATGTAGACACACGTTCACTTTTCATACATCAACAGAAACAAATGTAGACACAAGTCCACTGTTGATAAAGAAACAGATGTAGACACAAGTTCACTGTTCATACATCAACAGAAACAAATGTAGACACAAGTTCACTGTTGATACAGAAACAAATGTAGACACACGTTCACTGTTCATACATCAACAGAAACAAATGTAGACACAAGTTCACTGTTGATACATCAACAGAAACAAATGTAGACACAAGTTCACTGTTCATACATCAACAGAAACAAATTTAGACACAAGTTCACTGTTGATACAGAAACAAATGTAGACACAAGTTCACTGTTCATACATCAACAGAAACAAATGTAGACACAAGTTCACTGTTTATACATCAACAGAAACAAATTTAGACACACGTTCACTGTTGATACAGAAACAAATGTAGACACAAGTTCAATGTTCATACATCAACAGAAACAAATTTAGACACAAGTTCACTGTTGATACAGAAACAAATGTAGGCACAAGTTCACTGTTCATACATCAACAGAAACATATGTAGACACAAGTTCACTGTTTATACATCAACAGAAACATATGTAGACACAAGTTCATTGTTTATACATCAACAGAAACATATGTAGACACAAGTCCACAGTTGATACAGAAACAAATGTAGACACAAGTTCACTTTTCATACATCAACAGAAAAATATGTAGACACAGTTCACTCTTCATTCATCAACAGAAACATATGTAGACACAAGGTCACTCTTCATACATCAACAGAAACAAATGTAGACATAAGTCCACTGTTGATACAGAATCAAATGTAGACACAACTTCACTGTTTTAACATCAACAGAATCAAATTTAGACACAAGTTCACTGTTGATACAGAAACAAATGTAGACACAAGTTCACTGTTCATACATCAACAGAAACAAATGTAGACACAAGTCCACAGTTGATACAGAAACAAATGTAGGCACAAGTTCACTGTTCATACATCAACAGAAACAAATGTAGACACAACTTCACTGTTGATGCAGAAACAAATGTAGACACAAGTTCACTGTTTATACATCAACAGAAACAAATTTAGACACAAGTTCACTGTTGATACAGAAACAAATGTAGGCACAAGTTCACTGTTCATACATCAACTGAAACAGATGTAGACACAAGTTCACTGTTCATACAGAAACAGATGTAGACACAAGTTCACTGTTCATACATCAACAGAAACAAATTTAGACACAAGTTCACTGTTGATACAGAAACAGATGTAGACACACGTTCACTGTTCATACATCAACAGAAACAAATTTAGACACAAGTTCACTGTTGATACAGAAACAGATGTAGACACAAGTTCACTGTTCATACATCAACAGAAACAAATTTAGACACAAGTTCACTGTTGATACAGAAACAAATGTAGGCACAAGTTCACTGTTCATACATCAACAGAAACAAATGTAGACACAAGTTCACTGTTGATACAGAAACAAATGTAGACACAACTTCACTGTTGATACAGAAACAGATGTAAACACAAGTTCACTGTTCATACATCAACAGAAACAAATTTAGACACACACATTCAGTGTTGAGAATTATCCCATGGTACTTACAACTCTGCTTCTGAGATCTATGCTGTCTTCCATCGACGAGGTACATGTTTGTCTCACATCAGACGTGAATGGAATGGTAGCTAGATTTGATGTTCTCCTACTAAGCAAGTTCTGTCTGTTGAAATCAATAATCGTAGAAATCGTTGATGCGGACTGTTCCAGTAGCAAGCTGGAGCTAGTTGAAAATTGTGCAGGATGATCAGTACCCATTCCCTGAAATGTCTTAGCAGAATGACATTTTGTCACAGCTCTAGGCTGTGATTTCATTGTAGGTAGTACAAACCAGGAAAGTGTTCTGATAACAGGAGCTTTGCGCCATGGCATGTTTATTGTGTTGTCGGGTTTATCAGAAAAACTGCATGAGTACTGTTCGATAGCGCTTTCATTTCCTGTGTATATTGTTTGTGCTCGATACGTATGCATCTGTGCTGGATCTGTGTGTATCTGTGCTTGACATGTATGCATCTGTGCTGGATCGGTGTGTATCTGTGCTTGACATGTATGCATCTGTGTTAGATCGGTATGCATCTGTGCATGCTCTGTGTGCATCCGTATTGTTTGTACATCATCTGTGTGTAACTGAGCATGTATGGCATCATACGTGCATATATGTGCAGGCATGACATCATTTGTATGTATCTGTGCAGGTATGACATCATCTGTATGTATCTGTGCAGGTATGATATCATGTGTGCGTATCTGTGCAGGCGTTCCATTATCTGTGTATATCTGTGCTGAAATGACATCATCTGTCTGCATATGTGCTGGCAAGACTTTATCTGTGTGTATCTGTGCTGAAATGACATCATCTGTCTGCATATGTGCTGGCAAGACTTTATCTGTGTGTATCTGTGCTGAAATGACATCATCTGTGTGTATCTGCGTTGACTGTACATGCGCCATATGTGTTTGAGCTATATGTAAGTTATCTGTGTTTATTGGTGCAGACAGCACGTGATCTGTGTTTATTGGTGCAGACTGTGCATCGCCTATGTGTATCTGTGAATGAGATGTATGTATCTGCGCTATCTGCATAGAATTTGAGTGAACCGGTGACGTTTGTGATCGATATGTTCCTATATGTGATGGTTGTAAATGTTCTTTATGTATTGGTGGTGGCTGTAAGTTGTATATGCTTAACTGTGACGGCTGTACTTGATAGCTGTGTGCTGTTGGTGACTGTACATAATCTGTGTGTATCTGTGTTGGCTGTACATAATATGTGTGTAGCTTTGATGGCTGCAACTGGTCTGTGTGTATCTGTGTTGGCTGTACATAATATGTGTGTAGCTTTGATGGCTGCAACTGGTCTGTGTGTATCTGTAAAGGCTGCAACTGGTCTGGGTATATCTGTGATGGCTGCAACTGGTATGTGTGTATCTGTGATGGCTGCAACTGGTCTGTGTGTATCTGTGATGGCTGCAACTTGGCTGTGTGTATCTGTGATGGCTGCAACTTGGCTGTGTGTATCTGTGATAGCTGCAACTGGTATGTGTGTAAATTTGATGGCTGCAACTGGTCTGTGTGTATCTGTGATGGATGTAGGTGTTCTGTATGCTCCTGCGCTAAATGCGAATGATCTATATTCATCTTTGTTGATTCTACAGAACATGTATGTATCTGTGCTTGTTGTACACAGTCTGTGTGTATCTGTGCTGCCTGTGAATGATCAGAATGTATCTGTAGCAGTTGTGCATTATCACTGTGTATCTGTGACATTTGTACATAGTCTGCAGGCTGATGTGATATTATGCAGTTTTCTGCAGGCTGTAATGAGATTGTGACATTTTCTGCAGGTTGTGGTGAAATTGTGACATTTTCTGCAGACTGTAGTGAGATTGGGACATTGTTTAAACATTTCGGTGTAGAATATGGGCTAGAACAGCCAATTTTAGAAATATTTTTGACTTCCTCCAAGATTTGTATATGACTCCATTTGTATTCATCATTCGTACACATGTTATCTACAACTTTTTCAAGTACTAAGTCAATGTCATTTAATCCTTGTGTGTTCCATCTTGTCAATACATTCACATTGGAACAGATAGCATGAGATGTTACTGGCATTTCTGTTGATGTTTTACCCCCGTTCTGTGAGTGCAAGATATTTCTTGGAATATGTCCAGTCTTCCTTGATGGTGGCTTCTGAACATCCAACTTGTGGTCGTTGTTTGCTTGGCTAGCAGGAGCATACAATCCTGATAGATAAGAAACGTTCAAATAACATGTTACCGCGAGTTAATACCAGAAGACTGGCATGTAGAAATCATATCATAAGATTATATCAATAAATATCAGAGCACCGCTGTATGTCTGATTAGGTCTAAGATAGCAAGACAGACTAAACCTACGGCAGACAGATAAAATGTTAAGATAGCCAGACAGACTAAACCTACGGCAGACAGATAAAATGTTAAGGCAAGAAGACATATTAAATATAGGACAATTTTATTAACAATAAGATAGACATATTGGGTATAAGATAGAGACACGTCATCGAGGTCAGCTTCTTAAAGTGGAGATGGGGCTTAATACAGCCAACAGAGGCTGGTAAAGTCATCCTTTACATCGAACAGAACCACAATCCTACCTAAACAAGCACCGGTGCTGAATTCGTAGATACCATGGTGAGAGGTGCGCCAGCAAGCGTGGTATAATGTAACCCACCTAATGAACATGTCTGTACCACAAAATATTTTCATCACAATTCTCGCTGTGATGTTCCCCAGGCAGGAGTAGTACTAGATTCTTGACAGAATCCACGCCCAGCTACAGGGTGTGCCTTTAGTTTACCTTGTGGAACTAGGAGTATGGCGGTGAATACGAATTTCCAAATCTTGGATACAATATTTTTCACAATGAGAGAAGAGAGTTGAGAGAAATAATTGGGAAGATGACAACAACATTATCCTTCTCTACAATTTACAGGACCCACAAACTTTCTACTTAAGAAGATAGTATAGCACCTTCATCCCATACTTGGCATTCTGCACCACATAACTGTCTGGAATAGTTGAAATAGTTAAAATTCAAAACAAATGGCATAGTCTGAATAGCAGTAAAACTGAAGTAATGGTAATATGGAAGAATAAATGTCTTCCAGCATGCAACATCAAATGGGATCAGACTGAAACAAGTCAACATATGAGTGCATAAATGGAAGATGTATTAAAGAAGTCAAATTTAAGATTGCCTATGCCAAGGCAACATTTAACAAGATGAAGACGATCCTATGTAACATATCTTTGTCAATGGAGGAGAGAAAGAGAGTTCTTAGAGTTGTGTAGAACTAGAATTAATTCTGATATTGACAAGTGAATCTTGCAACACTCAGCAAAAATATGAAACATTAAATAAAGGCAGCAGGGATGCGGTTTTATAGAAGAATGTTTACAACTCAAAGGACAGATAAAAAAGTGTTATGAACATATCTTGAAATAATTTAATTCAGAAAGAGGACTGTTTATCCTCATAAAAAATAACGGTTTCGTTTCCTATCTTAGGCTGAATAGGGAGTTCTTCCCCCCCCCCCCCCCCCCCCATGGTTCATTCACAATTAGAAGATACAAAATAAGTTTCAAAAGTAAATTGACTTCACTGTTTCCGATTTACCATGTGTACTTCGTCAGTGTCAACGAAGCGGCACGCCGCGTGCAGAGAGTACCACTCATAGCACGTAACTCCGTGGTTTTCAAGGTATATCCGAAATATTGTACCTTATTAAACAATAAGACACGAGTCAGATTCGAACCAATGACCTCTTGAACACAAAGCGAACAGCTTAGCAACTACGCTAGAAATATAGCGGATTAAAGAAAACGTTTGGCAGGAAAATACAGAATAGCAAATACAAAGATGCCCAAATGTGATCATACATGTCCCAAATGTGACCATACATGTCCCAAATGTGACCATACATGTCCCAAATGTGATCATACATGTCCCAAATGTGACCATACATGTCCCAAATGTGATCATACATGTCCCAAATGTGACCATACATGTCCCAAATGTGACCATACATGTCCCAAATGTGAACATACATGTCCCAAATGTGACCATACATGTCCCAAATGTGATCATACATGTCCCAAATGTGACCATACATGTCCCAAATGTGACCATACATGTCCCAAATGCGACCATACATGTCCCAAATGTGATCATACATGTCCCAAATGTGAACATACATGTCCCAAATGTGGTCATTTATGTCACAAATGTGATCATACACGTCCCAAATGTGATAATACATGTCCCAAAAGTGACAGACGATTCTATAAAAAAGATTGGACCATATCTCCGCATATCTCCGCACACACCAGAGAGATACAATAACACAAGTCTGAAACTGTTGTCAACATTCCTGCACACAACAGAGAGATATAACAACACAAGTCTGAAACTGTTGCCAACATTCCTGCACACACCAGAGAGATATAACAACACAAGTCTGAAACTGTTGCCAACATTCCTGCACACACCAGAGAGATATAACAACACAAGTCTGAAACTATGGTCAACAACGCCTGCGATGAACTACTGTTAGTGCAAGCCGAGGGATAAGGATAGACGCTGGTGGTATGTGGAACCACCACCCCTCCCACACATACACAGACACATACACACACTCCAAGCAATATAACCCCTATACTAACATATTAATGCGATTCTTGTACCAAAAAAAACAAACTGTAAAGTGGGAAATTAGAGGCAATAAAGATGTGGCTCTATAGAAGAATGCCATAGAAGAAAAACTAATGTGGGGTTGTGTAAAGAGTCAAATGTTTGTTTGTTTGTTTTGCGTTCGCTCCATTGTAACTATCACGGACATCCGTGCGATTTCCGCCGGGAGCGTGATTACGTTGTGCCACCGTTATGCGCCTTGTAGGCCTAGCACATACGATTTCGGCATGCCTTGACAATTTGGGTGGGCTACCCTTAGTCTGTGACAGCCTCTATATCTGTCTCCAGGCACGCGTAGTGGCGACTCTTCGCCCAGACGATTTTTGCTCTCGTCTGACTCGCACGAGGTGTTCCACTGTCTATGAACTTGCCTCGTGTAATTGGACGTGCTGTGCCTGTGCCCATTGGGTACTGAACCGTTTCTCATCCATGAGCCTGGTTCCTTAAGGGGAAGAACTCAACAGAGGAGTTGGACCCTGGCTCTTTCGCCCTCTTAGCCGAGGTGTCATTCACCGACATCGTGTACCCCTTGTCCAAGTTCGAGTCTCACACCACGCGTTTGAGAGCAAGGCGTTCTCGAGCTGAGCGTCCTTGTCCCAATAGCGCCTGAGCCCATCAGGTACTGAACCCTTTCTCTCTTCACGTGTATTTCCGGTGTAGGAAAACCTGACAGTAGAGTTGGGCCAGGGCTAAATCGTTGTCCCTTTTGTGCCTGAACCCATCGGGTACGGAACCCTTTCTCTCTGCAAGTGTACTTCCGTTATAGGAAACCTTGACAGTAGAGTTGGGCCAGGACTACCATCGTTGTCCCTTTCTTGCCTAAGCCCATCGGGTACAGAACCCTTTTCCTTCGTGAGCATATTTCCGGTTTAGGAAGGCTTGACATAAGAGTTGGGTTAGGTCTTCTTGCTTTAACAAACGCCAATGCATGGGTCTGGGTCTCTGCCTGTAAGCAACACAGGTAACTAGAAGATCGTCTCGAGCTGATGGAGCTTGTAGTTCCCCTTTCCTAGGAACTTTTCACTTTCTATTTGCAGTTCGCGCTGCCCTCTAGCGCTGTTCTGCCCTATCATTGTTTCATTGTACTCGGTATGAAATATATTTGTCTCTCGCCATGCATCTACCTTTACGTGCATTTTACATTGGCCGCCCCTCCTCAAACTGCAACCTGACTGAGAACGGATCTACGTCTCTGATCTAGCTTCAAAAAGTCTCCTGATGTGGTCTATGTAGATAACATGTTTCAACTAGCTTCAACTAGCTTCAACTAGCTTCAAGAAGTCTCCTGATGTGGTCTATGTAGATAACATGTTTCAGTATTGTCCATATGCAGGCATCCAACCACATGGGAACCTGCAACTGTATGTTAGTATCAATGTTTGACCACTCACTAGATATGAGCACATGGTTTTGGTACACCTATTATTATTATATATTGCGGCAGGACTTTGTGTGCTGATGGACATATCGATGTCCACAAGTCAAACTACCAGTTTTCTGTCCCGGTTGAAAAGGGACCAGGGAAGACTGTGACCTGCCATACCTATTATAAAAGGTAAATAAGAGTGTTCAGCATGAGATTGTCAACCAGTCCTGTATACAGTTAAAGTTACTGACAATTCAATATAAATTTTTCATTCATTTGTTGAAAATCTCACAAATGCAAGAGTTGAGCAAGGATTGCCTACATGAAGTTAACATACAAGAGTTGAACAAGGTTTTCCTAAATGAAGTTAATATGCAAGAGTTGAACAAGGTTTTCCTACATGAAATTAATATGCAAGAGTTGAACAAGGATTGCCTACATGACGTTAACAGGTAAGAATTGCACACAGATTGTTTACATGACTGTAAGAGGTAAGAGTTGCACAAAGATTTCCTACATGACGATAACAGTTAAGAGATGCACACAGATTGTTTACATGACTGTAAGAGGTAAGAGTTGCACACAGATTGTTTACATTACTGTAAGAGGTAAGAGTTGCACAAAGATTGCCTACATGAAGTTAACATGCAAGAGTCCAACAAGGATTGCCTACATGAAGTTAACATGCAAGAGTCCAACAAGGATTGCCTACATGAAGTTAACATGCAAGAGTTGAGCAAGGATTGCCTACATGAAGTTCATATGCAAGAGTTGAACAAGGATTACCTACATGAAGTTAACATCCAAAAGTTGCACAAAGATTACCTACATGACGTTAACAGGCAATAGTTGACCAAGGAATGCCTACATGAAGCTCACATTCAAGAGTTGAACAAGGATTGAACAAGAATAGGAACAACAATTATTACATCAAACCTACCAGAATGGTGTTGTTTGACAACATTAGCATATGTGCGACGTTCCAGAGGGCCTTGTTTCTCAAGCATAGTCACTGTTATATCTCCTGCAAGGTTGGAATTTTCAGTTGACACAATATTTAGTTCAACATCATCATGTGGGGAATTATCTGACAATGTATTTGAATAAGGCACCTTAGACACTGTCTGACTAGAGAGCACACACAACGGTGCGGCGGCTGACATTGTCTGCGGACTTGATGTTTCCGTCAATGTAGATGTTAATTTTTTGAAGTATCCCGGTGCTGTGCCCATATCCGTGTTTAAGTTCGCCGCCTGTGCCTGTCAAACAGCAAGTATATAATATAACACATATGCCACGTATCAGCAACACATGCTGACACACAATAGCTACACACTAGCAACATACAAGAAAAAATATGACACATAATCAATATCACGTGCTGACCCACGATTACTACTACACACTAACAACACATATCAAATATATGACACACGATAAATACCAAATGTTGAAAACACAACAATAGCTACACACCGAACACATACGTCTAAATATCATGTCTACAATGTCGACCGCATATGATTTCATTCTTGACAATGCCATTCACAGACGTTTATAGAATATAATATAAACGGTGATTTCTGAAATGTCATCATTATCTTGGTAAATTATAAAGATGTATTAATTGCGATGTTGTAATAATTGTTCATTCCAGGATGAAACTACGACAGGTCCAGCAAGCGGTAGAGGATGTGTGTGTTCATCTTGATTCTTGATTAAAAACTTGCTTCACAGCACGCGGGACATTCCCATAAGTGATCCGCCCCGTTCCAGCAGTATTCCCAGTGTATGTACACTCAGAGTCCCGGTCAGGTGTTGATTGTGTGATCTTCGGGACTTTCCAAAAAATTTACATTTCCTTCCCTCACCTCTAGATACTCCCATTTTTAACATTCTCTGTACGTTCTCCTTCTCATTGACATCATCCTCATCTTGGAATGAACCTATTACTGCCTTCATTAAGTCTGCTTTATCTCTTCTCAGCATTGTGCCGTCTATCGCCGCATTGTCTGCCAATAAGTCGACTTTCACGCCTCCCCTGACCCTAGCATGACCACGGCAGCAAATCCATGCAATGCTCTTGACAACCGAGCCGCTCAATAAGTCCCACCATTCCCCTCTTAGCATGAACTTTTCTATTTTGCGCAGCATTCTCCGAGAGTCCGCGTGCACTATCGAGTGTTTCCAAGCTAAATCTTGGTAAACAGCAGAGACACAGAAAGCCAGACTAATATCATGATGAATGGACATAAGCTTGAGGAGGTGAATACCTTCAAATACCTCGGATCCAGTATATGCAGCGATGGTAAATGCAAAGCAGAACTAAAAATAAGACTGGAGATGGCTTTAGCTTCCTTGTCAAGGCTAACTGTGATTTGGAAAAGCAACATCAGTGTTGGAGTGAAAATCAAACTGTATAAGTCGCTGGTGCTTTCTGTTGTGTTGCGTGGTTGTGAGAGTTGGACACTCACTGCGGACATGGAGAGAAGATTACAGGCTTTCGAGTATAAATGCTACAGAAGAATTCTACGAATTTCCTATAGGGAACATAAGACCAATGTGTACGTAAGAAATAAAGTAGAGATGTGTGCAGGTAAGAAATAAAGTAGAGATGTGTGCAGGTAAGAAATAAAGTAGAGATGTGTGCAGGTAAGAAATAAAGTAGAGATGTGTGCAGGTAAGAAATAAAGTAGAGATGTGTGCAGGTGTCTAGGAGCCATTGCTTTCAATAGTAATATTCGCTGGAGTAATCTATGTGACATCAACGGTAGAATAGAAGTAGATTAACTCGATAATCTGTCATGTAGATGGAGACATCAACGGTAGAATAGAAGTAGATTAACTCGATAATCTGTCATGTAGATGGAGACATCAACGGTAGAATAGAAGTAGATTAACTCGATAATCTGTCATGTAGATGGAGACATCAAAGGTAGAATAGAAGTAGATTAACTCGATAATCTGTCATGTAGATGGAGACATCAAAGGTAGAATAGAAGTAGATTAACTCGATAATCTGTCATGTAGATGGAGACATCAAAGGTAGAATAGAAGTAGATTAACTCGATAATCTGTCATGTAGATGGAGACATCAAAGGTAGAATAGAAGTAGATTAACTCGGTATTATTACTCAAGTCAGTGATTTCTTCTCAGTTTCTTCCTCCACCCATTCACTGCCCTTTCCTATTTCGTCAAATTCACATACTATTCGCAGTGTCTTCAGCCTCTGCCATCCATGATCTTCCACGCTTGAATCGTTTTCCCTTTGACTCATCTAGACGATGGAGTAATGGGTGGTGGTTGTATTCTGTCACTCTAAGGTACGACTTAACTTGTGCTACCTGATGTCACACTCTAATGCTGAGGAGATCAAGCAGAAATCTCATGGCAGAGATGGGTGTATCTCTAGTACACCCCAGTACCCCTCTAATTGCCTCATTTTGGACTTTTAGTAATCTATCGACTTGTGTCTGTGACAGTGTTAGTAGGCCGAGGCCATAATCTGTGACAGATAGCATCAACACTTGCAGAAGCAGAAAAAGTACCCATTGATGCATGTCGAAGGTTGCCTCGAAACACTGATCCCTCTTTTAGCCTTCTGAATCATATTTGTGACGTACTTGTTGATTGAGAGACTTCAATCAAAGATTATCCCAAGATTTTTAAGGTCCTGGTCTCTTTCAATGAATGAGCCCATGCAACTGACAGCTGGCAGTGTGTCATTGACCAGATTATTATTTAAGGAGTACCAGACGACCTCTGCTTTCGAGGGATTGATCTCAGCTTTGTATTTCTGCACCATATCGGCAATTGATCTAGTCCATTTTGTACACTGTCAGCGATATCTGTTATGTTCCTGTTCAAGTTGTATAGTAGGATATCGTCAGCGTATGTTAGAACTCTACAATTGCTGGGAGTTTGCAATTGAGAAATTCTCAACATATACATATTATCAAGCACTGGGGACAGAGGAGATCCTTGTGGCAGACCAGGTGCTATCGTTCTGATCTCAGACGTCCAGGATCAACACCTCAGAGCGACTTTTCTACATATTAGCACATTTGCTATCCAGCGTATGATCCAGGGATGGATACCATGTTCCCTTATCATGTTGACAAGATGTGTGTAACTAACTCTATTGTATGCATCTTTCAAGTCTATCGCTGCAACTGCAGATTCTTCTTTGTTCTGAAAATCTTCATAAACTTCATATGCAAGAACTACTGTAAAAGGCTTGTAACTTGGCTCTTTGAAATTTAGCCTTTGTTTGCTGATATTTGTTGTGATGTTCTTGGCTAGGTCTGTTTTCAGCTTGCTGTCTAGATGTTTCCATCTCATTTTGCAGCTTTTCCAGTTCATCATTCCAGTAAGGTTTGTAGTTTTTGCGTGCCCCCCCCCGGGTATGGTTTTACTAGCAGCATGTAGTATACCTCTAATAAATTCACTCACTGCTCTATTGATGTATGTGTCCAGGTTCATGTCCTTAGCTAGAACACTGGTTAAATGCTGGTACATTTTCCAATCTGCCCGTTTATAGTTCCACCTAGTGAGCGTGCTGCTGTCCTTGGTAAATTCTTTGTGGATTTCCAGAAATACTGGTCTGTGGTCACTACCCCCAAGCTGCTTTCCAACGACACGTGTGATGTTCCATTCTAGGCCTGGTGAGTGAAATGTCAGGTCTGGCGTAGAGCTGGTGTGCCATGCTCTCGAGTAGAAGGTTGGCGAGTCTGCTGGCTGGTTAATAAGGATGAGATTATTTTTATTCTGCCAGCTCTCAAGTTCCTCACCTCTCTTGTCGATATGATCTTAGCCTCAGCTCTGAGAGTGGCTGTTGAAGTCACCACACAGCATAAGTCTCTCTTTATCTGGAATTGTGTCTAGTGCCAATGGTTTATCATTTGGGCAGTAGTAGTTCAGGAGATGGAATTCTGCATTCTCTGTTTTTAGGTGGAGCATCTGGTATTCTGCCCCTTCCATATATACTTCCAGCTGACATGCGAGGATATTGTTTTTAAAAAGTGTCAGAATTCCACCCTTTCGCCTGTCCTTTCTGTCAGACCTGTAGCACTGGTAGCCTCTGATTTTGAAGGCTATGTCGCTGCTGAGGTGTGTTTCTTGGATACCGCATATATTAACTTGTTCTTCACTTATGACATTTTCAAGTTCCAATTTTTTTTATCCATCTCTTTTACTATTGACACCCTCAGCATTCCAGTACATTATTTTTATTTGTCGTTTGTTTGTTTGGCCAGTACCTCAATTCCCTTGCCTCCTGGCTCCTCGGGGCAATTGAGAAGGACTTCCAGTAACTGAGGTTGGGCCCTTTCGAGGTATAGGGCCCGGCACCGTCCCTTCCTGAACGTCTACAACAGGGCAGCACCATAACTGTTTATAGATGCAGACATATTTCCATTGTGTTTTGTGCGTCGCATCCTGATTATCTGTGCGCCTTTCGGCTGGTCGCCTCCGTCTTCAGCACTCTTCTTACTTGGGCCAGACTATGGTCCTGCTCGAGTGGGAGTGCCCGACCAGTATTAGTTTCTAGTCCCTGATGGCTGAACTAAGCCCCATCACCATTACAAGGTGCTGGTCTCGATGGGGTTTGTCCGCCGTGACCTTCTCAGTAATTTTTTTCCAACACATCTTCTTTGCTTCTTCGGTAACTTGTTTAAAAGCCTCAATTGTCTTCTTCATTACACTCTGTGCCCCCCCCCCCCCCGTCAATCACTGAGTGTGGTGTATACCTGTTTTCTAATGCGTTGTCAATGTGTGTTCATTCCAGTTAATTAAACTATGACAGTTTCAGGAAACCAGTAGATAATTTGAGTGTTCATTCAAGGATGAATATACGACACGTCCAACAAACGCGTAAGGAATTAGAATGAATGGAGTGTTCATTCAAGGATGATTTGACATATATTACTCTTAAGCCACATAGGAAACATCTATAGCAAGATACTAGAGAGAAGGATGCACGCATATATAGAACCACAGCTCAACAACACACAATTAGGCTTTTGGAAAATAAAAGCTGTACAGACGCAATCTTCGCCTTCAAACAACTATCAGAAAAAGCAACAGAACACAACGTAGACTTATATCTGGCTTTCGTGGATCAAGAGAAAGCTTTTGCCAGAGTGGATAGAGCACAACTATGGATAACATTACAAACATACGGAGTACCCCAATATCTGATAAGCCTATGTCAGAGCATATACGCCAATAGTCAATGTGCAGTAAGAACGAGAACAGGTACATCGGGTAATTTCCAAATTCATTCGGGAGTGAGACATGGATGTATACTATACCCCCCCCCCTCCCTATTGTTCATAACATGCATAGATCACATTTGCAAAATAGCAAAGACAACGGAATAAAACAATGTGAATGATAGCTTTAATTAATCGCTAATTGCAGACCGGATCAAGTACTAGTGGAATCATCAGAAGAACAACCACACAGACAAATAGATATAATTACATCAAACATGCCATACTTTTAACATGAAGATAAATATAGAGAAGAGGCAAGTAATGAAGATAAGAAGAACAGAAAGAAATACTAACATATATATTGGAAACAACAGACTTAAACAAGCGGCAGAATGCACATACCTAGGAAGCAATATAACAAAAGACCGCAGGAGTAGCATAGAAATACACAATAGATGTAGCAAAGAATACCAAGTCCTAGGACAAATGACACCAATCTTCCGAAACAAAAATGTAGATTTAAACACCAAAATAACACTATTCAAAATTGTTATTATACCAATGTCAAACATGGACAACGACAGCACAAGATAAACGTAAACTTGTGACAGCTGAAATGGCATCCTTGCGTAGAATCCTAGGAATGTCGCTAAGAGACATAGTGAGAAATTAAGACATTAGACAAAGAACCGATACCACTCCAATCTTGGAATATATTAAGATGCAACAGATATAATATATAAGATGGTTTGCATACATCAGCAATTCACCGATACACCGAGGTGCAAAGGGAACGCATTGCTCTAGGCGGACCCAGGGTTAGCAGATAACCAAGATCCCAAATGTACCTCCACGCGGTGCACCCTAGAAACAGAAATACAGCAGCTCAAGCTGATTCTGGCCAAATCATTTGGGGATCGTGTCCGAGAATGTGAAGGTAGCAGATGGAAAGAGATTTGACTGCACAAGAGACAGACAATATCTCCGACACCACCAGCATCACCACATATAGCGACACTGTCGACATACAGTGAAGCTAGTCAGTCCAGTCCGAACATTGGAGGGGCGGCCAATGTAAAATGCACGTAAAGGTAGATGCATAGCGAGACACATAGATTTCATACCGAGTACAATGAAACAATGAAAGGGCAGAATAGCACTAGAGGGCAGCGCGAACTGCAAATAGAAAGTGAAAAGTCTCTAGGTAAGGTGAACTACAAGCTCCGTTAGCTCGGGACGAGCATCTAGTTACCTGTGTTCCTTACAGACAGAGACCCAGACCCATCCATTGGTGGCTGGTAAAGCAAGAAGACCTAATCCAACTCTAACGTCGAGCCTTCCTAAACCGGAAATGTGCTCGCGAAGAGAAAGGGTTCTGTTCCCGGTGGGCTTAGGCAAGAAAAGGACAACGATGGTAGTCATGGTCCAACTCTAATGTCAAGGTTTCCTATACCGGAAGAACACTTGCAGAGAGAAAGGGTTCCGTACCCGATGGGCTCAGGCACAAAAGGGACAACGATTTAGCCCTGGTCCAACTCTACTGTCAGGTTTTCCTACACCGGAAATACACTTGAAGAGAGAAAGGGTTCAGTACCTGATGGGCTCAGGTGCTATTGGGACAAGGACGCTCAGCTCGAGAACGCCTTGCTCTCAAACGCGTGGTGTGAGACTCGAACTCGGACAAGGGGTACATGATGTCAGTGAATGACACCTCGGCTAAGAGGGCGAAAGAGCCAGGGTCCAACTCCACTGTTGAGTTCTTCCCCTTAAGGAACCAGGCTCACGGATGAAAAACGGTTCAGTACCCAATGGGCACAGGCACAGCACGTTCAATTACACGAGGCAAGTTCATAGACAGTGGAACACCTCGTGCGAGTCAGACGAGAGCAAAAATCGTCTGGGCGAAGAGTCGCCACTACGCGTGCCTGGAGACAGATATAGAGGCTGTCACAGACTAAGGGTAGCCCACCCAAATTGTCAAGGCATGCCGAAATCGTATGTGCTAGGCCTACAAGGCGCATAACGGTGGCACAACGTAATCACGCTCCCGGCGTAAATCACACGGATATCCGTGATGGTTACAATGGAGCGAACGCAAAAAAAAAAAAAAAAAAAACCAATACTCCAATTCACCTAACGAAATTACTTTAAATGGACTACAACTTGAAAAAGTACACAAATTCTCCTATCTAGGAAGCAAATTAACATTCGACGGTGATGTCATGCCAAAAATTACAACTCGCATTGCCCTAGCAATGTGCATTTAACAGAATGTCTAATATCTGGAAGTCAAAGTCAATCAGCACACGCACGAAAATGCGCTTATTTAATTCCTGCGTTATTCCGGTGCTATCATATGGATGTGAGAGCTGGAAAAGCTCTTTATCTTCAGAAAAGAAATTACTGAGTTTCGAGAACAAATGTCTTCGTAGGATAACTAACACCTATTGGAGTGAATTCAAATCGAATGATAAAATCAGAGAAGAGACACATCAAAATTTCATCACAGATGTTATCAGAAAATGCCGTTGGTCCTATATCGGGCATGTCCTACGCGCAGACACCAACAGAATACGCACCAATCTCTTGAATGGATACCTACATGCAAAAGAGCAAGGGGTAGACCAAAAGAAACACTCAGAAGAACAATACTTAGAGAAAGTAAAACAACCAATATGCATACTATTCAAGAACTGCACAGAATGACTTTGAACAGACAGAATTGGAGAGATCTGACCTCTGCCCTATGCGCTAACTTCAGCGAAAAAGGAAAATGAATGAATGAATACATCAGCAGACTACCATAAGACAGCATACCACAGCAAGCTATGCTACATAGATACCGTTACGGCAGAGCTAGAGGTCGACCACGAATACGATGGACCACGGAAATAAAAGAGGCGATAAACTCCACTATATACTCAGCACACACGAGGACCATCTCCAGAAAGCTCTTCTACCCCTGACGCTGAAAGGCAACAAAGGGTTTAGCGAATAGATAGATAGATTCTAGGATAAAACTATCACAGATCTAGCAAATCGTTAGATGATTTGAGTGTTCATTCAGTGTTAAAACTGTGACATGTCCAGCAAACCGGTAGAGAGTTATTTGTGTGTTCATTCAATGATTACGACAGGTCCAGCAAACCGGTAGAGAGTTATTTGTGTGTTCATTCAATGATTACGACAGGTCCAGCAAACCGGTAGAGAGTTATTTGTGTGTTCATTCAATGATTACGACAGGTCTAGCAAACCGGTAGAGAGTTATTTGTGTGTTCATTCAATGATTGCGACAGGTCTAGCAAACCGGTAGGGGATTTGAATGTTCACGCAAGGATGAAACAACCACATGTCCAGCAAACTGGTACAGGATTTGAATGTTCACGCAAGGATGACATTACGACAGCTACGGAGGTACGTGCTACGATTTGCATCCTTGCAGGTTTAAAGAGACGGTGCACATTTGCATTCTTGTAGGTTCAGAGAGACAGGATCCATTTGTATTCTTGTAGGTTCAGCGAGACAGATACATTTGTATTCTTGTAGGTTTAAAGAGTCGATGTACATTTGTATTCTTGTAGGTTCAAAGAAACGGGGTACATTTGTATTCTTGTAGGTTCAAAGAGTCGGGGAACATTTGGGATTACCCTAGTACAATAAAATGAATTCTCAACGTTTCAACATTTTATCTTCTTCACAACTAACACATCATAACCACAATCACAATTTATACATCATAATCATTATCACAAAAAACACAACATAATCATCGTTCCCGTAGCTAACACAACATAATCATCGTTCCCGTAGCTAACACAACATAATCATCGTTCCCGTAGCTAACACAACATAATCATCGTTCCTACAACTAAGACAACAAAATCATCATCTTGATATCTACAACAATTATATTGACAACTATAGTATCATCATCACCATTTTCATAAAAACCTATCAAATGTACAGATGTACAGTTATCAAATCATGACATATGTACAGTTATCAAATCATGACATATGTTAATTAACAAATCATGAAATATATTAATTATCAAATCATGACATATGTTAATTAACAAATATGTTGCTCTTATTACTTCGCAATATCTAATAATTTTAAACAGTTCAAGTTATTATGGACTTTACCGCAGTCAACAGGTCATGGTCTCGGCACTTGCTGCACTGTAGAAGGATATCCTGTAGCTGCACATTTGTTGGAGACAGCAATCTTTTGATTGCTCTCAGTCTGTGAAGATCCTCTCTCTTGTACAGCTATCAAAAGATAAAACTTATTCTAACAATATATATATATATATATATATATATATAATATATAAATCAACTACTGATGAGACAATGAATATTGCTAGAAAACTGTTATACCCAACAATACACTACATGTTATATATTTCACTTGAAATACATGTCATCAACACAAATTGTATGATATATTTCAGATGAAATACAAAGTAGTTGCAGATAGAGTAACACAATAAAGGAATGATCACCAACAGTAACAACTATACTTATACAAAAGTATAATCAATAAAAGGTAGTACTTATACAAAAGTATGTAGGACATAAAAGGTAGTACTTATACAAAAGTTTGTAGGACATAAAAGATTACCTTAATTTTGATACAAATTACAGGATTCAATCATATATTAAATGATTCAGTCATATATTAAATGATTCGGTCATATATTAAATGATTGAGTCATATATTCAAGTAGACATCACGTAATGAACACTGGGGAAGTGATCCGATAACACATCGAGCAGGAGACATTAAGAAAATTGCCTGTAAGATATTCAGAAGGACAATGTGTTAGACGTCAAGTGATGCATTCACCAAATATATCAAGTAACACTATAAGTAAAGCATCACGTAGCACATCAAGTAAAACATCCAGTAAAACATCAAATAATATATATAGTAAAACATCAGTAAGATATCAAGTAACCTATCATGTAAAATTTCAGGTAAAACATCATGTAAACCATCCAGAAAAAATCTATTAACATGTCACTGTCATGTGACGTATTCTCTCCAGAACGTTGCCTTCCCAATGAACTCCCTGAACACTTCATTTTGGGCGATGCGGCTTGCATTTTCCAACGACGTATTCATGTTATCTATAACGTCGACAGTCCATTTTCTTCGTGTCTGCCCTTTCTCCTCCGTCCCGGTACTCTTCCCTCCATTATTTGTCTTTCTAAACAGCTGTATCTCTTTATATGACCAAACAGGTATAATTTTCTTTTTGTTATTGTGTTTAGTAACCAACATTCTGGAATCTTCAATGTGTTTATAATATCTGAGTTTCTCTTTCTTTCCTTCAATGATATCCTTCTGTAGCATTTCATCTCAAATGCATTAATCTTCTTTGCCACTGTTTTACTTAGGGCCCATGTTTACTAGCCGTATGTTGCACTCGGAAAAATAGAAATTCGTAGCATTAGCAGTTTCGTTTCTATTTTGTTGTTCTTCCATGCGTTTTTTAATTATTTTTTTTTTACAATATGCCATTGTCAATCTCTTCCTTATCTCTGCCATGCAGTCTCCTGCACCGTTGATGTTTGCTCCTACGTATTCGAATTTATCCACATATTCTATCAGGTATTGTCTATTCTGATTTTTGGTTATTGTGTTGTTATATTTGTTGACATGAGTTTTGCTTTTTACGCGTTTAAATACAAGTTGTGTGATTCGCTGTATTTCTTTGTGTTTTTTATTAATTGTTCCAATCCCTTTATATCATTTGAAAGAAGCCCAGTGTTGTCTGCGTAGCGTAGTTCAAGGATTTCAAAACTATCGATGTTTAAAGCGTGGTAGTCAGCGTTTTGTATGTCTTCTCTCACATTACTCATTTTACCTTCTGCGTAGATGTTGAACAGGTATGGGAAGAATGTTCATCCCTGCCATACTCCACTCTGTACCTCAAACCACTCTGAGATATCGCCCTCTAACTTCACTACAGCTTTTTGATCTTGGTAAAGTTCCTCTATTAGATGAATCAGATGTCTTGGGAAATCCATGTTGTTCATTATCTCCCATGGTTTCTGGTGTTGGACGCAGTCGAACGCTTTTGCGTAATCTTTGAAGCATATGTGCAGGTCCGTTGAGAATTCCCTACACTTCCCTCTATTAAGCCTCATGTTAAGGATGTCATCTCTTGTTCCGCTGTCCGATCTCAAACTGGCCTGTGTTTCGTTTATCTCCATCAATAAACGAAATCTAAGACGACAACATGAAATGACACCGTTCATAGAAAATGAAGAGGCTCAAGATAAAAGAAAAATAGTGACAGCGGAAATGGCATGTCTACGAAGAATACTCGGAGATAGAATAAGAAATTATAACAGACAAATAACCAAAACAATACCAGTATTGGAACACATCAAAAGACAACAGATCAAGTGGTTCTCGCACGATTCCAAACTACCAACAGTTAACATGCCATAAATTGTCATGACACATATACATAACGGCTATAAAGCCAGAGGCAGACCATGTAAAAGACGGAACACAGAAATCGAAGAAGCCACCGGAACAAGTTTACAAACAGACATAAGAAGGACATCTCCAGAAAACTCTTCCGCCCAAGATCCGCAAGACAAACAAGGGCCACGGCGTATAGATAGATAGATAGAATAAACACAAATTTAACATATTAATTAAAATACCAAGTAAAAGATCTATAAACATAAAATTAAAACATAATTTTATGTTTATTAAATCAGTTTATGTTTATGTTTATTAAATTAAAACATCATATTATGTAGAGACATCAAGCACTACATCAAGGAAAATATCAAGCAACAATTAACAAATCAGGTAAGAGATCAAGTAAAAGATCAAATAAATTATTACCAAAGACAGCAGGTAAATAAAATCACCTCATACATCGAATAAAACATCTAGTAAATCATTAAGTAAAATAGAGCATAAATATCACATGACATCAAATAAAACATCAAGTAAAATATAAAGCAAAACATCACCAAAAAACATCACAGGAGACATCAAATAAAACATCAAGTAGAATATCAATTAAAACATCACATAAAACATCACATGAGGCATCACATAAAACATCACATGAGGCATCACATAAAACATCACATGAGGCATCACATAAAACATCACATGAGGCATCACATGAGGCATCACATAAAACATCACATGAGGCATCACATAAAACATCACATGAGGCATCACATAAAACAACACATGAGGCATCACATAAAACATCACATGAGGCATCACATGAGGCATCACATAAAACATCACATTAGGCATCACATAAAACATCTCATGAGGCATCACATAAAACATCACATGAGGCATCACATGAGGCATCACATAAAACATCACATGAGGCATCACATAAAATATCACATGAGGCATCACATGAGGCATCACATAAAACATCACATGAGGCATCACATAAAACATCTCATGAGGCATCACATAAAACATCTCATGAGGCATCAAATAAAACATCACATGAGGCATCACATAAAACATCACATGAGGCATCACATAAAACATCACATGAGGCATCACATAAAACATCACATAAAACATCACATAAAACAGCACATAAAACATCACATAAAACATCACATAAAACATCTCATAAAACATCACATAAAACATCACATAAAACATCTCATAAAAGCAAAAAAAAACAAGAAGTCCTCAGGTATGATAGCAAGTAAGAACTAAATTAAAACATCCAAAAAAGAAATCAGGAGAGGCATAAGGTAAAACATATCAAGTAAATCATATAAAAAACATCATATAAGGCATCAACTAAGGGAGAATGTAAAACATCAACTAAGGGAGAATGTAAAACATCAACTAAGGGAGAACGTAAAACATCAACTAAGGGAGAATGTAAAACATCAATCTAAGGGAGAATGTAAAACATCAACTAAGGGAGAACGTAAAACATCAACTAAGGGAGAATGTAAAACATCAGCTAAGGGAGAATGTAAAACATCAACTAAGGGTGAACGTAAAACATCAACTAAGGGAGAACGTAAAACATCAACTATGGAAGAACGTAAAACATCAACTAAGGGAGAACGTAAAACATCAACTAAGGGAGAACGTAAAACATCAACTAAGGGAGAATGTAAAACATCAACTAAGGGAGAACGTAAAACATCAACTAAGGGAGAATGTAAAACATTAACTAAGGGAGAATATAAAACATCAACTAAGGGAGAATGTAAAACATCAACTAAGGGAGAATGTAAAACATCAACTAAGGAAGAATGTAAAACATCAACTAAGGGAGAACGTAAAACATCAACTAAGGGAGAACGTAAAACATCGACTAAGGGAGAACGTAAAACATCGACTAAGGGAGAACGTAAAACATCAACTAAGAGGGTAAGATCATAAGACTGTTAGATGGTAAGACAGTAAGAAAGATGGCAAGAACGTGAAATGATAAGACATAAAGGGAAATGGTAAGATAGTAAAGGAGATAGTAAGATAAGGAGATTAATAAGTCTATGAAATATGGCAAGATAGTAAAGAAAATGGGAATATAGTGAGATAGTAATACTAAGAAATATGGTAAGATAGTAAGGTAGATTTTAAGATAGTAAGGTTGAAGGTAAGGCAGTAAAGGGGATGATAAGATAACAAGATAGTAAGACAGTAAAAACATGGTGAGATAATTGGTAAGATGGTGAGATAGTAAGACTAAGAAATATGGTAAGATAGTAAGGGAGATAGCAAGATTGTGAGAAAATGGGAATATAGGGAGTTAGTAATACTAGGAAATATGGTAAGATAGTAAGAAACGTGGTCAGATACTAAGGGAGAAGGTAATATAGTAAGGGAGATAGTAGGATAGTGAGGTAGTATGACAGTACGAAATATGGTAAGATAGTAAAGGAGACGGTAAGATAGTAAGGGAGATGGTAAGATAGTAAGGGAGACGGTAAGATACGGAAATAGTAAGATTAAGAAATATTGTAAGATAGTAGGTAATATGGTAAGATAGTAAGGGAGATGGTAAGATAGTAAGGGAGATGATTAAAGTAATAATGTAGATGGTAGGGTAGTTAGGAAGACTGTACGGCATTCAGAGATGGTAAGGCAGTAAGAGAGATGGTAAAGCATTCAGAGAGATGGTGAGGCAGTAAAAGAGATTCTAAGGAGGTACGGTAGATAGTAACGCAATAATAGAGATGGTAAGACATGATAATGATGGTACGTCTTTTAGAGAGATGGTGAGGCAGTAAGGGAGATGGTAAATCAGTATGGGAGATCTTAAAGCAGTAAGGGAGATGGTAAAGCATATAGTAAGGCAGTAAAGAAGACGGTAAATCAGTATCAATCAAGAGACCTGTAATCGTTCAGGGTCTTAGGGGTAAAACATTGAATGCTTCAGCACACAGAGTCCCTACAGTGAATTCTATCCTCAGCGATGCGGATGAGTGTGAAAATATCTTGTCCTGTCCATTCCTTTATTTGCTGTCCTCTGCTTATCCCGCTTTCGACAGTTCCCTGCAGTATTGTTTTTGACAAGGAATCATGTCTCCATACATGTCCAAACCATGCTAGTTTTCATCGTTTCACTATTGAAAACAATGATTCTTGTACACCTGCATACATCTCTACTTTATTTCTTACGTACACATTGGTCGTATGTTCCCTATAAGAAATTAATTCGTAGAATTCACCTGTAGCATTTGTACACAAAATATGGTAAAGCTGTAAGGGAGATGGTAACGCAGTAAGGGAGATGTTACGGCAGTATGAGAGATGGTAAAGTAGTAAGGGAGATGGTTAACAGTAAGGGAGATGGTAAAGCAGTAATGGAGATTTTAAAGCAGTAAGGGAGAGGATAAGGCAGTAAGGGAGATGATAAGGCAGTAAGGGAGATAATAAAGCAGTAATGGAGATTTTAAAGCAGTAAGGGAAATGGTAAAGCAGTAAGGGTGATGGTAAAACAATAAATTTCTACAATTTCGGTGTTGCTGACCTTGAATTTGTTCTTTGATAGGAAAGCAAATTGTGATCGTTTCATTGCTTTTCTCATCCGTAATTTCCTGGCTTCCATTTTGACTGATCTCTTCATGTTGATGACATCCGGTTGCCGTGATTGAGACAATCGATCTACAGAGCAAGCTGCATGCACACTAAGCTGACACTGGTGCCGAACAGTGATATCATTACCAGTGTCATGATCATAGTTGACTTCTAGATCAGGTATTTCCAATGTTGGTTCTTGACTGTTCTCTTCCAATTCTGTGATTGCTGACATAGATGTGCTCATTTCATCCAGCTTATCTTCAGTTGTCAAGCCCCTATGGTCAGAGTGCTTTCCTTTAGCAGTAGTAAGTCTAGAAACTATTGCTTCATCCACGCTCTGTAGTCATAACAAATAACAAATAACAATTATAGTCATCGTGTTAAAGTTAAAATAATGTATCTTATCCTGTTAAAAAATACGTCTTATCTTGATAAAATGTATCTTATTGACTGTCGCAGACCGCCTAGCTCTGTTTCCTTGCTTATTATTTCATCTACATTCAATCAAATACAAATTACCTCTGTTTCCGTGATGTGTGTTTCATCTACATTCAGTCGCATAAACATTAATTATGTCTCCTTATTGATTGTTACATCTACACGCAGTCACATACAATCGACCTGTTTTTTTCCCCATATTAATTGATACATCTACATTCAGTCACATATACATTACCTGTGTTTCCTCGCTGTGTGTTTCATCTACGCTCAGTAACTCCTGCTCTCCATCAGAGAATTTTAGTGACATTTTCTTCCTTTTCTTGATTGCATCTTTCCTAGCAGATTTTTTTCGTTTACTTTTTAAGCCATCACTGTGACATTTTTCGGACCCATCGCATGTGGTTAAGATAATGCCTAAGCAACCAGTGAAGAAAACATCAGTTTTGACATTGTTTTCAATCATACCAGATGGAAGATTGTTTTCAATCATACCAGATGGAAGATTGTCTTCAGAACTTGATTTACTTTTAGTTATCGGCTGTTTGACTTCCTCAGCGAGACCATGCTTCCATCTCTTTAAGTGTTTCGCGGTTTTTGTATGGTTTATTGCATCAACTTTGGCAGACGATTTCAAGTTTGCATTGACGTTTATAGGTTTTGATTTCTTGTAAACTTTTCGCTTGGATGCTGCTACTCCAGCACTGCAGCTCAGTTCATTATATTTTTTATTTGATTTTAAGTTGTTTTGTAGGTTCTTACTGTTTGGAAATATCTTTTCCTGTCGCTCCAGCAAACTAGAGCCTTTAATTGTTGCACATTTGGTGTTATTTAGTGTATTTCTCTTCATTTTCTTCACTCTTACATTCTGTTGGAAATTTTTATTTAGTTCCAATTCTGACGAAACACATACTTTTACAGCACGAGGCTTTGCTCCACGATCTTTAATGCACTTTTTTTTCAATTTCTGACTATTCTTACTGGCTTTAGATTTGACATTTTTGGACGGGCAAGTTGAGTTGTCATCATGAACATTGTTCCCAAGTTTGTTGCATTTGTTATTGATAGTCTGATCATGTGTCTGTACTGTCTCTCTGAAAGATGTGTTATCTACACTTTTGTTCCCTTGTTTTTTTTTTATCTTACTGAACGTCTGGCTATCTGTGTTACTTGTTTTGCCTACAGGTGCATTATTTTCAATGGAAAACACATCGTTAGTTTTGTAATCATGGGATTTAAACAAGAAGGCACATTGCTCAGATCCCACTTTGTCTTTCCACATTTTTCTGTGTGATTCCAGATTTAGTTTACATTTTTTCAGCATGATTACATTCTCTGTATTTGGGTTGTGCAAGTTCTGTGGGATGTCTTCTGGGCTAAATGTGAATAAATGAATGTCTCTCTGACAGCTGCCTTCTTTGTCCACGATGTCTTCATCAACATCTGCCGTAATTTGACCTGATTCCTTAGAGGGAGACCTGGACAAAATGACGATGTCTGACACATCCGAGACAGAAGTGTTTTCCTCGTGGAGGCTATTGTCGGTGGCAAACTCCCACTCTTCATCTGAAGACTGCAGCTCAGAATGCAATGAAATACCTACGGACAGAGACAACATGCTTAGCTAGTCATGTACATTTGACATTTGATGATACTGGGACATAAATGCTTTTCACAATTATAATTGTAAATTATTGCAACACCGATATCATATTCTTCAATAATAATAATCATCTTCATTTATAATCATCTTTGATAATAATCATCTTTAATAATAATCATCTTTAATAATGATCATCTTCAGTTATAATAATTTTCAAAAATAGTAATCTTTGATAATAATAATCTTCATTTGTAATAATCTTCATTTATACTAATCGTCAATAATGTTTTAATATTTTTTTTTAAAACAACGGGAAGTTGATGCTGTCTCAGAATGTGCTAAATTCTGATGTGTTCGAGAATTCCTTGTGTTTATTAGATGATGTCAGTTAGGATAGAGGAATGGTGGTATTCCTCCAACGATATTTCATACGTATTTGCTCCTGTGGTAACAAATTTTTAAGGTTACGAACTTGTTGCAGAATACTGATCTATGACTAAAGCATTCTGAGGCAATTGTTCCTGAGACAGCCTTGATTGAAGGTTATGTCGTTGTCATTGAGATGAAATCTCTGATGTAAGCAACCTTTGAATTCCAGTGTCCCATACATACCCTGAAGTAGGGTTATATAGCCTTTTTGGGAAGCCGTCCTTTGAATCAAGTCCACCACGAGCTTTCTTTGTGAAGTCGTCCTTTGAATCAAGTCCACTAGGAGCTTTCTTTGTGAAGTATTCCTTTTATAAGTTAGACTAGTTACGGTTTCAGATGAGACCAGCCTCCTTCCAGCTCACAATCACACAACGAACGTCAGAAGAGGTACTTATAACATCAACACAAGTTCCAGATTTGGAAACAATTTGCAAAGAAGGAAGAACACGAGTCACGGACCATAACATCACAAACTATAGGAAGAAGGAATATAGATAATATATAACAACAACACACCACGGCCCCTTACACACACACATATATATATCTAATAATAATAATCTTCAATAATAATCATCTTTATTTATAATAATCTATAATAATAAAAATGGAAGACATGATAAAATGTGAAACCGGAGTAGTCTCTCTTTGTTTATTTTAGACATGATACGTGGAGATTATAGAACATGTTTAACTATTTGAATGAGGGACAAATAAACCAGATTTACGGTTAGGGTTAGGGTCTAAACTTAACCTTAAGGTTAGAGAATAGACTTCATATAACAAAATATCTGTTTATGTAATATCGACAGACAATTTTCAAAAGTGTGTGTGTGTTGTACAGAATCTAGATAGAAAAAACGTGCGACCTTGTGTGTTCTGAGGAAATTGTTAGTAAATTTGGATCAGCAAGTTTGAAAATAAATAGATTAGAAAGAGATTAGAAAGTTAGTTCTACTTTGAGCAAGTCACAATGAGCATCAGTCAAGGATATGTAGTGCAGAGCAGGAATGATCTATGATCCCTTTGGTTACAAAACGGTGTCAGCTCAAAACAACACAGAGAGGTTTAAGCTGTACGTTCGTGACAAAAGCTGCCAGATTATGGACGACTGAATGCTGTACAAGGATGGGTATCTGCTTGAGTTATATTTCAAACTAACTGTGAGTAGATTTTTCGAATAGGAATTTGGAAAGTACATAGGTTAATAAGCTGTGTAGAATAAAATAACATACAGCAGTAAAACAATTATTTGTAAATAATTACAATGCAAAGAGATTAGATATCATTGACAGGCCAAAACATCAGAATAAAATTATCTTAATTTGAATACATATTCAAAAGTTGTGCAAAAATAGGTAGCACGGAATAGTGGAGTAATTATTTTAGTATAACAGCGGTTGGAGAATATCGAATGGGGAGAGTTATAGGTCTGAACATTGGTTGTATGTCTGTGACATAAGAAACGATTTACTGTCGTTACGAGGAGTCTTGAAGTTTATTTGGATAATTTGGAAGCCTATGCACTATAGGTTTTCTTGAGCTTGATCACATACATTTGATAGAGTGCTGAGTTGTTGTGCAATCACAGGGTTGCAAGTTTGAAATACCTTCCCAGCGAAAATTATCCTAATTTAGATAAGAGGGCGAGGAAGATTGACTATCTGACGACGAATGGTTTTCGTACTAATGCAAGTTTGTCAGTGCTGTTGAAATGTGCCATTGAATCAAGCAGACCCGCCGAAGACGGATGTGTCGGGCCATTGGCGCAAATAAAACGGCGACACAACGCATTTCCATTTTCTGGACTACATCCTGCTGGAAATCTAGCAGGACCATGATCCAGCTAGATCCAATTGGAGTTTGAGAATGAACGCAGAAGAAGAAGAAGAATCAAGCAGACACTGTTGTTTAATTTACTTTTGATGGATGCCTTACTTTGAGGAAACTTCTGGAGAAGGAGCCGTATACGAAATCAACTACTTGATATTGGAGGCTCAAACTGTAATCTTTTCTTTGAGAAGTCTTTATGCTGAATAATAAAGCTGGAGATGGCTTTAGCGTCCTTGTCAATGCTAACTGTGATTTGGAAAAGCAACATCGGTGTTGGAGTGAAAATCAAACTGTATAAGTCGCTGGTGCTTTCTGTTGTGTTGTATGGTTGTGAGAGTTGGACACTCACTGCGGACATGGAGAGAAGATTACAGGCTTTCGAGTATAAATGCTACAGAAGAATTCTACGATTTTCCTATAGGGAACATAAGACCAATGTGTACGTAAGAAATAAAGTAGAGATGTGTGCAGGTGTTCAGGAGCCATTGCTTTCAATAGTGAAACGACGAAAATTAGCATGGTTCGGACATGTATGCAGGCACGATTCCTTGTCAAAAACAATACTGCAGGGAACTGTCGAGGGTGGAAGAAACAGAGGAGGGAAAATAAAGACATGAACAGACAACATCAAGGAATGGACAGGGCAAGATATTTCCACACTCATCCGCATCGCTGAGGATAGAATTCGCTGAAGGACTCTGTGTGCTGAAGCATCCAATGTGGTACCCCTACGACCCTGAAAGGTTATGGGTTTATTGATTGATGCTGAATAAAGATCGGCAGTACGTGGTTACGGGCGTTGTATTGCCTATTTAAAGTCCAAACCATGTGTAGTAAATGTAAACATTGAAGGACTAGATGTTGTTGTTTACTGAAGACAATGACCAGTTTACTATTGACCTTATAATCTTAGGTCGCTAGCCTTGTGGAACGGAATCTGGGAAGAGCTCTGTTAAATACCTGAGTGTATTGACAATCGAACGTGATATTAAAGATTTCCTGAAGTTGAAAATGAGCGTTACGAAGTGAACTGTGGGACGTTCAAATTCATAGACTTTTCGGAAAGACAATTGACTTATAATCTTGGTTATAAATGTGTTAGTTATAGGTTTTCGGAAAGACAATTGACTTATAATCTTGGTTATAAATGTGTTAGTTATAGGTTTTCGGAAAGACAATTGACTTATAATCTTGGTTATAAATGTGTTAGTTATAGGTTTTCGGAAAGACAATTGACTTATAATCTTGGTTATAAATGTGTTAGTTTTAGGTTTTCGGAAAGACAATTATAGGTTTTAGATTTGTCGTAGGTGAAGTTAAAAGTTATTCGATATTGTTAGAGATTCTTTTTTCAGATATACTCACGAGTACAAATGATTCAACCGTTCCCCAGAAACTGTAAGTACGTCAGTGTACAGTGTGTTGTGAAACATTTAAAGAATGTATCGTGTGATGTATTAGTTTTCGTCTTGATGCATTAGCTTTCTTCCTGATGCATTGGCTTTCTTCCTGATGCATTAGTTTTCTTATGGATGCATTTGTTTTATTCTTGATGCATTAGTTTTATTATTGGTGCATTAGTTTTCTTCTTGGTGCATTAGTTTTCCTATTGATACATTAGTTTTCTTCTTGATGCATTAGTTTTCTTCCTGATGCATTAGCTTTCTTCTTGATGCATTAGTTTTCTTATGGATGCATTAGTTTTCTTCCTGATGCATTAGCTTTCTTCTTGATGCATTAGCTTTCTTCTTGATGCATTAGCTTTCTTCTTGATGCATTAGTTTTCTTCTTGATGCATTAGTTTTCTTATGGATGCATTAGTTTTCTTCTTGATGCATTAGTTTTATTATTGGTGCATTAGTTTTCTTCTTGGTGCATTAGTTTTCCTATTAATACATTAGTTTTCTTCTTGACTGTGAAGATTTAATTATAGTAAACCACCAACTGTCATGTGAGGATAGGTTTGCACTTTTTCTTGTTTTCAGAAAGGCTGTTTGAGGTGGAATTATTCAGGAGTTATCTCTGTTAAAAACTAAGATCACACAATGAAGATCTAAAGAAGTATACAATAGCATCCAGAACTTCATTTAAGGACTATACAGAGAAAGACACCAACCAGTATAAAATAGCCTATATATGAAGGAAAAGGTTATATGCAGCATAATGAAAAGAAATCTGCTATAGCCGTGATCACTGCTAGGATTTTTACATTTGTGTCTTCAACGAAGAGTCCTTTAAGGCATTCGAACGTGATTACATATAATCATCTTTAATAATAATCTTCATTTAAAATAATCTTTAATATTAATATGATTTATAATAATCTTCAATAATAATACTATTCAATAATAATAATTTTCATTTATAATTATCTTTACTAATAATAAATCTTCAATAATAATACTCATTTATAATAAATCTTCAATAATAATACTCATTTATAATAATCTTCAATAATAATGCTCATTTATAATAATCTTCAATAATAATGTTTAGTAATAATCTTCAATAGTAACCTTCAATAATAATCTTCAGTATTCTCCTTCTTCTTCTTCTCGTTCGCAGTTTGACATGTCTACACAGCAAGTCTTGATTTCTTAATAAATGCTGCTGTATTTGAAAGCTCCTCAGTGATCCCATACATCTTTCTGTGGATATCCATCGCTGTGGACCAGTGTTCTTCCCTTAACTGGTTTAGTGTTCTGCAGTCTTGCAGGATATGTTCAGCTGTCTGTGCTGCCTGCCCACAAAGGCACAGTGGTGATGGGACCAATCTTAACCTATTTAAGTGGCTGTTTAATCTGTTGTGTCCTGTTGTGAGGCGGAAGATAATAACCTGCTCTGCTTTGTCAAGATAGTGATAATTGTCCTTTGTGTGGTCAACTTTCCTGATGGCTTTGATGAGGGTCTTCTTTTCTTGGTAGGTGATTTCTTGGTCTTTTTGTTGCTGTGTTGTTCTATCCTTTGCCAGTCTGTCTGCCTCTTCCTTTCCTGGTATGCCACAGTGGGATGGTATCCACTGTAGTACTACCCTTCTTTGGATGCTCACATCTCGCATAGCTTTCTTCAGGTCTGGCAGCTTATCGCTGTCAAGGGCTTGTAGGACAGACATAGCATCAGTAAGAAATATCACCTGCTGGCATTGGCTTGTTGTTTTTTTTAATTATTTCTGCAGCCATGTTTAAAACCTGTACTTCTGCAGAGTAGTTGGAGCGGAATATTCCAGTTGGTGAACATGTGGATTCATTTTCTTTTTCTGGATAGTTTATGTACACGCCAGCACCTCCATTCTTCACTGCTCTGGTTGCTGATCCGTCGGTATATATTTGTATCCATGATTCTCTGGGGTACATATCTTCAATCATGTTGAATACTATTGTTTTCATTTGGAGATTATTCAGTTGTATCATAGTGTGGTAGTTGTTTATGGTGGTTCTGATAGTGAGATTTGTGTATTGCGCCCACGGAACTGGAAAAAGTGTTGGTGATATCTCTTTTGTTATGTCTGGTAGTTCTTCCTTATATTTTCTGTTTAGTTTTTTTGGACCGGTGTATAAAACTGCTCCTTTTCAGACTTCCACTGGCTAGGTCACTGTGTCTGGCCCTCTTTGGATGTGCTGGCATGCTCTTGTACTTTTCTGCATGTACCATGGTCTTAGTGTCTGGCCTGTATGATAAGGGAGTGATGCCTGTAATTATTTTCCATTTCATTTATGGAAAAGGTCTTCATGGCACCTGTGATAAGGCGAAGTGGTTGATTTTGTACTTTGCTCAGGGCTTGTAGATGGGAGTTGGCTGGTGAAGTCCATGCTGTTGATCCATATTCTAGTACTGGTCTAATTGCACTAGTATATACCTTCTTTAAGGTTGCCTCATTGGACCCCACTTTGTTCCTGCCAATTTCCTCAAGAAGGCAAGTTTCTTTCTTGCCTTTGCTTCTATTTTCTCAATGTGAGGCTTCCATGTCAGTCTCTTATCTAGCGTAGTTCCCAAGTACACCGGCTCGTCTTCTGTTTGCATATGTACATTTCCGAGTTTTATCTCTCCTGATTTGTCCATATTTGAGAGTGTGAGGAGTGTTGTTGAAGACTTTTCAGCATTTATCTGCCCATGCTGCTATGTTGTCTGCTGCCTTTTGTATTTTTTTGTTGGCGATCTTTAGATGTTCTTCTACACACCACACCACCAAGTCATCAGTGTACATTGCAGCTCTTACACCTTGTGGCAATTCATAAATAGTATCATTTATGAAGACAAGAAACAGAGTTGGAGACAACACTGAGCCTTGAGGAACTCCATCTTTTAGGAGAACTTTTTTGCTGTTGTATCCTTCCATGGTAACTCTTGCTTTCCTATTGTGTAGGAAGGAACGGATCCACTTGCTCATGTTGCCCCCAACTCCGTTTCTTTGCAGCTTTATTATCAATCCATCTTTCCAGACCTTGTCGAAAGCTTTTTGAAGATCTATCCATAGGGTGAAAACTTTTTTATTTTCTTGAAATGCATCTTCTATGATCTGGGACAGGAATGTTATTTGGTCTTCTGTGATGTTACACTCTCTAAACCCAGCTTGTTCTGGCACCAATAGCTTCTCTGACTCTAGGTACAACTTTAGTCTTCTGTTGACCATCCTTTCCATTGTCTTGCAGACACAACTCGTTAGACTTATTGGTCTATAACTGTCGGGCTTCTGTTTGTCCTTGCCTTTTTTAATAATAGGACACATAAACGCTTCTCTCCACGACTGTGGTACATTGCCTGTTTCCCAACTATAGTTGTATATCTGTAATAATTTGTACATTTCTGCCTGTCCTAGGTTCCTAAGCATTTCATTGGTGACACCGTCCGGTCCTGTTGATTTTCTATCCTTTAATTTCCCTATAGATGCCTTTAATTCTTCTATTGTGAATAGTTTGGACATGGCGTCTGGGCAGTTTGTGTTCTTATCATTTTTCATTTCTTGACGAATACTTCGTTGTTTACTTGTATTGATGGTAATTGTGCTTTCTTTTCTGTAAGATTCCGCAAGCTTGTCTGCTGCATGTTTGCCACAGTGGAGTTTGCCTGAATCCTCCAATGTAATTTTTTGTCGTTGGGTATTACTATCATCATTAATTTACTTGGTTAGTTTTCACAGCTTTCTCCCTTCCTTTTCAAAATTTAGTTTTTGAGTGTTTTCCCTACAGCTTCTTCTCTGTGTTTCTATCTTTTCTTTGGTAAACTTTGCTTTGGTTTTTTGTAGAGCGATGTGGTTCTGTTGTGATGGTTGCGTCTCTGCCATATTATGTGCTTCAGTCAGTTCTTCCTGTAGTTTTTGAAGTGTATTGGTCCAATATGGTACATAATTCTTCCTTGCTCCTCTTGGTATTGTCTCCTGAGCCGCCTGAAATATTCCTTTATTAAACTCCATGATTTCTTATTCTTTCGTTCACTTGAAACATGTCTATATCTATAATTATGTCTCCTGAATAAAACTCACTGTCTTTTGTAGTGTCTCATAGATCATACAGTGTCTCATAGATCTTTGATTCCAGTGTTGCTTCCTCTGGACAATATGTCTGCCTCAGCGTTTCATGCTCAGAACATTCTTGAAGTATATGTTTGGCACTCTGTGCTGCCTGTCCACATGTACACATGGCAGTGTTGCCAATCTTGAACTTTGTATACATGTGACTGCGAAGTCGGTTGTGTCCTGTTCTTAGACGTAGAATTATAATTTGTTCTGATCTGTTCATAATGTGATAGTCATCTTGTGCTGGTGTTTGTGGCTTTCTTATTGACTTGATCATCTGTTTTTTTATGATGGTAGGTGATTGGAATATCTGGTTGGTTTTCGACAGCAGTTCCTTCCTAGCCAGTTGGTCTGCATTTTCATTTCCTGGTATTCCACAGTGAGAAGGTATCCACTGCATGGTTATTGCATAACATTAGATAACATAGCTACGAGATAGCATTAAGCTATACGATAACATTGTTACGAGATAGCTATAAGATAACAGACATTGTTACGATATAGCTATAAGATAACAGACATTGTTACGAGATAGCTATAAGATAACATACATTGTTACGACATAGCATCAAGCCACAAGATAATATTGTTACAAAATATCATCGAGTTATGAGAGAACATTGTTACGAGATAGAATGCAGCTAGAATATAGCATTGTTACGAGATAGCATTGAGTTATAAGACACCACTTATTAGACGATTATATAACATTAGATATCATTATTACAAGTTAGCATCAAACAATTAGATGACATTGTAAGGAGACTGCTATAAAATAGCATTGTTACGAAATAGTAGCGAACTATAAGATAAAATTATTACAAGATAGAATTAAGCTATAAGATAAACTTTCGATATTAGGCGATTAGATAACATTAGTTATCATTGTTGCGACATAATATCAAGCTGTATGATAATATTGTTACGAGGTAGCTATAAGATAACGTACATTTTTACGAAATAGCCTCTAACTACTAGATAATATTACTACAATATATGATTCATGTATGAGCTAAGATTTTTACGAGATAGTATCGAGCTATAGTATAGCATTCTTACAAGATATCCTTGAGATATACCAAAACAAACACGCTACAAGATTTCACTGAGATATAAGATAGCAATTGTTACATGATATCACTGAGATATAAGATAGCAATTGTTACATGATATCACTGAGATATAAGATAGCAATTGTTACATGATATCACTGAGATATAAGATAGCAATTGTTACATGATATCACTGAGATATAAGATAGCAATTGTTACATGATATCACTGAGATATAAGATAGCAATTGTTACATTATTTCACTGAGATATAAGTAAACATTATGCTATAGTCATGTATGTAACATGCAACAAATATCACTGAATTATATGTAAACATTGTGCTATAGTTCTGTATGTAAATCTACGAGAAATAGTATCACAATGATTCACTTTCACAGATACAGATATCACAATGATTCACTTTCACAGATACAGATATCACAATGATTCACTTTCACATATACACAATGATTAACTTTAACATTTTACAGATTTTAATTACATCAAATGGTAGCACTTACATAATGTCGAGTCCTGATTGGTCACCTGACTGTCACGTGATGATGCACCATTATGGGAGGATTCTGTATAGATTTTCAGATCCAGATCATCAACATCACCCTTGACCTTGACTAAGAATGGCTGACTGACTCCTAGAACTTGGCTATTCTTGTTGACGTACACAAAATTGTACCTACAAGTCTGATCGGCAAGACGCTGGTTGTAGATGACGACAGTGGAATCAATGCTCATGTTGACAGAAACATGTACATACATAACATTGTGTGAAATCTAAGATAGTACACGTAATCAGTGCTAGAAAGCTCAAATTATGACGGATCTGTGGCGGCCAAGGTACAGAGTTCGATCCCCGCAACAGGCAATTGTGCATCCACACTGTTCAGAAAGCACTGGCAAACTACTGAACGTATTTATACTGCCTAGAAAATCACTACAGCCAACAAATGCTCGGTTGATAGCCACGTCTTCCTTATGATATGCTAGCAAGAATTTCTTGATGTGATGAATGTTTGCTACAAAATGCAAGTGATGTCTCTTTTCGTATCGCAGGCCCGTGTGTCAGCGAGGGCCTGAACTTCTATTTCAGAAACCAGTCTGATGGGTTAGGGTTAGGGTTAACACTAGCGGCTAACGTACTAACGGCTAACGTGCTAACGGCTAACGTACTAACGGCTAACGTACTAACGTCTAATATTCTAACGGCTAACGTAATAACGGCTAACGTACTAACGGCTAACGTATTAACGGCTAACGTACTAACGGATAATGTACTAACGTACTAACGGCTAACTTCTAATTGGCCCCCCTTCGTTACGTTTTTTTTATTATTGTTCGAATTTTGATTGGTTGCTTTTTACATACTTGGAGTAGTATGCCAAATATAGCCACAGTCAAAGAATACATTGCACGCAAATTGGAAACTAGTTTATATATAAGTTTTATTTGACAGGTCTCTTATACTGACACTCGGTCACGTCTTAGGCATGGGAGTATCTTGGTGTAGACTGCCATCTAGCGCACGTACCACATAACCTGCCCAACGAATTCCTGTCTACATCATAACAGTCGCAAAGCTTGGGATATCTTTCAATGACAGTGCTATCCGAAATAGATGTTCATCAACTGTATTTACCAAATCCTATCTTAACATTTGGTTTTGCATCGCGATTGACTGGGTGATGAGGAAATGTACAGACCAAAAACGTATAGGAATCAAATGGGTAAACAAAAAGACCCTGGAAGATCTAACCTTCGCAGATGATATTGTTCTCCTGAGTTCAAAACATCAAGATCTCCAAGAAAAAAACCAGAAAGACTCAAATTTTTTCACAACAGATAGGCCTTCAAATAAACATACATAAAACGAAAATCATGAACTTTACCGGCCTGACAGAATCAATTAAACTAGATGATAATATACTAGACAACATTTCAAATTTCGTATATTTGGGAAGCAAGATAACAGCAGACGGGGTGGCCAACTCAGAAATGAAGATTCGAATCGCTCTCGCCTCCAACGCCTTTAACAAACTCTCAAACATCTGGAGATCGAAGATCACAAGTAAACACATCAAACTGCGACTTTTCAATGCATGTGAGATTCCATCATTGACATGGATGTGAAAGTTGGAAAACTACCGCAATAATGGATAAGAAGTTGCTGATATCCCCACTGAAATACCCCATGTGTCCATTGACTGGCAGCATCAAAGCGAGTATGAGCCGCTATAAGCTCAGGTTGCTGGAGTGGGATCACTGACACCACTCCAGGAATGTGCAAGGGGGGAGAGGAGGGGTAAGGATAGGGTTTAGGTAGGGTTAGATGGTTGGGTAGGGTAAATGGGGAATTATAGATATTAGAACAAGAGAGAGAGAGCAATGTTCTTAAATCACCTTCCCTGAGTGAGAGGTGTCTTAGATTACAAGAAATAAACCACAGAGGAGGATAATGAATACCTGGCAACAACAAAATTATCCTAGGAGAGGGGAACTCTACCTCAAAACCCCGGGCAGATGGTGCTCGTTAACCCTGTTAGGCAAGCTGTCAAAATGAAACCTCCACTGCCCTGTGGACAATCCTTGGATGGATAAGGGCTAGGCAAACACATCCTGACTCAAAAGTAAGATGGAAGACGGAGACACTGGACCAAAAGGTACAAAATAGTCCAGCCATGACATGACTACCAAGGTTGAAAACCACAGTGTCACGCAATGACTTCACATGTCAAATAAAAGGTTACAGATGATTCGTTTTGGTGCTTCATCTGTGGAATCCCGTCGGGCGGATGAAGTGCCGGGCTCTAAGCCTCGAAGGAGCCCACCCTCAGCGACTGGTGGTACCTCTGTTCTAATTTGTGGAGCCAGGAAAAGAGATCAGAGGAAAAAAACTACTGGTTCAAAAAAATCACATATAGACCATGATGCAGACAAAGACAAAAATAAGCACTTGAAAATATTGCAGTGGAATGCAGAGAGTGTGTACAACAAAAAGACTGCACTTGCAAACCGATTACACACAAAGGAAATAGACCTAGCATGCATACAGGAAACACACCTCACAAACAACAATAGATTCAACATCCGAGGATACCAAACATTTCGGAACGATAGAGAAAAGAGACATAAAGGAGGAGCTCTTATACTTGTGAAAAACAATATCGTTGCCTCTGAAATTCGAGTAGACACAAAAGAACAGGCTGAAATCATTGGAACCTGTCAAACCCTTCCAACTAAAGATGTCGCAGTATATAACTATTACTGTCCACAAGACAAGAGCCTATCGCTACACACAATTAACACAGAGAAAGATAACTGTCTTGTGATTGGTGACTTCAATAGCCACTCACAGAGTTGGGGATATACAGAACAAGATACTAGAGGAGATGAAGTGGAAGACCGGCAGTGCGAGGTGAAACTTCAACTGCTTAATGAACCTGAAGACCACCCAACTTTCTACTCTAGAAGATGGCACACCACCTCAACTCCTGACCTAGCCTTTGCAACAGACGCTTTAGCGAAAATAACATACAGGGAAGTGCTGGAGCAGCTTGGTGGAAGTGACCATGGCCCCATCAAACTCACCATTGATATTAACCATACCCCTGCTGGCCCTAAAACTACACCCAGATGGAACTTCAAGAAAGCAAACTGGAGTAAGTATGCTGACCTGACACACAAATTCACAAAAACCATAAATCCAAGGATTAAAAATGTGAACAAAACTGCACAAGTCCTGGCTTCTGCACTTCTTCAAGCAGCCAAGCAAACCATACCAAGAAGTGCTAGGAAAAATTACAAACTGTACTGGTCTGACGAACTCGATGAGTTGGAGAAAGAAGTGTCAAAGGTCAGAGACACAGCTGAAAAAAGCCGATCCACAGAAAACAATATATCACTAAAAGCTACTGTAGCCAAACTAAGAAAAACGACAATTACAAACACAAGGAAAAGCTGGCATGAAAAAAAAAACAGAAAATTTAAACTTCGACAAAGAAGGAAGAAAACTATGGAAAATAATAAAAATGCTCAACAACGAAGATAACAAAACAGTACCAGTAGCTATAGAGAATGGTGGAGATGTACTCACAGGAAAGAGGGCTGCAAATCACTTTATACAGCATTACCAAAATACTACCTGCCACAAAGTCGATGAAAATAGGAGAAGAGAAGTAAGAAAAGAACTACGGAAGATCGAAAAAGAGATCAGCAAAGATAAACAAGATGTCACGAATATTCCATTCACTATCAATGAAGTAAATGAAGAACTAGCAGTATTAAAACTTAGGAAATCACCTGGCCCAGACGACATACCAAATGAACTGCTAATTCACATCGGACCATCAACAAAAAAGAAGCTAATAAAAAATTTTAACAACAGTTTGGGATAGAGGTCAAGTGCCACAGGTGTGAAAAACCGCCATAATGATACCCATCCACAAGAAGGGCAAGCCAAAAAAATAAGATGGACAGCTATCGCCCAATAAGTCTTACCAGCTGTGTTTGCAAACTAATGGAGCGCCTGGTAAACATAAGAATGATGTGGTTCCTAGAAAAAAATAAACTCCTGCTAAATCAGCAAGCTGGCTTCAGAAAGTGTAGATCAACTGAAGACCAGATTACACTAATTGCCCAGGAAGTAGAGGATGCTTTCCAGGAAAAAAAAGCAGACATCCGTGGTGTGGGTAGATATGGGAAAAGGCTTTGATTGTGTGTGGAAAGATGGACTCCTTAAACTACAACAAAACAAAGTGACAGGGCGCATGTATTACTGGATAAAACACTACCTGCACAACCGAAAAGCAACAGTGAAGCTTGAAATGAAGCATAGCAGAAAGAAACTCTTTAAGCATGGAGTACCACAGGGAGGTGTTCTATCCCCCACTCTATTCCTTATATTCATGAATGACATTGACCAAATCCTCTCGCGTAAAGTAAATGCTGCAATGTATGCAGACGATCTGGCGATATGGTGCAGTGAAGAGAGCGTAGGCACAACAAAAATAAGGTTACAGGAAACTATGGACAATTTGGCCAAGTGGACAGACCAATGGGCCATCTCTATCAATGCCCAAAAAACTACCTATACCATCTTCAGCATGTCCACCACACCACAGAAAATCCTACTAACCATAAAAGGTCAAATATTGCCTAAAGATGAGACACCTACATACCTTGTAGTCACTTTTGATCCAAGACTTACATGGAAACAGCACATAGACAAGTGCCAAACAAAAGGTACAATGAGGACAGCACTCCTTAAAAAATTGGCTGGAACAGATTGGGGTGCAAATGGAACAATTCTAAGTAGAGCATATACAGGTTACGTAAGACCAGCTTTGGAATATGGAATGTCAGCATGGAGGACTGCAGCCAAGAGTAACACTCAAAAGATCTTAAAGATACAAAACCGCAATCTCAGAATTATAACAGGAGGTATGAATACTACCCCAATCACAGAAATAGAAACATGCACAGGTTTGCCATCAATGGAAGAAAGAAGAAATGAAAAAATCCTCACACAGTATGCAAAGTTCAAATGTTTGGAGAGTCATCAAATGAACTAAAGACTAAGCAGACCTACAAAAGAGCGACTCAAAAGAGGTAGCTTTCTACACTCCGCTAAACAGCTCCAGAAATCACTCACAGTTACAGACTTACAAAATCTAATACCACTAAACACCTTTAACACATACCCAACATGGGATAGGAAAAACTTCCCAAGAATTATGGACGATATACCACGCATTATTTCGAAAACAGAAACTATTATACAAGCACTAAAGGAAACAACTAAGAATCACATACAGAAAGAATACCCAAAGGATATATGGACACATGTACATACAGATGGATCAGCGAAAGAGGCAGTATTAGATGGAGGATCAGGAATATATATAGTAACACCAGATGGAAAAGAAATAGAGAAATCCATACCCACAGGCAAACATTCCACAAATTTCAAAGCAGACATGGAAGCCATAATATAGGCAGCCAAAATGTTCATGAATTGCTTGCCGAGTCACAACAGACATGTAGTCTTTCTAACGGATGCAAAGTCAATATTGCAGGCATTGAAAGATCCAAATAACACGAGCATGAATGAACTTACGGCCTGCTTACTACACCTCAGCAGTACCACCAAAGAAACAGTACTGCAGTGAATCCCAGGTCACTGTGGCATACCTGGAAATGAAAAAGCTGTTCTCCTGGCAAGGAAAGGGGGATCACTAGAACAAATAGAAAATGATAATACGTACTATAAATGTAAGACTATGTTAAAAGCAGAATATAAGAAAAAGTGGAAGCAAATGCACCCAACTGCAGAACCAAAAAACTCCTACCACCAAATGTCACCCAAGGAACAAACCATCATTTTCAGACTACGAACTGGTCACAACAGACAGAGACGTCACATGTTCCGAAAGCTGAAGATTGGTGAAACAGATCTGTGCAACTGTGGACTGAGTCCAGAGACTACAGAACACATTCTTCATGCCTGTCAACTCTACCAAGAAGAGAGGGAGAAAATATGGCCTACTGAGACGGCACTGCTTCCAGACTTGAGGGGTTCCATGGATGCCCTGAATCGAATCACATAATTCATTGAAGCTATTGGTGCTGTAACCTAATATCTGACTGAAGAACGATGAAGAAGAAGAATAATGGATTTAGAAGTTAGTTGCCTTCGAGAATAGATGGCTCAGAAAAATCATAAATACTAAATGGAAAGACTTCAAATCAAACGACATACTAAGAGAGGAGACAAAACAAGAATATGTGACGAACATCATCAGAAAACGCCGCTGGACATACATCGGCCACATACTTAGAATGAAGGAAGACAGAATTTCGCGACAAGCCTTCATGTGGACACCAGATGGGAAAAGAAAACATGGAAGGCCAAAAACAACGCTCAGAAGAACATTTATGAATGAATTAAAATCAACAGGCATAAATGTGCAAGGCCTGCGATCCTTGTAACTGACCGACAGGCATGGAGAACTATTACATCTGCCCTATGGGCCAAACTTGGAAAAAGAGGAACTGACTGACTGATCTTAACATTTGATGTTCAACAACTGTATTTACCAAATAATCTAGAATCAGGGCCGTGGATACGTTTCCCATTAAAAAGGGGGCGGGTTACCTAATAAAATAATACTTTGTAAGCTATTAGTGCATTTATTTTTGTCAATTTTTCATTTTGTCAATACTTCATTTTGTCAATTCTTCATTTTGTCAATTCTTCATTTTGTCAATTCTTCATTTTGTCAATTCTTCATTTTGTCAATTCTTCATTTTGTCAATTCTTCATTTTGTCAATTCTTCATTTTGTCAATTCTTCATTTTGTCAATTCTTCATTTTGTCAATTCTTCATTTTGTCAATTCTTAATTTTGTCAATTCTTCATTTTGTCAATTCTTCATTTTGTCAATTCTTCATTTTGTCAAGTCTTCATTTTGTCAATTCTTCATTTTGTCATTTCTTAATTTTGTCATTTCTTAATTTTGGTGACAAATGTGATTACTTTTTTGAAGAGAACAAAATTTGAATAGGGGAGGGTGCTGTTGGTGCACTATTTGCTAGGTCTCTAGTACTAAAATCATATTCCGATTAGCGAAGGGGTGGGTGATTGATGAATTCCCCCAACCCTCTCCCTACCCTAAATTAATTAAAGAGATTAGATACAGGTAGATGGTTCATTTCATTGCTATTAAACTCAAATTGCAAATGACATCTTATTGATATGATATAAGCTTGTTATAAACCTCAAACTATAACTGATTTATTTGCGTTGAAACTCAAACTATAACTAACTCATGTGCTATAAACCTCAAGCTATAACTGATTTATTTGTTATGAAATCCAAGCTATGACTGAAGCCCCATTGAAGTATATGCTTCCTGCAATCACCATGTACATATTGATATAAAGGTAAAATAATCAATTATAAATCACATACAAACCTGTATGACATTGACTGAGAAAAACAATGATCTCTCCTGAGGTTTGTCTGCATTTGTTGGTTCTCTGGGTGCCCACTGGTAGGTTAATGGATTGTTCACATCCTGGAAACCAGTTTTAAAGATTCCAACCCAGTCCAGTGGATCTGGAACTACTACAGGTCCAATCATGTATGAGATTGTGAACGTGCTGTCAGCAGGGTACAAGAGCAGTACGGATTTGAAAATCACCAATTCCTGACAGAAAGAAATACATCTAACATTGCGTTTATATCAAACAACATATCGGCAGCTAGCATCATCAGCTCATCAAACTATTACTATATTCTCAGTAACAATGAATAATACATCCACAGATTTTGTTCGGCCATCACAGGGTGACGGTGAATATTTTTTACATCCACTTTGTAAAATTCATATAGAGTATGAGGTTATTGATGTTTCATAAGCCCTATGTTGGTTTCAAACTAATTAGACGGAGCATGGGATGACCGTTGTAGATGGTGTTTTATCGATCCGTGACCTTACAGCTTATCTTCGCAATTTAACTTCTATACTTCTCTTTCATAAGATGCGGTGCCTTTTATATAGTACAGCGGCATGTAGCTCTATTTCTCGCAGCGTCTTCCCGTGTATCATGCTTGATTTCCTACAATTGTACTTACGTAAAACACAGGTTTTTAGAACATCCCACTTGGACACGACGGAATATCAGTAAAAGTAGAGGATTATAACATGCAAGAAAACATACACATTACAATTTCACAAAATATATACAACGTTTCGACCAATGAACCTCTATCAAGTTACACACAAAACATCAAAAGACGACGAATAGAAATGATCACAATACACAACCATGTTCAACCGAAATAGAGAAGTGAGATGATGGAAGGACAGGAGCAGGAAATACATAAAAAACGTATTAATATTTGGAAAAAAAAACGAAAAAAAAGATGACGTAAATGATGGAACACAATGAATAAAGACAAAGACCACACCAACCGAAAGCTAGACAAAAGAGTGGTCAGAATTTTGTCCAAAAGGCTTTAGGGTACCTAACTCAAAATTAAGACGATTTTCGAGAGCATACCTAGATCTATCATCGGTGGTGCAGGAGCTGATGGCAGTGACCTGAGTATTAAGAGCACCATGATGGCCATCGCCATTGAAGTGTGTGACAACAGGTGTAGGTGTCCTATACTTGATGGCATGAAGATAGTTACAGAAGCGGTCGCTCAATGTTAAGCCGGTTTCCCCGATGTACTGTTTGTTTGCCGCAGCGTTTCCATATGATCACGTAAATAACTTTACGGGATTCACATGTAAAATTCTCATCGATGGAGAAAGTGGCCTTGGGAAATGAAATGGAGCGCATATGAACCACATAAGAACATGTATAGCAACGACAGCCTGAACAACGAACAGTGCCGAAATGGTCGGGTACAGAAGACTTAAGGTGGCTATGGACCAAGATGTCTTTCAGATTTTTGTTACGCCTATCGGCCACCAGAGGTAAGTCATGGAAAGCGGCACGGGTGTCAGGATCAGACTGGAGAAGGGAATAATGTTTAAGCATAATGCGTAGGACAGAAGAGTTACGGGGATGAAAGGTAAGAAACACCCTATGAGAAATAACATCTAAATTTCTGCTATAAAAATTTCAAAGCAGAAATGGAAGCCATAATAGAGGCAGCCAAAATGCTCATAAATTTCTTGCCAAGTCACAACAGTCTTTCTAACTGATACAAAGTCAGTATTGCAGGCATTGAAAGATGCAAATAATGCGAGCATGAATGAACTTATACGCTGCTTACTACACCTCAGCAGTACTACCAAAGAAACAGTACTGTAGTGGATCTCTGGTCACTGTGGCATACTTGGAAATGAAAAAACTGATCTCTTGGCAAGGAAAGGGGGATCACTGAAATAAATAGAAAGTGATCATATGTACTATGAATGTAAGACTATGATAAAAGCAGAATATAAGAAAAATGTGCAAGCAGATGCACCCAATTGCAGAACCAAATGTTTCCTACCATCAAATGTAACGCAAGGAACAAACCATCGTCTTCAGACTACGAACTTCCGCCGAAGACGGATGTGTCAGGTCATTGGCGCAAATAAAACGGTGACAGCGCATTTCCATTCTCTGAATTACATCCTGCTGGGAATCTAGTAGGACCATGATCCTGCTAAAAGAGAGATCCAGTGGGAGTTTGAGAATGAACGCTGAAGAAGAAGACTACGAACTGGCCACAACAGACTGAGAAGCCCCCATGTCCCGAAAGCTGAAGATTGGCGAGACAGACCTGTGCAAATGTGGACTGAGTCTGGCAGCTTCATATAATGTCATTGGTGTTCATGTAATGTCTTTTTGATGTTGTTGATCCAGCGTACTATAGGTCTACCTCTGGCTCTTCTTTCTGCTTCTCCTCTCTTCATATGTGATTTATAAACTAATGTATCATACGGAATTCTTTCCAGATGACCAAATCATTGTATTTGTTGATTTTGTGTGTGTTGTAGAATTGATACGACACCCAATCTTTCTCTTATGACTTCGTTTCTAATTCTGTGTCTTCTGGTCACTCGTATTGATCTTCTCAGACATCTCATCTCTGTTGTAACCAGCTGTCTTTTATGTTTTGTTGTGAAGGATCATGTTTGATATTGGTAGCATAGGGTTGGAATGAACATACTTTTGATAAGATGTTTATTTGTTGTCATTGTTAGCATTTTGTGTTGCAATAAAGGGGATAATTGTACCAATATTTGATTCACTTTCCTACAACGAATGTTTATTTTGGTGTCCATCTTGCCATCTGGAGATAATGTTGCGCCTAAGTATTTGAAGGTGTTTGTTTGTTTGTTTGTTTTATGACTTGATCTTTTATTGTTATATTTAGATTGTAAACATAGCACGGAACGACCCCGTTTAAATAAAACTGTGTCTATAGTGAGTGATGGGTAAGTAGTGGTTGAGTGTTTTGGATGTTGAATGAGTGTGTGAGGGAGTAGATAAGTTAGTTAATCAGTTTGATTATTTGTTGGTTTATTTATTTGTTTGTTTATTTGTTTGTTGGATGGTTAATTAGCTAGTTAGATGGTTCGTTTGTTGGTTGGTTGGTTAGTTAGCTAGTTAGATGGTTCGTTCGTTGGTTGGTTGGTTAGTTATCTAGCTAGATGGTTCGTTCGTTAGTTGGTTGTTTGGTTGGTTCGTTAGTTATTTAATTAGTTCGTTAGTTAGGTAGTTAGTTGGTTGGTTGGTTGGTTGGTTGGTTTAATTATTTAGTTTAGTTAGTTTAATTATTTAGTTTAGTTTATTTATTTAATTTAGTTATTTTAATTATGTAGTTTAGTTTATTTAGTTGAGTTAGTTGAGTTAGTTTAAATAGTTAATTTAGTCTGTTAGTTTAGTTAGTTTTGTTAATTTATTTAGTTTAGTTTAGCTAGTTTAGTTTAGTTAGTTTAGTTTGTTTAATTATTTAGTTTAGTTAGTTCGTTTAGTTTAGCTAGTTTAATTATTTAGTTTAATTAGTTAGTTTAGTTAGTTTAATTAGATAGTTTAGATAATTGGGTGTGTGACTTATGGTGATTGCGTGAGAGAGTGGGTGGGTGAAGGTGTGTGTGCGTGTTTGTGCGTGAGAGATTAGATGAGCTAATTAGTTGAATTGCTGACTTTGGATGTGTGAGTGAGTGAGTGAGTGAGTGAGTGAGTGAGTGAGTGAGTGAGTGAGTGAGTGAGTGAGTGAGTGAGTGAGTGAGTGAGTGAGTGAGTGAGTGAGTGAGTGAGTGAGTGAGTGAGTGAGTGAGTGAGTGAGTGAGTGAGTGAGTGAGTGAGTGAGTGAGTGAGTGAGTGAGTGAGTGAGTGAGTGAGTGAGTGAGTGAGTGAGTGAGTGAGTGAGTGTTCTTCTCGTTCGCAGTTTGACATGTCTACACAACTAATTATGATTTTTTAATAAATGCTGCTGTATTTGAAAGCTCCTCATTGCTCCCATACATCTTTCTGTGGATATCCATCTCTGTGGGCCAGTGTTCTTCCCTTAACTGGTTTAGTGTATAGCAGTCTTGCAGGATATTGTTCAGCTGTCTGTGCTGCCCGCCCACAAGAGCACAGAGGTGATGGGACCAGTCTTAGTCTATTTAAGTGGCTGTTTAATGCGTTGTGTCTTGTTCTGACACGGAAGATAATAACCTGCTCTGCTCTGTCGAGGTAGTGGTAATTGTCTTTAGGGTGGTCGACTTTTCTGATGGTTTTGATGAGGGTCCTCTTTTCTTGGTAGGTAATTTCTTGGTTTTTTTGTTCCTGTGTTGTTCCATTCTTTGCCAGTCTCTCCGCCTCTTTATTTCATGGAATTCCACAGTGGGATTGTATCCACTGTAGTATTACCCTTCTTTGGATGCTAACTTCTCGCATGACTTCCTTCCGGTTTGGCAGTTTACAAATCAAGGGCTTGTAGGACAGACATAGCATCAGTAAGTAATACCACTTGTTGACATTGGCTTGTTGTGTTTTTAATTATTTCTGCAGCAATGTTTAAAGCCTGTACTTCTGCAGAGTAGTTGGAGCAGAATATTCCAGTTGGTGAACACGTGGATTAATTTTCTATTTCTGGATATTTTATGTATACGCCAGCACCTCCATTCTTCACTGCTCTGGTTGCTTATTCGTCGGTATATACTTGTGTCCACGCTTCTCTGGGGTACATATCTTCCATCATGCTGCATACTGAGTGAGTGAGTGAATGAGAGCGGGTCAGTGCGAGTGAGTGTTAGTGCGAGTCAGAGCGGGCGGGCGAGCGAGTAAGCGGGAGTGAACGGGTGAGAGCGTTTTCAGTGCGGCTGAGTGAGATAATTGAACTCACCTCTTTGATCTCACCATCTTCATCCTCTTCCTTGGTTGACATATTGATGGTACAGTTATAGAACCTGCTGCATTGTATGTGGATGTAACGACACAGCTATCAGAAGATATTCATGACATTTATGCGAATATAATGGCAAAGATGTTGGAAGATATCTATGTGATGTATGTGGATGTAATGACAAAGATGTTCTAAGATATCCATGACATGTATGTCAATGTAATGAGCAGTGAAACAAGTTGAAACCAATACCAAATATTATAAGTAGTAAAATGTTACTGTACAGACTAGTCATGCGTATTGAGACAACATAGTGTCATTTATTTTGTCTAATATAACAGTGTCACATATCTTGGCATATATAACAAAGTGTCACATATCTTGTCAGATATAACATAGTGTCACTTATCTTGTCTGATATAATAAAGTGTCACTTATCTTGTCTGATACAACATAGTGTCACTTATCTTGTCTGATATAACATAGTGTCACTTATCTTGTCTGATATAACATAGTGCATCATATATTATCTGATATAACATAGTGTCACTTATCTTGGCTAATAGATAGAGCAGTGATGACTGTTTATACTTCAGACTAGTCCAGCGTGAGATATAATGTAAACGAGTGGGTGTTTACTTGGAGTATAAGGGGGGAGGGTGACAGAAACTTGATAAGCGCTTATTCAATTGAATATGAATTAGAATAGTCGGAGTAAAACTAACCGAGGGAAAATCATGCAACACCAGGATGAGTGAGCGGTTTTCAACTTGAGACATCACAATGGTAGTTGTCAAGTAGAAAAATCGAAATTTAATAGAGATAATTCTGGCAAGGAGCAACCTTCTGAACAGAGATCAGAAATGGTGGTTGTACAGAAGAACCCTTAGAGTGTCGGCGGATGCCAGAAAACTGTATAAAAAAGAAGCATATTGTATTATGGCAGTATATGTCAGATTTGTGTATTTGCAATAGGACTATATTGTAATGTTACGTTGCCTATATGACTGTGAAATCTAAAGATATCTAGTTGCAATAGGACTGTCGATACTTTGAAGCTACTGTATCGATACTGTGAAGTAAGAAGATATATAGCTGCAATAAATGTAAAGGTAGATCCCGTGGCAGCAACCTGCCGTCGCGGTTGACGATAACCCTTCATGTACTAAGCCACAGCAAATATTAGGTATGGTAGCGAGTTCCCTTCCTTCCTTTCACCTCCCCTAATTCATGTTATATCAGATACTATTCAAGAACTGCACAGAATAGCTTTGAACAGACAGAATTGGAGAGATCTGACCTCTGCCCTATGCGTTAGCTTCAGTGCAAAAGGAAAATGAAATGAAATGAAACGCATGCGTCAGGTACTCATTGACAGCTGAGTCGATTGGAAGAATGGTCGTGTCTAGCGATAACTCACAATCCGGATAGTTTTTTGTTTTGTTGTCCGGACGTGGTTTCGAACCTGGCACGCTGTAACCCGGTGATATCAATCAAATTCACTATCAACTAGGCTAGCACGCTGCTCCAATAGTTGACATATGTCGATACTGTGAAGTCAGAAGTTATATAGTTGCTATATGATTGTCGATACTGTGAAGTCAGAAGTTATATAGTTGCTATATGATTGTCGATACTGTGAAGTCAGAAGTTATATAGTTGCTATATGATTGTCGATACTGTGAAGTCAGAAGTTATATAGTTGCTATATGATTGTCGATACTGTGAAGTCAGAAGTTATATCAACAGACCACAATATTTCGCCTTAGAACAGGCCACTGCAGACTGTTGGGTCACCTTTACCGATTAAGGATCTCCTACACAGATGAATGTCCATGTGGATCCGGAACCCAGACCCCAGAACACATACTTCAGGACTGCCCAACATACAAAGAGCAGAGACAGCAGACCTGGCCAGAGGATACAGACTTGAGGCAAAAGCTATAGGGTATCCGCTCTGACCTGGTGAAGACAGTGGACTTCGTCTAGACGACAGGCATGACGGTATTGCATGACCACAGATGCTGAACGCAGAAGAGGAAGAAGTTATATAGTTGCTATATGACTGTCGATACTGTAAAGTCAGAAGTTATTTACTTGCTATATGACTATCGATACTCTGAAGTCAGAAGTTATTTACTTGCAATATGACTGTCGATACTCTGAAGTCAGAAGTTATTTACTTGCTATATGACTATCGATACTCTGAAGTCAGAAGTTATTTACTTGCTATATGACTATCGATGCTGTGAAGTCAGAAGTTATTTACTTGCTATATGACTGTCGATACTGTGAAGTCAGAAGTTATTTACTTGCTATATGACTGTCGATACTCTGAAGTCAGAAGTTATTTACTTGCTATATGACTATCGATACTCTGAAGTCAGAAGTTATTTACTTGCTATATGACTATCGATACTGTGAAGTCAGAAGTTATTTACTTGCTATATGACTATCGATACTCTGAAGTCAGAAGTTATTTACTTGCTATATGACTGTCGATACTCTGAAGTCAGAAGTTATTTACTTGCTATATGACTATCGATACTCTGAAGTCAGAAGTTATTTACTTGCTATATGACTATCGATACTCTGAAGTCAGAAGTTATTTACTTGCTATATGACTGTCGATACTCTGAAGTCAGAAGTTATTTACTTGCTATATGACTATCGATACTCTGAAGTCAGAAGTTATTTACTTGCTATATGACTGTCGATACTCTGAAGTCAGAAGTTATATGATTGCTATATGACTGTCGATACTCTGAAGTCAGAAGTTATATGATTGCTATATGACTATCGATACTCTGAAGTCAGAAGTTATAGTTTCAATGATTAATGTACAAGGAATTCATATTATAACGATATAACTGACTGATGTAGCAAATGTGCAGCCAAAACTGTATCGGTGGAGAAATTGATCATTTATAACAATTTCATCTTTTTTGAAAGACATATTTTGATACTACAATTATCGATCGTGTCTAGCTAGAGCTGGGAATACTATAGCGTGTAGAGCTGGGAATACTATAGCGTGTAGAGCTGGGAATACTATAGCGTGTAGAGCTGGGAATACTATAGCATGTTGTGCTGGAAATACTATGGAGCTGGGAATACTATAGTATGTTGAGCTGGAAATACTGTGAAAGCTGGGAATACTAAAGCGTGTAGAGCTGGGAATACTATAGCGTGTAGAGCTGGGAATACTATAGCGTGTTGTGCTGGATATACTATGAATCTGGGAATACTATAGCGTGTAGAGCTGCGAATACTATAGTATGTTGAGCTGGAAATACTATGGAGCTGGGAATACTATAGCGTGTAGAGCTGCGAATACTATAGTATGTTGAGCTGGAAATACTATGGAGCTGGGAATACTATAGTATGTTGAGCTGGAAATACTGTGAAAGCTGGGAATACTAAAGCGTGTAGAGCTGGGAATACTATAGCGTGTAGAGCTGGGAATACTATAGCGTGTAGAGCTGGGAATACTATAGACTGAATTGTTGAAATTAGTACGACATTGACGCCAATGTGTTGCCGGAGCCCGAAAGGGGAGCAAAGAATAGCAACACTGTTTACCTTCCACGAATGTCGTAAAAGGCGACTAAGGAGGTTATAGGATGGAGTTGGCTGTCCCATCCCATATAGGATTAGTGACCCAAAGCCATGCTGAAGTCGGATGTGTCAGGTCGAAATGCGCAGATATCGCAGCAATGCTGTAAACCATGACACAACGCATTCCGTTCTCTGGACTACATCCTGCTAATCTGCAGGAGTTTGAGAAAGAACGCAGAAGAAGAAGAAGTAAGAAATTGAGACAATAGTAACAATATTTCAAAGCGAATATATTGCGTCAGCATATCCCCAACTTTACTCAGTCGCTTCCTACCACAGGTCTGACAAGAAGACAGTGGCTCTATTCTGGGCACTCTGAATTAGAAATGCCGATCTTGGTTACAGAGATCTCCAGCAGGAGCGATGTGATGCTACTGTGTATAATTATTGCATGTTGTTGACACACATAGTCTTACTCTTTCTCCTCTGGGAAGAGCCTCTCTTTGTCGTTGTATTTTTTTGTTGTCATCTGGTACTCATTTGAATGCTTGTAGTGACAGTCTGTTTTCATTTATTGTAATTACATGTTCGATATAGGTCCATCGTTTTCTTCTTAGTGTTGCAGAAACATATTGTTGTTCGGTGTAGTTCGGTGCTTACTTGCTTACAATAACATTACAACATTACTACAATAACATTACAACAGCAATAATTACAATAACATTACAACAGCAATAATTACAATAACATTCCAACATTACTACAATAACATTACAACAGCAGTAATTACAATAACATTACAACAGAAATAATTACAATAACATTACAATAACAATAATTTTATCACAACACAAACATTGTTATAATAAAATCAGAAAAATAACATCATCGTGTCTTGGAGATTCAGAATAAATTATACAAGCATAGAAAGATGTTTTGGAGATAAAACATTCAGAGAAAAGCTATGAGCAAACATAAAATACACTCAGAGACAAACTACAAACAGAAAATACACTCAGAGACAAACTACAAACAGAAAATACACTCAGAGACAAACTACAAATAGAAAATACACTCAGAGACAAACTACAAACAGAAAATATAAAGAGACAAACTACAAACAGATAATATAAAGAGATAAACTACAAACAGAAAATACACTCATAGACAATCTACAAACAGAAACAAAATACAAACTTTGCTAATTCGTTCTTTTCATTGGCTTGAGACACGTGACCAGTCTTTCTACGTAAAAAATTGATAGTTTGGTGATGCGTTTATATCGATAGAAAGCGTCGGCAGAGTAGATGTTTTACAGTACCTGTTAGGACAGAATATAGACGATGGGTGGTAAGATCCGATGTCACATAAATTTCTAAATTTAGTTATTGTATATGTTGAATGTCATTTTTCATTAAGTTATATTCAGATGTCATTTGTCAGTAAGCTATTTGCATATGTCATTGTCAATACATTATATTCAGATGTCACTTGTCAGTAATATACGAGGCGTGTTCAAATGAAAACGGGACTTGTGGATTTATTTAAAAAGTATCATACGCAATTTAATATTTTCAACGGAATTGAACAAAGCAACCACTTGTGAATAAGAATGCACCTGGGTTCATCAGAAAAAATCTCCGTATGCATTTATGCAAGCATCCCACTGTTTAGGTAGACGTCGAATGCCGTCCGAGAAAAAGTTGCGTGGCTGTTCTCTGAACCATGTGGTCACCGCTGTCTTCACGTCTGCGTCGCTGTTGAAACGCTGTCCCTTTAGTGCTTTCTTCAACGGTCCGAACAAATGGAAATCACACGGGGATAAATCGGGACTATAGGCTGGGTGATGAAGAACTTCCCAATTCTTCTTTGCCAATGTTTCCTGCACAATTTTTGCGACGTGTCAACATCAATGCCGCCCATTATAAAGACACTTTAGACAAGCTGCATAAGGCCATCAAGGCTAAGCGACCAGGCAGACTTTCTCAAGGTGTGATTCTTCTCCACGACAACGCTCGTCCGCACGTCGCAAAAATTGTGCAGGAAACATCGGCAAAGAAGAATTGGGAAGTTCTTCATCACCCAGCCTATAGTCCCGATTTATCCCCGTGTGATTTCCATTTGTTCGGACCGTTGAAGAAAGCACTAAAGGGACAGCGTTTCAACAGCGACGCAGACGTGAAGACAGCGGTGACCACATGGTTCAGAGAACAGCCACGCAACTTTTTCTCGGACGGCATTCGACGTCTACCTAAACAGTGGGATGCTTGCATAAATGCATACCGAGATTTTTTCTGATGAACCCAGGTGCATTCTTATTCACAAGTGGTTGCTTTGTCCAATTCCGTTGAAAATATTAAATTGCGTATGATACTTTTTAAATAAATCCACAAGTCCCGTTTTCATTTGAACACGCCTCGTATATTCAGATGACGCTTGTCAGTAAATTATGTTCATATGTCACTTATCAGTAAATTATATTCAGATGTCATTTGTCAGTAAATTATATTCATATGTCACTTATCAGTAAGTTTTATTCAGATGTCATTTGTCGGTAAATTATATTCAGTTGTCACTTGTCAGTAAATTATTTTAATATGTCACTTTTCGGTAAATTATATTTAGATGCCACTTGTCAGTAAACTTTATTCAGATGTCACTTGTCATTAAATTATATTCAGATGTCACTTGTCAGTAAATTATATTCAGATGTCACTTTTCAGTAAATTATATTCAGATGTCACTTGCCAGTAAATTATTTTCATGTCACTTGTCAGTAAATTATTTTCATGTCACTATTGTATATTTAACCATTATTGATATGTTGTCAGCTTCTTATATGCCACTGCCATATATTTTTGAAGGCATTGCAAGCAACCTGGGTTGATGTCAATGCTATTTATGTGTGCTAGCTTTGTCAGAAATAGACTATTAGTTTCTATTATAGGCAAGGCTTGAAGGTCAGTGTATTCATGTGTGCTATTTCTTTCAGCAATAGTTTACCATTCCTTTTTTATTTTCTGCTATGGGCAAAGGTTGAAGGTCAGCAGAAATTAGCATGTAGGTATAGTCCATTATCCACACTCTTCAATAATCTATACAGCCGATCGGTCACGGTCAATTTACTAAATCATAAACATGGCTGAAAGAGATCTGCTCCCACACTGACTGTTAGAGAGAGGTTTTCTTCCACACTGCCTGTTAGAGATTTTCTCCCACACTGACAGCTAGAGAGAGATTTTCTTCCACACTGTCTGTGAGAGAAAGATTTTCTCCCACACTGCATGTTAGAGAGCTATTTTCTCCCTCACAGCCTGTGAGAGCGAGATTTTCTCCCACTCTGCCTGTTAGCTAGGATGTGTCATGTCACCGATGTTATTTAGTATTACAATGGATTGGGTCATGCGAAAATGCACAAACGATAAACATCGTGGTATCGAATGGCTCGGAAATAAAAGTCCTCAAGATCTCGACTTTGCAGACGACCTAGAGTTACTTAGCTCAACTCACGAAGATGCCCAAGAAAAAAACAAACAGCCTGCAATTATTCTCTGCACAACTTGGGCTTGAAATCAATACATCTACACAAAAATATTTGACCTTACCAACAAACTAACGGACATCAAACTAAACGGCAGCACTCTTAAAAAAGTCAACAACTTCACATACCTCGGCAGCAAGCTATCAACAACAGGAGATTCATCAACAGAAATATCACACCGTATTGCACTGGCTGCTAACTAATTCAATAAACTATCAAATATCTGGCATTTAAAAACACTAAGAAATAACACAAAACTCAAAATCTTCAACTCCTGCATAGTTCCAACATTAACATATGGATGCGAAAGTTGGAAAGCAACATCAAAATTAGAGCAAAGACTAAACAACTTTGAAAATAAATGTCTCAGAAGGCTACTAAACATACGTTAGTCAGACTTCAAATCAAACACAGTTGTCAGACAAGAATAAAATCAAGAATATGTATCCACCTATATTAGAAAGCGTCGCTGGAATTACATCAGACACGTGCTACGAATGGATACTGAAAGATCCCCTGTCAAGCTTTGATGTGGTCACCAAAAGGCAAGAGAAAACGAGGAAGACCAAAAGAAATTTTACGCAGAACTATTACAAGGAAACGTTTTACCATCTGTATCAGAAACAATGAAGATCTAAAGCAAATTGCAATGAAACGAGAGACATGGAAATCTATGACATCCGCCCTATGTGCCGTCTTTGGCCCTAGAGGAATAACTAACTAAGCCAATTAGAGACTTTCTCCCACACTGCCTGTTAGAGAGAAAATTTTCTCCCACACTGACTGATAGAGTGATATTTTCTCCTACACTACCTGTTATAGAGAGATTTTTCCCACTCTGCCTGTTAGAGATTATCGCCCACAATACCTGTTAGAGATTTTCTCAGACCATGCCTGTTAGAGATTGTCTCCCACAATTGCGGTTAGAGAGAGATTTTCTGCCACATTGCCTGATAGAGACTTTCTCCCACAATACCAGCTAGAGCCAGATTTCTCCCACACTGTCTGCTAGAGAGAGATTTCCCACACTGCCTGTTAGAGAGAGATTATCTCCCACACTGACTGCTAAAGAGAGATTTTCTCTCACACTGCATGTTAAAGAGATTTTCTCCCAACTACCTGTTAGAGATATATTTTGTCCCACACTGATAAAGAGAGATTTTCTCCCAAACTACCTGCTAGAGAGAGATTTTATTCCACACTTCCTGTTAGAGCGAGATTTTCTCCCACACTTCCTGTTAAAGCGAGATTTTCTCTCACATTGCCTGTTATAACGAGATTCTCTCCTACACTGCCTGTTAGAGCGACATTTTTTCCCACACTGCCTGTTAGAGATTTTCTCCCACACTGCCTGTTAGAAATTTTCTCCCACACTACCTGTTAATGATTTTTTCCTGTACTGCCTGTTAGAGAGAGATTATCTCCCACACTGACTGCTAAAGAGAGATTTTCTCTCACACTGCTTGTTAAAGAGATTTTCTCCCACACTACCTGTTAAAAAGATTTTCTCACACACTGCCTATTATAGATATTTTCTCTCAGACTGCTTGTTGAAAATTTTCTCCAACACTGCCTTTTAGAGAGAGATCTTCTCCCATATTTCCTGTTTGAGAGAGTTTTCTCCTACAGGACTGTTAACTTTTCTCCTACACTGCCAGTTAGAGCGAGATTTTCTCCTACACTGCCTATTAGAAGGAGATTTTCTAATACACTTCCTGTTAGATATTTTCTCCCTAACTGCTTGTTAAATATTTTCTCCCACACTGTCTGATAGAGATTCTCTACCTCAATGCCTGGAAATTGTTTTCTCCCACACTGCCTTTTGGATATTTTCTCTCACTCAGTGCCTGATAGAGAGAGATTTCTACCACATTGCCTGTTTGAAAGCGTTTTCTCTTATAGGACTGTTAAATTTTCTCCTACATTGCCAGTTAGAGCGAGATTTTCTCCCGCACTGCATGTTAGACATTTTCTTCCACACTGTCTGTTAGATTGAGATTTTCTCCCACACTGTTTGTTAGAAATATTTTCTCCTACACTGCCTGTTAAAGAAAGATTTTCTTCCCCACTGCTTGTTAGAGAGCTGTGCGATGGTAAACTTTCAAACGGAAGGCAGAAAAAGCGTTTCACGGATCCCCTAAAAATATATCTCAATCAATGCAGCATCGATCCTAGCTCCTGTGAGACTACAGCCCTTGATAGCTCAGCTTCGCACACCAAGATCACTGCTGGCATCACTAAATTTGAACAAGAAAGAACACTACGGACAATTTACAAGCGACGGAAGCGGAAGGACAGATCCGAAAACTCTCTGCCCCAAAACCTCTGCACTCCTGCATGGACTGCAATAGAACTTTCCTGGCACGAATCGGACTCATCGGGCATCTACGAACTCACAAACCAAATTAGACAAGCACAAATGTTTTGTTTTTCTACTTGTTCATCACATTTATTGTTTTTCATGCCAAGCTCATCTTCGCTTGCGAAGGAGGAACAACAGCATCAAATCCATCAATTGTAGATAATATTTTCTAAACAGCTATCTCGTATGTTATACATCCATCAATTGTAGATTACATTTTCTACAGTAAACAGCTATCTTGCTAAGAAATTACAATTCTCGATTTCCATGTGCAACAGACAAAATTGCCAAGATATCCTATTCAAGACGTAGCCATCAGCCATCATCTATTTTTACTGTAGTGATTTTCTAGACAATATAAATAGGTTCAAAAGTTTCTCATTGCTTTCTACTTTCAAAGGCCATTGCCATGTGCAACATTGCCATGTGCAACATTGCCATGTGCAACAGACCGACAAAATAAAAATCGATTGGCTTCTGTTTAGTCAAGGATGTATCACAGATTCGTGGCATCGTGTTGGTTTCAACCAAATTACATTTATATCACATTCATAATGAGATTGAAGTGCACATTTATATCACATTCATAATGAGATTGAAGTGCACATTTATAACTGCAGATTGTTGCAGTTCTACTATACAGGGAATCTAATATTGATCATTTATATTGTGATATTCACCGCCCTGAGAAGCGAAAGCACATAACGCTTTGTATGAAAGTGTAAATCGAAGGTCAGTTACTAGAAATATAACAACCCTTTACCAGAACTACCAAAGCGCAGTAAGAAAAATCAACGGAATGACTTCATCTTTCGAAATAAAATCAGGAGTAAGACAAGGATGCGTGCTCTCACCTATACTTCTTAACATATATGGACAATAACAAAATAATCCCAAAACAAGAAAGTAAACAGTACAGCAACAAAAGAAGAATCTAAAGGGGAATCTGAAGGTGACATACCAGCTATCACATTTACTTCTCAACCCAAAAATCCAGATGTAAGTAAAGAGACAGATGATAAAAAGTATTTTTATGCCAACACTCTACTATCAATGCCAGACATGGGCGCTGACAGCATCCCAGCAGGACAATTTACAACATGTTAGATGCAATGTCTCATAAAAGGTGCAAGTGTAACCAAACTAGACAAAATGAGAAATGATGACGTCAGGAGAAGAATCGGTATAAGACCATGCACAGAACACATCGAGAAACAACAAATATTCAGACGGCAGAAATATGATTTGTGACTAGACATAGGTGACTGCTGCCCGAATACTTGAGACAGATTCATGAGCGGAGGAGACAATGCTATCATAGTGTATACTTGGACTAACCCTGGGACATTAATCACAACATCTATACAACGGAATGGCAATCAGTGGACGGTAAATGAAAGAGACAAGTTCCAATCATCAGATGTTAGCTCATTTTACTAACGCATTCAGCAAGCAGTAACAATGAAATTGTCCACGAGCAGGATTTATTTTCCACGCAAAATCAAAATGTACAGACCTAGGAACTACCACACTTAAATGAATTGACATATTTTCTGGCACTGGGTAAAGAAATCGTCTATGTATGTTACATGTTCTATGGATGACATATTTTCTGGCACTGGATGAAGAAATCTTCTACGTATGTCGAACATCGAGTTATTTTGATGTTTTAGGACCATTGTTAATAAGTATAATCCAATTGTACAGTCAGCAATTTATTGTGTAATTACATTTCCTACATAGTCACATCTCCATATTAGAGTAATCATCGTCATCAAGTAGCATATCCTGAACACGATATTTGGAAACTGCTGTCGATCTTGAGCCAGTCTTTCTGCTTCTGTTAGTGTCATGTTCATCTGATTCTGATATCACAAGTCAACATTGAAATCGTGACTGCCTTAAGAAGGCTTGAATCTGTGATCGTGGTGTGTTAACAATGAATATAACCATACCAATTTTTTATTTTCTGTCTTTTGTGACGAGATTTCATGTAGTTAAATTTCTATGTTTCACCGTGTACATTTATCCAGTGTGACTGCAACGAAACCGTTAATAAGCCTAGTATGGTGTAATGTGTATTGCATCATATTACATAATACGATAATGAGCACATCATCCATGGTTGATTACATCATTTTCTGATGCAATGCAATACTACTACCAGGCGGTGGCTGAAGTAAGCTGACGTCAACAGTGTACTATATAAAGCCCAGTCGGAAAGGTTGAGCATTTAAAATATTTCAGACATTTTGCGAGACAGTTTAAGCTACTGTTACTTAAAACTGCTATTATTTTATCCATTTACGTACAATACAGAACAGTAATGCTTCGACAGTGCGTTCATTTCGTGGACAATTTCTGCTATATATATATGAGGAAGCGACATTTGCCAAACAGAAGAAAAGTCTCAGTTCTCAAGTGAAGGCGGCATATCATCATTACTTCAGATGCAAGTCCGTCTCCTCAACCCCACACATAATAGCACATGAAGAACTAAATTTACTGGTTCGTGATTTGGACATCCAAGAACAAGGCAGAATTGTTCGGATCACGACTCCAACAATGGAACCTCCTAGAAGAAGATGTCACAAGTACTTCATATAGAAAACTCCACCAGCAGTTGAAGCCTTTCTTCAGAAAGGAAAGTAATCTGGTATTCTGTTCTGATATTGAGGACCTCGTGAATGCCTTAAAAATAACTCAATGGCTAGCAAGACTGGAGAATATTTACAAGTACATCTGACACCATATATGGTTATTTGAAGGTTCTTTTAATGAGATTGCAGCAGGGATATACAAAATACATGTGCTTTTTATGTGAGTGGGATAGCTGAGCAAGGGAATTGCACTACTTGCGGAAGGAATGGATTTGCAGACAAAATGTAGTAGCTGGAGAGAATAATATCCAGCACCCAGCTCTAGTTGAGTCTCAGAAAATCCTGCTAACACCCCTTCACATCACACTTGATTTGATGAAGAATTTCGTGAAAGCAATGGACCGGACTTCGCCTGCTCTCCTATACCTGCATGGCATGAACAATTCCCTGGAATCAATGAAACAAAGAGTAAACAGGGAACTTTAGTGGTCCTCAGATTTCAATAGCTCTTAAAAGATGACCGATTCAACAGCTTGCCACAGGCTTATGCGAAACAGGCATGATATGCTTTTCACCTAGAAAACTACAAGGAACTAGTAGAAGACTTGCTGATGAAGTATCAGATACTTGGCTACAATATGTCTATAAAGATTCACTTCCTTTATTACCATCTGGATTTCTTTCCTGAGAACTGTGACATGGTTAGTAATGAAGATGACAAACGTTTCCATCAAGATATAGCAACAATGGAGCAAAGATACTAGGGAAAATGGTCAACTACAATGCTGGCTGACTATATCTAGACACTCCACAGAGATGCTCCAAATAATTTGTACAAGAGACAGGTGAAAAAATCTAAGAATTAGTCTATGACTTGAGTTTGTACAGGTATTAACTGTTGCATTATTACTATTGGCATGCATTTCGTAATGTAAACATTCATATTTACAGACTACCAAAAAAAAACAAGAGCAAATTTTGAAATGTGACTGTCGTATTCGTGCTCAGCACTTCAATGTTGATCAGAAATTACTAATAGCATGTCAGTAACATAACATTTGTAAACATTTGTTGACCAGTGTATCTTGCGTCCATCCTTTTCTTGGTACGAATCTTGTTCGTCTCACTGGCCATATTGCACAACGCGGGTTATTTGTTACTTATATTTTATACATACTCATATCTATATATAATGTCTTGAAATCTTGACCAATTTTACTCAACACTTACTGCACAATTGGTATGTAGCCGTGAATAGCACTTCTGTTATGGCTGTATAGACGGGTCATGCGTGGTTTCTGATTGTATAGACGGGTCATGCGTGGTTTGTGATTGTATAGACGGGTCATGCGTGGTTTGTGATTGTATAGACGTGGCATTACGGCTCAGAATAACTGGCCGTTGATCCTATTGCATGGAGTACTGCACTATACCGATGTAGAACTGGCCGTTAACCCCTTAGCTACGGGCGTATTCTTTAGGATAAGACAAAAGCCACCGTTATTTTGCAGGGATCCTCGTCTTCTTATCTTCCCAGGGAAAAAATCTGTCTGCAAGCTTATAATAAAGTATCCAGTTGGGTCCCTGGGAAACTAATAAGATCTCGGAATAATGGCAGCAACCCATCATTGTATCCTTAAGGATACTTCTGCAGTTAAGGGGTTAATCGTACTGCACTACACCGATGTAGAACTGGCCGTTAAACGAACTGCATGGAGTACTGCACGACGCCGAGGCATTACACCGTCTAAAGGGGCCGTAAAGAAAACAGAAGACAAGCGACGCAGACAAAAAGTACAAGTATCTGTGAATACAGAATTGTTGATTTTATTCTCTCCCCTTCGAGAAAAGCACCGCCGTCTTTGAACACTGATTTGTTGATTATGTTCTCTCCTATACGGATTGAAAATGTTTTAATTTGAGAGCTTCGTGGTCATTTGTAAGCTCTCCTAATTTCTGACACTGGCCTGATTCCTGATATGGACCTGACTCTTCACACTGGTCTGATTCTTCTCACTAACCTGATTGTTCTCACTGTCATTATTTCTGACACAGTCCTGATTCCTGACACTGATCTGATTCCTGACACTGACCTGATTCCTGACCTGATTCCTGACACTATTTCTTGACACTGACCTGATTCCTGGCACTGACTCCTGGCACTATTCTGATTCATGACACAGTTATGATTCCTGACATTGTCCTGATTCCTGACGCTGTCCTGATTCCTCATACTGTCCCAATAACTGATACTGTCCTGATTTCTGACACTCTCTTCATTCCTGACATTATGTTGTTTCCTGACACTGATTCCTGACACTGATTCCTGACACTGATTCCTGACACTGATTAATGACAACAGTCTAACACAAAAACTGCAATGGAGTCACTTAATACAGCATTATTTTTAGAATTCTCTGAATCTCAGTTTCATCAGTTGTGGTGTCTGCATCCACCAGGTGCTCATCAGTTGTGGTGTCTGCATCCACCAGGTGCTCATCAGTTGAGGTGTCTGCATCCACCAGGTGCTCATCAGTTGAGGTGTCTGCATCCACCAGGTGCTCATCAGTTGAGGTGTCTGCATCCACCAGGTGCTCATCAGTTGGAGTGTCTGCATCTACCAGGTGCTCATCAGTTGAGGTGTCTGCATCCACCAGGTGCTAATCAGTTGAGGTGTCTGCATCCACCAGGAGCTCATGAAGCAGTTTCATCAGTTGAGGTGTCTGCATCCACCAGGTGCTCATCAGTTGTGGTGTCTGCATCCACCAGGTGCTCATCAGTTGTGGTGTCTGCATCCACCAGGTGCTCATCAGTTGAGGTGTCTGCATCCACCAGGTGCTCATGAAGCAGTTTCATCAGTTGAGGTGTCTGCATCCACCAGGTGCTCATCAGTTGAGGTGTCTGCATCCACCAGGTGCTTATCAGTTGAGGTGTCTGCATCCACCATGTGCTCATCAGTTGTGGTGTCTGCATCCACCAGGTGCTCATCAGTTGTGGTGTCTGCATCCACCAGGTGCTCATCAGTTGAGGTGTCTGCATCCACCAGGTGCTCATCAGTTGAGGTGTCTGCATCCACCAGGTGCTCATCAGTTGAGGTGTCTGCATCCACCAGGTGCTCATCAGTTGTGGTGTCTGCATCCACCAGGTGCTCATCAGTTGAGGTGTCTGCATCCACCAGGTGCTCATCAGTTGTGGTGTCTGCATCCACCAGGTGCTCATCAGTTGAGGTGTCTGCATCCACCAGGTGCTCATGAAGCAGTTTCATCAGTTGAGGTGTCTGCATCCACCAGGTGCTCATCAGTTGAGGTGTCTGCATCCACCAGGTGCTCATGAAGCAGTTTCATCAGTTGGGGTGTCTGCATCCACCAGGTGCTCATCAGTTGTGGTGTCTGCATCCACCAGGTGCTCATCAGTTGAGGTGTCTGCATCCACCAGGTGCTCATCAGTTGTGGTGTCTGCATCCACCAGGTGCTCATCAGTTGAGGTGTCTGCATCCACCAGGAGCTCATGAAGCAGTTTCATCAGTTGTGGTGTCTGCATCCACCAGGTGCTCATCAGTTGTGGTGTCTGCATCCACCAGGTGCTCATCAGTTGTGGTGTCTGCATCCACCAGGTGCTCATCAGTTGAGGTGTCTGCATCCACCAGGTGCTCATGAAGCAGTTTCATCAGTTGAGGTGTCTGCATCCACCAGGTGCTCATCAGTTGAGGTGTCTGCATCCACCAGGTGCTCATGAAGCAGTTTCATCAGTTGTGGTGTCTGCATCCACCAGGTGCTCATCAGTTGAGGTGTCTGCATCCACCAGGTGCTCATCAGTTGAGGTGTATGCATCCACCAGGTGCTCATCAGTTGTGGTGTCTGCATCCACCAGGTGCTCATCAGTTGAGGTGTCTGCATCCACCATGTGCTCATCAGTTGTGGTGTCTGCATCCACCAGGTGCTCATCAGTTGAGGTGTCTGCATCCACCAGGTGCTCATCAGTTGAGGTGTCTGCATCCACCAGGTGCTCATCAGTTGTGGTGTCTGCATCCACCAGGTGCTCATCAGTTGAGGTGTCTGCATCCACCAGGTGCTCATCAGTTGAGGTGTCTGCATCCACCAGGTGCTCATCAGTTGAGGTGTCTGCATCCACCAGGTGCTCATGAAGCAGTTTCATCAGTTGAGGTGTCTGCATCCACCAGGTGCTCATCAGTTGAGGTGTCTGCATCCACCAGGTGCTCATGAAGCAGTTTCATCAGTTGTGGTGTCTGCATCCACCAGGTGCTCATCAGTTGAGGTGTCTGCATCCACCAGGTGCTCATCAGTTGAGGTGTCTGCATCCACCAGGTGCTCATCAGTTGTGGTGTCTGCATCCACCAGGTGCTCATCAGTTGAGGTGTCTGCATCCACCAGGTGCTCATCAGTTGTGGTGTCTGCATCCACCAGGTGCTCATCAGTTGAGGTGTCTGCATCCACCAGGTGCTCATGAAGCAGTTTCATCAGTTGCGGTGTCCGCATCCTCATGGCGCAATTTCAGTATATCCCCATATCCATTGTTTACGCCTCGTCTATTGATGCCTGGAATGCATGTCTGTCTGCTCATTACCACTAATTTCGGTTTTTCCTGGGCAGTAGATCCATGTGACACCTTGTCCTATGCAGTAGATCCATGTGATACCTTGTCCTGGGCAGTAGATCCATGTGATACCTTGTCCTGGGCAGTAGATCCATGTGATACCTTGTCCTGGGCAGTAGATCCATGTGATACCTTGTCCTGGGCAGTAGATCCATGTGATACCTTGTCCTGGGCAGTAGATTCATGTAATACCTTGTCCTGGGCAGTAGATCCATGTGATACCTTGACCTATGCAGTAGATCCATGTGATACCTTGTCCTATGCAGTAGATCCATGTGATACCTTGTCCTATGCAGTAGATCCATGTAATACCTTGTCCTGGGCAGTAGATCCATGTGATATCTTGCAGATTTAAATGTAGTTATAGATGACGTCCAATGATATCAATATCAGCAAAATTTGATTCGTTCACAGCATCTAGCAACAGTTGTTTTGATGTCATCTAGCAACAGTTGTTTTGATGTCATCTAGCAACAGTTGTTTTGATGTCATCTAGTAACAGTGTTAGTATGAGAGACCAACACAATAACTATTTTGGTGATTGAGGTTCCAGGTGGGGGTAGCAGCGTCAGCCTTCTCTTCCATCCTCATAGTAGATGTAGTTGCTTCAGATGAGAGCAGGAGTAGCAGCCTCATCTTCCATCCTCATACTGAATGTTGTTGTTCCAGATGAGAGCAGGAGTAGCAGCGTCATCTTCCATCCTCATACTGAATGTTGTTGTTCCAGATGAGAGCAGGAGTAGCAGCCTCATCTTCCATCCTCATAGTGGATGTTGTTGTTTAAGATGGGAGTAAGAGTAGCAGCCTCATCTTCCATTCTCATACTGAATGTTGTTGTTTCAGATGAGAGCAGGAGTAGCAGCCTCATCTTCCATCCTCATAGTGGATGTTGTTGTTTCAGATGAGAGCAGGAGTAGCAGCCTTATCTTCCATCCTCATACTGAATGTTGTTGTTCCAGATGAGAGCAGGAGTAGCAGCCTCATCTTCCATCCTCATAGTGGATGTTGTTGTTTAAGATGGGAGTAAGAGTAGCAGCCTCATCTTCCATTCTCATACTGAATGTTGTTGTTTCAGATGAGAGCAGGAGTAGCAGCCTCATCTTCCATCCTCATAGTGGATGTTGTTGTTTCAGATGAGAGCAGGAGTAGCAGCCTCATCTTCCATCCTCATAGTGGATGTTGTTGTTTCAGATGGGAGTAGGAGTAGCAGCGTCATCTTCCATCCTCATACTGAATGTTGTTGTTCCAGATGAGAGCAGGAGTAGCAGCCTCATCTTCCATCCTCATACTGGATGAAGTTGTTCTGTATGCTCTACTGTTCTCTGTAACGACTATATCACGATAGCTGGCTATGGAATCCAGACTTCTTACCACAATTTTACCACAATAGCTGTCTGTGAAGACCAAATTCTTACCACAATTCTACCACAATAGCTGTCTGTGAAGACCACATTTTTACCACAATAGCTGTCTGTGAAGACCACATTTTTACCATAATAGCTGTCTGTGAAGACCACATTTTTACCACAATAGCTGGCTGTGAAGCCACAGTCAGATTTCTTACCACGACGCAGAGATACATTGATGAACACAATGATGTCATCGTCTTCATCACCAATCTAGTCATCGATTTTCAGGTTTCAGGTTCTACATTCCCTCCTTCTAAGAATGATAATTACTTTATGAAATCCTGTCTATAACCGGATTACATAAAGTGGATGCAACACATCATCATCTTGTGAGAGACGAGCAGTACATATACATGAAGCATCTTCCGTTTGACCTGTTCGTCTCATCCAATAACATCGTAGCACTATTAAACTATCAACTTTATCAAAGTCTCTAGCACAACTCCCGATGGGCCTCCAAAATAAGATCCACTATCCAACTAGTAACAACAATGTCCACCTCATATGTATATGAGCGAAGAGCATTTATACCTGGCCTTTGATATTTATTGGAAGTAACAACACAGCTGTTGATCAACCAATTACGTCGTTTCTGATACGCAGAAATAACCTCGAGCTACCCAGCTATGAACTCGAGATACCCAGCTATAACCTCGAGATAACCATATATAAACTTCAGATATTCAGCTATGAACTCGTAATACCCAGATATGAACTTCAGATACCAAGCTAAAACATCTGAGATAATCATCTATAAACTTGAGATACCCAGCTATAAACTCCAGATACCCAGCTATGAACTCGAGATAACAAGCTATGAACTCCAGATACCAAGCTATATATTCCACATACCTAGCTATATACTCCAGATACCTAAATATAAACTCGAGATACCAAGCTATAAACTCGAGATACCAAGCGATAAACTCGAGATACCAAGCTATAAACTCCAGATACCCAGATATGAACTCCAAATGCCAAGCTATGAACTCGAGAAAAAAAATATGAACTCCAGATACCAAGCTATATACTCCAGAAACCAAGCTATAAACTCGAGATACCAAACTATGAACTCGAGATACCAAACTATGAACTCCGGATACCAAGCTATAAACTCCAGATACCAGTCTATAAATTCCATAAACCCAGCTATAAACTCCAGATACCCATATATGAACTACAGATACCTAGCTACATACTTCAGATACCAAGCTATAAACTCCAGATACCAAGTTATAAACTCATATACGCAGCTATAAACTCGAGATACCAAGCAATAAACTCCAGATACCAAGCTACATACTTAAGATACCACGCTATAAACTCCAGATACCAAGCTATGAACTTGAGATACCAAGATATAAACTCCAGATACCAAGCAATAAACTCCAGATACAAAGCTGTAAACTCCAGATACCAAGCTATAAACTCCAGATACCTAGCTATAAACTCCAGATACCAAGCTATAAACTCCAGATACCTAGCTATAAACTCGAGATAACAAGTAATAATCTCCAGATACCTAGCTATGAACTCGAGATACCAAGCAATAAACTCCAGATACCAAGCTGTAAACTCCAGATACCAAGCTATAAACTCCAGATACCTAGCTTTGAACTCTAGATACCAAGCAATAAACTCCAGATACCTAGCTATGAACTCGAGATACCAAGCTATAAACTCCAGATACCAAGCTATAAACTCCAGATACCAAGCTATAAACTCCAGATACCAAGCTATAAACTCCAGATACCAAGCTATAAACTCCAGATACCTAGCTATGAACTTGAGATACCAAGCTATAAATTCCAGATACCTAGCTATGAACTTGAGATACCAAGCTATAAACTCCAGATACCTAGCTATGAACTCGAGATACCAAGCAATAAACTCCAGATACCTAGCTATGAAATTTAGATACCAAGCTAGAAACTCCAGATACCTAGCTATGAACTTGAGATACCAAGCAATAAACTCCAGATACCTAGCTATGAAATTTAGATACCAAGCTAGAAACTCCAGATACCAAATTATTAATTACAATTTTAACAATAATCAGTTAATATTATTACCGGTCACTTTTATGTGACGTATTTGCTCCAGAACGCTTCTGAGTCAACCTTTCTCCTCCTCCTCCCGGTGCTTTGCCCTCCATTATTTTTCTTTCTAACCAGTTGTGTCTTTATCTGACCAAACAGATGTAGTTTTTTTTATTTCCTGTAGCATTTCATCATTAACAATACATTCTTTTCTGGCTGTGCAAAATCAAAGAATGATTCCAGCTTTATAAACGATAAACTTACTTTATTGTGTTATTCAGTTGTTTTAACCGGTGGATGATATGAGCACTTGTATAGGCAGGATGAGATTGTGTTGGAAACTGTTCATATTCTACTTGTAAATGAAAACAGTGGATGAGAACAGTGGAAACATCCCACCTGTATCCCTAACGGTGGGACTGTGTAATGTGTCACAAAGTTCACGTCACACCAAACAAGTTAGTTCTAGAGTGTGCACATAAAGTCATGATGTCATTTCATTCTTGCTGGATTTCTGCATGACTTGGAATAATCACATTGAAAAAATGCATAAAAAGAGATGAAATCATTATCCCTAACTATGGATAGATCTCCAAAAAGCTTTCGACAAGGTCTGGAAAGATGGACTGATAATAAAGCTGCAACGATACGGAATTAGTGGTAACCTGAGTACGTTATGCACTTTGCCCTTTACTGTCAGATCAAAAGGGAGAACATTACACGAAGCTAGTGGTGCCTTTATCGCAACAATGAGCAGTCTAACTATGGAAGTATTCGCCGTAAAGCAGGCACTTTACTGGCTGTAATCGCCAACCTATTCCCATGCATGCATACTAAGTGATTCAATGAATATGATTCATAAATTGAAAACATGTGATGTACTTAGTGAATGGGCGAAGTCATTGGAGAGGGCTAAAATACGGGCATCCCTACAAAAACTCACGCTTATTTATGTCCCCGTACTTGCGGGCGCGAAGGGAAACGAACGGGCCAACAAAACAAATTAGCTAGTCTCGCCACCACAACAGACGGTTAGCATATGGACCGAGCAGACATACTCACTGCTCTTCGTGAGTCCTCACGATCAAAGTATTTTGGGATGAATAAGAATGAGTTAAACGTGAGAATTGAGAGTGAAGATGGGCGTGGCAAGAAAACCTCTGACAAAGATTTCAAAAATAACAGTGAAGAACATAGAACTGGAACCATCATCCGTTATACCCTGAAAGATTTGCTGAAACCGAGATCGGAGCACCTATGGACGTGTCCGGTGGTTGGTTGGTTGCTGATCCAGCGGTCCATGGGCTCATGCCCTTTGACCTAATGCCATTAAATGGCATTATATTGCTGGGAAGTCTGGGAATTTTCTGCCTATCCCGGGACAGAGCCAAAGAATAACTATTACACCTCCAGGAAGGTAGGTTTCAACCTATGCACTGCTCCTAGCCACTGTAGCAAAGATAGGGTTCACTGTGCTCATTCCCCGCCACCAATTGACTACTGGTTATGCCGAACATATCTATTACTCCAGGCATGCAACCAAATATTCAAGTCAAAAGGATTGTCACGTCCTGAGTCACTGTGCCTCTATGATGGGTTTCAGCAATATGAAAAAACAGTGCTGTCAGTTTCCTCCTCCCCAGTGCTGCACAGTACATATCTGGCTCCCTCCCAACCACAGGGGGTGCATATATATATATTCATCATCATGATCATTAAGTGCCGTCTCCGCAACGAAGGTTGGCTGCAACGTATATCCAACATCTCCTGTCTCTTGTCTTGGTGGTGCACTCTGCTAGACTGTAACCTGTCCATCGTGTTATGTTACTCTCCCACTTGTATCTCTGCCTACCTCTTGCTCGCTTCCCTTTGACTTTACCCTCAAGTAAGATCTTCAATAGGGTGTCATGTCTTTTAATGTGTCCAAAGTATTTTATTTGCCTGATCTTTATTTCTCTTAGTAGTTCTTTCTTCATATTAAGTGTCTTTAGCACCTCTTTATTTGTTTTCTTCTCTTTCCATGATGCTCTCCCTAATTCTTCTATATACCCACATCTCAAAGGCATCAATTATGTCTTATAAATGTTTATTTAGTGTTCATGTTTCTGAGCCATACATTAATATGGAATAGATGTAGCATTTTGAAATGTAAAAAACTATCACACTCATACAGACCCCCACACCCCATAAAGACAACCGTGTGCTACGCCGGAGTTTCAACCCAATAAAACAATAATATCACACTCAAACATGCCCCACACCCCATATAGACAACCATGTGCTATACCAGAGTTTCAACCTAGTAAAACAGGTAACACAAACAAGATATATCACATGAAGACACCCTGGTGCTAGTACAAAGGATCATCAACCCACTAAAACAAGAATCACACACAGAATCTTCACCACATTATCATAAATTAGCACACACAACAAACTACATCCCCCATTAAGACAACCTTGTGCTGAACCAGAGTTTCAACCTCTTAAAAACATCACACACAAACACACTCTATACCCCCAGGAAGACATCCTTGTGCTTGACCAGAGTTTCACACCAACTAAAGCAAAATAGCACATACGCAACCCAATAGAACAACAACACACAAAACAAAATAAGCACATACATCAACACTAGACCACAATCATATAAGAATTACATGAGAAAGATTCTATTAACAAGTGAAAAAGTGAAGATAGAATACCTTATGAAAGAAAGAACAATTAGGTGAACCACTGGATATACTATAACCAGTAATGCATATTAAATGAAACTTGGAAATATATTAGCAAATGATATATAACAATGTATAAATATATGACTATTAGTGATATTTTAAGGAGTTGGAAATCTGAGGTGAATATTGGCAATGACTGACTAAGCAATATATAATTAGTCAAGTATGTGATATATTGATTGACATGTATAGAATGAGTGAAAACCACAAAGTATAAGAAAAAATAGAACCATTGAGACATCCATATAAAAGATTTGAATATGGCAAAGAACAAAAGAGAAATACATGAGAGAGTATGTAAGTATAAATGAAAAGTCGAAAAGTAACACATAAAAAAGTACACGGTCGAGATTGAATGATGCAACGATAGGGACTGAAAATGTAATAGAACAGACAAGAATTATAAGAATGGGTGAGTGAATACGGTATGTAAGAAGGGGAGAATGCAGGAGAAAGACTGAATAATAGGAATCTAAACACAAGTGACAGAAGCTTGTACTCTATGTAACAGGAAGACTTTAAAGGATTATAACATATACCATATAATGTCATGTCTAGACTAGTATAATCACAACATGTATCGAATGAAGAATAGAGATGTATACCATTGTATGTATATAATTTGTATTGTAATTTTAATTAAGTATATTATGTTCTTAGATATATATGTGTGTGTGTATGTATATATATATATATATATGTATGTATATATAAGTATGTGTATAAGGGAGGTATGTGCGTATATATGACTATGGAGACCCAATTGTGGGTGTACAGGTATATGGTATGCATAGAGTAAAATTCAAAACCTTATATATGTATGAATATATATGCTTTTGGGAGGGGGGAATCTAAAGTTTAAAAAAAAAAAAAAAAAATTAAACAAAAATAAAATAAATAAAGAAAAAAGAAAAATTTAAGAAAAAAAAAAAAAAATATCCACAGGTAACACCAACAGACAAGCAACTTAACATATAATAAACAGCCAACCCAGACAGGAACAACACAGAGATGACACAACAAAAAGCACCAACCAGACAGAATAAAGTCCTTATAAGGGCTATAAACTTTTTTCATAATTTAAAAAAAAAAAAAAAAATCTTTCTCCACAGGTACAATCAGCAGCCGATTCTGCACAAACAATGTCAGCCTAGACAACTATAGACAACATGTGGTCCCGACCCACTAACCAAATGAACAGCACTGGAAAGAAGCAGAAGAAAGCGCTCCAACCAATCCTGCACACAGTCCTTTTAAGGACTACCACCTAATCCAGATCGACACAGCGAAGGAACAACACAGCACATAGCTCCGAATAGAAGAAAGAGCTCCAACCAATCACCACAAAGTCCTTCTTAGGACTAGCACCTTATAATCTCAACATACCAGAGACAGGCAGAGCCACAACATAGTCCATAGGTTGAAAGAGGCGGGCCTCGACCATATGAGGCATAAACCCCTACTAAACAAACAAACAAAAAGCATTTTATAAATCTCATTTTTAACTTGTTTGTAATTTGTTTAGATATTAATAATTTCCTCATGTCATTGAATGTACTTTTAGCCATTCCTATTCTCCTTTTAACTTTTGTTTCACATCTGCCATCATTTGTGACTATGTGTCCAAGATATTGATACTGTTTTACTTGTTGTAGTTTCTCGCCCTGTATGTTTATGTTTACCTCCTGTTCTTCTGTGTCTTTGCTGATTATTATGGTTTTTGTTGTTTGGATATTTATCCAGTCCATATTCATTACTTGATTTATTGACTTGATCTATTAGTCTTTGTAGTTCATGTTCACTGTCTGCCAAAAGAACAGTGTCATCTGCATATCTAAGGTTGTTTATTAATTTCCCATTGATCTTGAGTCCTGGTATTTCTTCTATATTTTTAAAGATATTCTCTGTGTAGATATTAAATAGATTTGGTGATAAAATACATCCTTGTCTTACCCCTCTTCTTATTTCTATGTATGGAGAATAGCTGTTTTCACACCTTATTGATGCAGTTTGTTTCCAATATATATTTCTAATCAGCCTGATGTCTTTTCCATCTATGCCTATTTCTTGAAGACATTTGATTAATTTTTCATGTTGGACTGTCAAAGGCCTTGCTGTAGTCTATGAAGCAAATATAGATATTTTTTGGACTTCTATATATTTATCTATCACTAGCCGGATATTCAGTATAGCTTCTCTAGTTCCTTTGTTTTTCCTAAAACCGAATTGTTCTTCACCGACCTCCATGTCTATCTTGTTCTTAATTATTTCATGTATTATCTTGAGGAGTATTTTAGTTAGATGGCTCATTAGACTTATTGTTCTATATTCTGTACAGTCCACAGCCCTGTGCTTCTTAGGTAGCGGTATGAATATTGATGATGTTACGTCTTTAGGTATATGACTTGTTTCGTATATGTCATTGCAAATTTCTGTGATAGTATCTACACCAAACTCATTTAGAGTTTTTATTATGTCTGCTGTTATGTTGTTCGAGTCTGCAGCCTTTCCACATATATATTCAGGTAAACATAAAACACATTTCAACAACAAAATAAAAGCATAATTGTATAGATGACGTGCCATGAAGCTTCTATAAGAAGATAACCTCAATATAACGGCATGTCATCCACTAAGGTTTTCTGTTGCATGGTGGTATGTCTAGTGGGACATTGGTGAGACCCACAGACGCAACCACATGCGTGACGTGTCCGGTGTGTGAAGATGATAATCAACATACCTAATACCTAATGAGTAAGTGGATCTGCTCCTTCCTACGCAATAGGAAAGCAAGAGTGACAATGAAAGTAAAAACAGCGAAAAATTTCTCCTAAGTCATGGAGTTCCTCAAGACTCAGTACTGTCTCCAACTCTGTTTTTTGTCTTATTAAATGATATAATTTGTGAATTTCCACAAGGTGTAGGAGCTGCAATGTACGCTGATGACTTTGTGATGTACAGAAGATCATGGATGGCAGAGGCCGAAGACACTACGAAGATAATGTGAATTTGAAGAAATAGAAAGGGGCAGTAAAAGGGTGAAGGTAGACACTGAGAAGAACTCACTGACTAAAGTAATAATACAACTAGATAAAGAGTGTCTTAAGTGGCTCTTTGTCATGGATTCTCTACGGGACATACCCATCTTCACTCCCAATTCCCATATTCTCAATATTGACCCATGCTAATTTAACTGAAAATCCTCAGATTGTGAGAACTCATGAAGAGCAATGAGTATGTCTGCACAGTCCATAGGCTGACCATCTGTAGTGATGGCAAGGCTAGCTAATTGGTCGGCCCATTCGTTTCCTTCCATGCCTGCGTGTCCTGGGACAAAGATAAGCGTGAGTTTTCGCAGTGATGCCCGTAATTTAGCTCTCTCTAATGACCCCACCCATTCCCTACGTACATCACCTGTTTTCACTTAAAAATCATATTCAGTGAGTCACTTAATATACATGCATGGGAATAGGCTTACGACTCCAGCCAGATGCGCATCGGTGGTGACGGATGACCGACCTTTCCGTGTAAATCACAACATCTGTGTCAACGGTATTCTCGCATATTAGTGCCGTAACCTCAGCGTCCACGCTCACGGGGCTGTGATCCCTGCACTCTCTATTGAGTGTAATGACAATCTTGACTGCCTCTTGAAAGACCGTAGGAATAGGTATTCATTCCACACCAGGAGTTACGTCTTCTGGTGACAGATATGTTTAACGGTATCCTAGGAACGACCCATCCACGATTTGCCTCTCTTGAGCCTACATCCCTTCGCGCGAGGGAGCTCGCTGTGTAGTGAGTGATCTATGTCAGAACTCACTCTGAGGTATGCACGGGTACTCCACATATCAATCCTATGAGATATGCTCGAATAACCAAGGAGAAATCGCATAGCCACAAAGTGTGTGTCCCATGTGCAACTAAGGATGATCCGCATCGCTTCGTTTTGGATTCTCTCCATTCTCTCAATCTGTGTGTGATTGGCGGTGATAGTGGGGCCTGCGTACTCAATGACAGAAAGGACAAGAGACTCATAAAATTACGAGCTGTGATTGTTTAGTGTCAGCCGCTGACATCACTCTCAGAACTGAAAGTCCTTTGTGGCCTTGGCGATAACATGATCAACGTGTTCTCGAAACACAGACTACGATCAAATCGCACGCCCAGGTATTGTAAGAATGAGGTCCTGATTACATCGTACACTCTCATCTCCACCGTCGGTGTCACAGACTTTACGAAGTTATTGTTAAGAAAGAATCATGTCACCGCAGCCTTCTCTCGGTTGATCAGTGGCCCCTGAATCATCACACTAGGAAGCGATACAGTCGAGCTCATTCTTAAGTGATCCGACAGTTTCTGTTCTATTCCTTCATTGTCTGTATATCAGGATGTCATCCGCAAAAGACAGTGTTCTACCTCAGTAGTGTATCAGGGATGGAACGACCCCCGAGTGTGCCGAGTGTGCTAATATAGCTCATATAACAAAATATTCTGACTGGCGTGGTCGTGCAAAGGTCGTGCCGAATGTGCCGGAATGTGCTAATATAGCGTATATAACAATTTACTCGGTCTGACGAGGTCGTGCACAGGTCGTGCCATGTCATGCCATGTTACATAACCGGATAATACACTCGACACGAGTGTGCTTTTTTATAGTCCATATAACATTATACTCGGCCTGGAGAGCTCGTGCAAATGGGTGTCATGTTACACCATGTTACATAACCGGATAATACTTAACTCATATAACAATATACTGGATACGGAGAGGTCGTGCAAAGGAGGCACCAGACGTCGTGATGTTACATAACCGGCTTTAATATAACTCAAATAACAATAAACGTGTCATACAAAAGTCGGGTAATGGTCGTCACCTGGTACTTATCAGCCTAATATATACCTCATATAACAATAATGAGCCGCGAATATGCCGAGTGTGCAATTGAATGTGCTCAGTATCCCCGCTCATCCAATATGGTGCCAATCCGAAACCGGCCGAACCGACCTGCGGCGACGTGTGTATGGAGCAATACCCACTCGCTGTGGACGAATCCGGTCAAATTGTATATATAATGATGCGAATGTATGTGGGGTGGGTCTTTTATTTGGTAGTGGAATTTTCCTTTTATTTGTTTTGCTGATACAAGGAGCTGGGCTCGTGATAAAGAAAAGTTTCAATGCGACTTCTGGCGAATGAGGTCTGCATAGCCCCATCTTCCCCCTTGTGTTGGTGGGGCTGCGTTTGGTGAGTATTAACATGTTATGACTTTATTTGTTTAGTGGGTATGTTGAGGTTTTTCCACTGAAATTTATTTATGGCACACTTTTTTTATATAATACGAACCAATGTTAAACCACATGTGAAAGAGCACGCAAAGTTCAGATCATAAAACTGGCAGATGCAATATAATTACACTCGCGAAAACTAGCTAGAACAGTGTAATTAACACATGGTCGTGTCTGGGGTGTTGTGGAGATTGTAATAAAATAAGGTATGGATACTGTAAAAGCGGTTAAAGGCACGTGTATGTGAGTGGGTGCATGGTAGTGACATTTTTTCTTTAGCTGTTAGGCTGACACAATGAGCGGGGCTAGTGATAAAGAAAATTTCCACTGCACCTTCCAGCGAATGAGATCGGCATAACTCTACTGCCCCCACTTGTGTCTATGGGGTTGAGTTTGATGCGTATTAACATGCTATAACTGTATCTGATTAGTGGATATGTTGTGGTTTTTTCACTGAAATCTATTTATGACACTATCTTTTATATAAAACGAACCTATTTTAAACCACATGTGAAAGATCACGCAAAGTTCAGATTGTAAAACTGCCAAATGCACTATAATTACAGTCATGATAAAGAACATTTCCACTGCCACTTCCAGTGAATGAGGTTAGCATAACCCCACCTTCCCCCACTTATGCCGGTGGGGGTGATTTTGCTGGGTATTAACATTAACATGACCTTATTTGTTTAGTGGGTATGTTTGGGATTTCCGCTTACATTCAAGTGGTTCTCAAATTGTAAAATACTGACCATAACAATGTAAACCCCCGAGACATATAGACACCACAAAAACTAATATTCTGCAAACATACTTCTGTGCCTTTGGCCAACGGTTCTCATTATTTCATACTTATATTCAAGTGGTTCTCAAATTGTAAAATCTTAACCATGCAATGTAAAACACAAAGATGTCAATAGGATAAACACATCGTCGGTCTGTGGCGAACTAACCACCATGTCCGTTTGTCACTGCCTAATCTCTGTATGGTTATAATTAGTGTGTATTATTGCGTATATTCTGTTATTAAGCGATGCTTTTATTATGGTTTGGTTGTTACACGACTAAAATATATTTGTTTATCCTATTGACATCTTTGTGTTTTATCATCACCAGGTTGCCCCGGGTAGCAAAGCCTACGCCTGTGAAACCTGTGGGAAAGAGTTTAAACGCGTATATACACTGCGTAGACATTGTCAGAATTTGCACATTAAGCATCGATATAACTGTTCTGTTTGTAAAAGTTACTATTCTGATGTTGCGTCTTAACAGCGGCACGTAATGAAACACCAAGAACAAATGAACGGGCGTGTTGGTCATGCATCCGCGCCAGTTACACCACTAACGTTATCAGTTTCACCACCACATATGACTGGCTCTTCGTTAGCAGCAGTTTTTGAAATTACATCGCCCTTGTCGCTGTCTGCTACCTCTGAAAACAGTGTACCTCCATTATCACCACAACCACTACTACCAGATAATAACGGCACCATAAGAGCACTAACATCACGGGCACCTAACTCACTCCAATTCGATTTTTTAGCTGGTTTACCATTAGACATACAGCAAATATATATCAATAATTGGTCAACTATACATACACATATCATAGTTCGTAAGTCCAGCGCGACTTACACGTTTTTTCATCCCCCAACGATACCTCATATACAAGACTGGAATGAGGTTCTAAGACCCATGTTCACTGACCAAACTAAGAGGTTTTAAGTGAACTTTCCCAAACATTTGATATTACGGCATCGAGAGACATTAGAACCAAAATTTTTTAACGGCTCAGTTAACAATTCGGCTGTTTTAGAGTACCCAGCGCTGATAAATAATAGACACGACTTTGACCTCTTTGTTCAGAAAGTTAACGAAGCTGACCCTATGAATGTTGCCCAGAATACGCGGCCAAATACCAAATATCAGCTGGAGAACATTGTGGGAACTTCTTTCGACTTATATTTCATAAACGACCATCCGTTGGGTTGAGTGTTTAGACAACTGACACAACCAATTGAAGCTGTTCTTATAGATGGTAAATGCTGACACCAACATATGCCCCTTTCTAACTACACTATGTATGTCGTTCAAATGATTCAATAAACCATTATGAGGCAACCTGCGTTGTTAAATTTGTCTGTGTATGTCTTTTCTGTATTTGTCAGTATTTTTTTAATATGTGATTGTCTTTTTTTAATATATTGTCGAGTTTAGCTTGGTATATATGTGTCTATAACTAGGAAATATATGCAAACCATAACCAACAACAACGCCTCTTATATTGTATCGGTATTTAGTTGTAAGAAATGTGTCAGTTGTTCCTAGCCAGATAGTCCTGTATCAGGGTTTTTTTAGTCGTGTTGGTGTTAATAACGAATATTATATTAGTATGGTTTGTTAGTAGGGTGATATCCGGATGAGCTATTAACAGGGTGTAGTATCCTAGGTCATTGTCATGGGTATCAACAGGGGCTATCGGCCTTGGCTAATGTCATGTGATATCACCCGGGTTATAGCTAGGGGTTTGCAAAATGCGGTTTGCCTAATTGTGAAAAGCGATAAACCTGAAGCTTGTCATATGGACATATATAATATGAACCTTGTTGGTACATAAAAGTATGGTAATTTGCCTTTGTAAGTCTAGCAACGAGCAAAATGATGTCTTTGCTCATTGCGAAAACTACGAAAAGTGACTTGTATAGCTGTGAAAAGTGCTTAAATGCGTTATGTTTTTTAGTGTAAACGTGTTGTAATGTGGTTTCATATAACCTGATAATTTAGAAAACTAATAAAACATGTGGTTTGTCATATGAAAAGTGTTAAAATCGTTTGGCTAGCTGTGAAAAGTGATAAAACATGAACTTTGTCGTTTGGAAATATGCAATATGAAACCGGTTGGTGCATAAAATAGGAAAATTTACAGTGTAAGTCTAGAGAACCACCACACATAGCTTTTGGTAATACCAACAATTGTTAAAAGCGGTTTGCGTAGTTGTGAACAATGATAAAACATGAAGGTTGTCCTATGAAAATACGTAATATGAACCTTGTTGGTACATACAAATAAGGAAATTTGCATTGTAAGTCTAGAAAGTCCCCACCCAATGTCTTTGATTATAGAAAAATGTGTTAAAAGAACTTTGCCTAGTTGTGAAAAGTGATAAACATGACTTCTGTCATTTGGATATATGTAATATTAAACATGTTGGTACATAAAACCAATGTAATTTGTCATTGTAAGTCTAGACACTGGTGAAATAGTGACTTTACTCATTGTGAAAACTACGAAAAGCAGCTTGTCTAGCTGTGAAAAGTGATAAATTCGTTGTGTTTTTAGTGTAAACGCCTTGTAATAGGTTTTCATATGGTGTGATAACTGATAAAACATACCGTTTGTCAAATGGTAATGCGTTAAAAGCGGATTGCCTAACTTTGACAAGTGAAAAACATGCAGTTTATCATATGTAAATGTGTTAAAAGCGACTTTCCTAGCTGTTAAAAGGGCTAAACAGGCAATTTGTCATATGGAAATATGTAATATGAGACGTTGGTATATACAGATAGAAACATTTACCTTGTATGTCTAGAAAATCAGCGCCCAATGCTTTCGATCAAAGCAAAAAGTGTTATAAGCAGTTTCCCTAGTTGTGAAAAGGGATGTAACACGTCGATTGTCAACAAGGTATGTCAGCATCAGTTCTTGACTAGAGCTATCAGTAGCGGATCTTGACAGCGGACTTTGACAACGGATATCACCAGCGGATTTTAACAGTGGATATCAGCAGTGAATTTCGACAGCAGATATCAACAGCGGTTCTTGTCAGATGATAGCAGCGGATTTTGACAATCGATAGCAGCGGATTTTTTCAGCAGATATCAGCAGCGGATTTTGACAGGTGATATCAGCACGGGATATCAGAACGCGGTATAAGCACGGGGGATAAGCACGGGCTATCAGTACGGGATATTGACAGGGTCTATGTGTGAAATGTGTCGGTATTGTCTATGAGTAGTGATCAACGATGCTGTTTCATGAACAGAAGTTTGTCAAAATGGTGTATGAGGTTTGTGAGAAGTGTTGGCATGTTATTTCGTATGGGATAATAATTTTGAAAACAGCTAAAACATGCAGTTTACCATATGAAAATAAGTTCATTGGAACCGTGTTTTGTATCTTAATGTCGTGAAATGCGCAACTGTAAGTATAGAAAAGAGATAAATACTGTCTGATCACACTGAAAGGAGCTACCACCAACTTGTCTAGTTGTGAAAAAGTGATAAGTGATTGTCCAACAGATAAAAACATGTCAAAAGTTGTTATGTTGTTAATGGCAACGTACTGAAAAATAGCTTCGTATGGTATCATAACTTAGACATCTGATAAAACATAACGAAAATCAACCAATTCGGATTGTGTAATTGCAAAAATAGTAATGACTGTTGAAAGCGCACAAATAAAACATGGTAAATGTGTTATGATGTTTGTGCAAAAGTACTGAAATATGGGTTTGTATGGTATCTAATTTAGATAACTACTGATAAAACATAACGAACATCACTAAAATCGATAAATGCCGCAGGCCCACAAATAACAACATGGCAAAATGTGTTATGTTGTTAGTGGCAACGTACTGAAAAATGGGTTCTTTTAGTATGATAACATAGTAAAAGTGGGTTGGTTACTTGTGAAAAAATTGTAAATGATGTACTTACACAAATAAAAAAATGTGTTATAATGTTTGTGTAAAAGTACTGAAATATGTTTCGTGTGGTATGATAATTTAGACAAATGATAAAACATAATAAAAATCACTAAAAGCAGATTGGTTAATTGTGGAAAAATGGTACATGGTACAGTCACACAAATACACACACGATAAAATTTGTCATGTTGTTACTGCAAAAATACTGAAATGTATTTTCGTATGACAATTTAGACAACTAATAAAACATCGAAAATCCGTATAAGTGGCTTATCTAGTTGTGAAAAAAAAACACCAATAAATGTTAAGTTTACACAAATAAAACTTCTCAAATGTACTATGTTGTTAGTGAGAAAGGGCTGAAATGTGTTTTCGTGTGACTTGTTAATTTCGACATCTGATAAACACGCCGTTTGCGCTAATGAAATATGTTAATAAGAAACCTTTTGGTAGAGAAAAATAACTCAAAACACAGAGAGAACATAATTGAAGCTGCACATGAGAACCTAGTTTAAGACTCTAGCGAAAATATACTAAGAATATATTGGACCAAAGTTGACCCTGTTAGAAGTTAGTGAGACCATAATGATAATATGGTAGAACATAGTTGAAGAGCATACAGAGACCATCAAGCGACCATGGCTGAAGCGTGGCCTGAGAGAAGACTGTTTGGAGAATATTAGCTTTTGCGGTGTATATATGGCATGGGTTTTACATTAGTATGGTCAGGATTGGCCAATGTGAGAACCACTTTAACATAACCATAAAATAATGAGAACTGTTTGCCAAAGGAACAGAATAATGTTTGCAGCATATTTTCTTTTGTGGTGTCAATATGTTACGAGTTTTACATTCTCATGGTCAGGTTTTTACAATGTGAGAACCACTTGAATATAAGCATAAAATAATGAGAATCATTGGCCAAAGGCACAGAAGAATGTTTGGAGAATATAGCTTTTGTTGTGTCTATATGTCACGGGGTTTACATTGTTATGGTCATGCTTTTACAATTTGACAACCACTTGAATATAAGCATAAAATAATGAGAACCGTTGGCCAGAGTCACAGAAGAATGCTTTCAGAATATTAGCTTTTGTGGTGTCTATATGTCAGGGGTATTACATTGCATGGTCAAGATTTTACAATTTGAGAGCCAATTGAATATAAGTATAAAAATAATGAGAACCGTTGGCCAAAGGCAGAGAAGTATGTTTGCAGAATATTAGTTTTTGTGGTGTCTATATGTCTCGGGGGTTTACATTGTTATGGTCAGTATTTTACAATTTGAGAACCACTTGAATGTAAGCGGAAATCCCAAACATACCCACTAAACAAATACGGTCATGTTAATGTTAATACCCAGCAAAATCACCCCCACCGGCATAAGTGGGGGAAGGTGGGGTTATGCTAACCTCATTCACTGGAAGTGGTAGTGGAAATGTTCTTTATCATGACTGTAATTATAGTGCATTTGGCAGTTTTACAATCTGAACTTTGCGTGATCTTTCACATGTGGTTTAAAATAGGTTCGTTTTATATAAAAGATAGTGTCATAAATAAATTTCAGTGGAAAAACCACAACATACCCACTAATCAGATACAGTTATAACATGTTAATACGCATCAAACTCAACCCCATGGACACAAGTGGGGGGAGGTAGGGTTATGCCGATCTCATTCGCTGGAAGGTGCAATGGAAATTTTCTTTATCACGAGCCCCGCTCATTGTGTCAGCCTAACAACTAAAGAAAAAATATCACTACCATGCACCCACTCACATACACGTGCCTTTAACCGCTTTTACAGTATCCATACCTTATTTTTATTACAATCTCCACAACACCCCAGACACGACCATGTGTTAATTGCACTGTTCTAGCTAGTTTTCGCGAGTGTAATTATATTGCATCTGCCAGTTTTATGATCTGAACTTTGCGTGCTCTTTCACATGTGGTTTAAAATTGGTTCGTTTTATATTTAAAAAATTGTGCCATAAATAAATTTCAGTGGGAAAACCTCAACATACCCACTAAACAAATAAAGTCATAACATGTTAATACTCACCAAACGCAGCCCCACCAACACAAGGGGGAAGGTGGGGCTATGCAGACCTCGTTCGCCAGAAGTCGCATTGAAAATTTTCTTTATCACGAGCCCAGCTCCTTGTATCAGCAAAACAAATAAAAGGAAAATCCCACTACCAAATACCAGACCCATCCCACACACATTCGCATCATTAGATACACAATTTGACCGGATTCGTCCACATCGAGTGGGTATCGCTCCATACACACTCCGCCGCCGGTCGGTTCGGCCGGTTTCGATAGGCACCATATTGGATGAGCGGGGATACTGAGCACATTCGATTACACACTCTGCATATTCGCGGCTCATTATTGTTATATGAGGTATATATTAGGCTGATAAGTACCAGGTGACGACCTTTACCCGACTTTTGTATGACACGTTTATTGTTATTTGAGTTATATTAAAGCCGGTTATGTAACATCACGACGTATGGTGCCTCCTTTGCACGACCTCTCCGTATCCAGTATATTGTTATATGAGTTAGTATTATCCAGTTATGTAACATGGCGTAACATGACACCCATTTGCACGCTCTCCAGGCCGAGTATAATGTTATATGGACTATAAAAAAGCACACTAGTGTCGAGTGTATTATCCGGTTATGTAACATGGCATGACATGGCACGACCTTTGCACGACCTCGCCAGACCGAGTAAATTGTTATATACGCTATATTAGCACATTCCGGCACATTCGGCACGACCTTTGCACGACCTCGCCAGCTATAATATTTTGTTATATGAGCTATATTAGCACACTCGGCACACTCGGCACACTCAGGGGTCGTTCCATCCCTGATACACTACTTACCTCTTCCATCGAGCTGCTGCTGTGTGATTGCTACGGTGTAGACATAGAATAATACGGAAGATAGCGGAGATCCCTGTGGAAGTCCTGGACTGGTTGTTATGGGTTTAGCTGTCTAACAGCCACACCTAAGAGGCACCTTCCGTTCGAGAAACACCGCTGATATCCATCTGACGACGAAAAGGTTAACATTAAAGAGCAAGAGCATGTTGATGAACTACTTGAACGGCACTCTGTTATACGCATCATCCACGTCAATCGCGACATCACACGTTTCTAAACCTGCGTGGCAGCCCTCGAATACGTCGTAGGTGAAAACAGCGGCATTGTGCCATTTTTTTTTCTGATGTCAGTAGCCTCCAAACGTACCTGGAAAAATGTGGCTCTCTTCCAGATCTCGAGCAAGGTGATGTGCTTTAAGCTTCTCAGTAAGTTTGCTCATGCTGTCCTGCACCGTTATGATAGGTCGGTACTATTGATCTGAATGTGGTTTTTAGTGGTTTTCTTTAGTGGCAATAGGTAGCTGTGCAGCCATTACTCCTGTATAGTTCCGTTCTTGATATTTCCGTTAAACTCACCAAATAGGTCATTTGTGTCACTCTCCTTAAGGATGGCAAAGTCCTCATATCGTATACCGTGACCATTTAAGAGTGGTCTGGACAGTCTCTGCCGTGATGTGTATGCTCTCCTTCCACTCAGCCTCCATGCATAAACCAGACAGAGTGGTGATAATCCTCCGACTGACGCCCAGATTGTTTTGGTCATGCTCAAGTAATGCCATTCCCTTATCTTCGTCTGATTTCTGTCATGTCAGATCGGTGGATTGAAAATCAGATATACCGAATGTTTGAAAATGTCCATTCATGCTCCGTTAAAAGTACCAGAACGTCTTAATAGATTTGTCTCAACTGATCTGCTTGCAGAATGTATTCCACCTGTCTTCTTCGGCTTACGAGCGCATGTCTTAAAGAGTAACATGGTGTCATCTACAGTCTGCTTCAATACCCATACGTTACTGGAAGGTGCGCGGTCGAATTTGCGTACTTTCTGTTACGCCTTGACGGCTTGCCGTTTGTCCCTACATGATTTCTCTATGTCGTCATTCTACCATGGTGTCTGGTTCAGTTTACTGCGCCTTGGACGCTTGACCTGCGATTTGCTGCACCTGACTTTGCTTATCGTGTCACGGCCCAAGTTGTCGCACTGGAAGGTCCGCGGAACGTTTATACACTTCCCATGGTTGTGCTTCTTGATAAGGATAGTGTACGGGTAGTGATCGCTGCCGTGATGCCCTAACACAATCCATCTGCAGAGAGTGGTCAAGGCTGTGTGAACCAATGTCAGGTCTATGCTACTCTCAGTGTCTCCAGATCGGATGTCAGTCCTAGTTGCTGTGCCATAATTGAGACACACGACATCGGCGGTTACCAACACGTCAGTGGTATTAGAAGAATGACTTGATGCGTACTGCTCACCATTTATATAGATCAAAGAATAAAGTATTGTGTGCTGCACAGCATGTTCATTTATATAGCTCAAAGAAGAAAGTATTGTTGTGCTAACACAGCAGCACAGCAACACAGCAGACTTCCGAATCAGCCAATATGGCTTCTGCTCGGTTTACGAGATACCCCCCCCCCCCAAACGGTCCCGATCCGCCCCCACCATGTAGGGGTCGGAACGCGCGGATCGCGGGGGAACACATGTCGCGGTTTTATTTCCGCTGAAAATTTTTCCACTTCGCTATTTAACTATGGTTCAAACCAGTCGAAGAATTAGGCATGGAAGGATCCAACAGTATCGGTGTTATTTAGTACTATTCTTTTATTTTTTGTCGCATTCAGATTAGCGAGCCGTCGCATCCAGCGACAAACTATGGATTTTATGGGTTTATTTATAAAACATGAGTGTGTGGAGTTCAATAAATGGTAATGAAATGCTGTTTCTATATAAATTAAGCCAAGAAAATAAAAAGGAAACGCGGTCAACGTAATATATGAAAAACTGTTACTAAATATGTCTGCATGACCCAATCTTGACTACACTGAAAATAAAAGGAGCAACTATATTTAACTAAAGACGAAAACATAACGAACGCTCAGTACAGGTAACGCCAATATTTGCAAACCATTACATTCGGCTGTATCTCAATTTAGTATAATAACCTCATACATTTTTGAACAAGAACACACGTGTTGGGTTTAAAATATGAACGTCATTATAATGGGCTGAAAACATCAAGGGTTCTTACACAAGCACAAACACACAACGTTATGCATAATATATATATATATATACAGCGCACACAGTCATCTTGTATGGTTACTTGTCGACATACAGTGACACTAGACAGTCCAGTCCGAACATTGGAGGTGCGGCCAATGAAAAAGACACAAAAAGGTAGATTCATGGCGAGGCGAATAGTTTTCATACTGAGTACAATGAAAGGACGGAACAGCGCCAGAGGGCAGCGCCAACTGCAAACAGAAAGGAAATCGGAACTATAAGTTCTGTTAACTTCAAGACAAACATCTAGTTACCTGTGCTCCTTATTGGCAGTGACCCAGACCAGACCCAATCATGGGCGCCCGGCAAAGCAAGAAGACTTGGCCTAACTCTAATATCGAGCCTTACTATACCGGAAACATGCTCGCGTAAAGAAAGGGTTCCGTACCCGATGGGCTCAGGCACAAAGGGACAACGATGGCATTCCTGGCCCAACTCTACTGTCAAGATTTCCTATTCCGGCAGTACACTTGCAGAGAGAAATGATTCCGTACCTGATGGGCTCATGCGCTATTGGGACATGGTCGCTCAGCTCGAGAACGCCTTGCTCCCAAACGTGTGATGTGAGACTCGAACTTGGGCAAGGGGTTCACGATGTTGGTGAACGACACCTCGACTAAGATGGCGAAAGAGCCAGGGTCCAGCTCTTCTGTTGAGTTCTTCCTCTTACTGATCCAGGCTTGCGGATGAGAAACGGTTCAGTATCCGATTGGCACAGGCACAGTACGTCCAATTACACGAGGCAAGTTCATAGTCAGTGGAACACATCGTGCGAGATAGACGTGAACAACAATCGTCTTGGCGAAGAGTTACTACACACCCGCGTGCCTGGCCCACAGATAGGGAGGCTGTCACAGGCTAGTAGCACTTTCGAACTGTAAAGGCATGCCGAAATCGGATGTGCTAGGCCTACAAGGCGCATATCGGTGGCACAACGTAATCACGCTCCCGGCGGAAATCGCACAGATAATCGTGCTGATTACAATGGAACGAACGCAGCAACAAAAAATACCGCTTGTGATTAATATAGAAATTTGCGCATGCATCGGATGGTTTAGCATGCGCTTAATTTTTCCCTTTGCACATGCACTCTTCTATAGTCGATGTCCTGAATTTTGTACTTTAAATAGGCGATCAGTATTTGTTTTTGATTCCTGATGCCCAGACTGTCATTCCATATTCAACTACAGGTCTGAGTGGACCCATGTAGACTATTCGGAGAATACTTCCATTTGTTCCCCATCTTGTGCCTGCAAGTTTCTTCAAGGATAGCTTCTTGGTTGTTTTTTACTCAGTGGTTATTAGGTGCGGTTTCCAGGTGAGTTGCTGGTCTAGTTTGACCCCGTGATATGTAGGGTTCTCTACATATGCTAACGCACTTTCATTTATTTTTAAATTCGCTTTTTCTTGATGGTTTGAAAGTGAGAAGATAGTAGTCACAGTTTTGGAGAGGTTGATCTGGAATCCCCAATCAGATGCCCATTCACTTAGGTTGTCAAGTGCGATCTGCATTCTGTTTTTTTTTTATAGTGGATATGTTGCCATGTTGCCTGCCACACTCCATGCAGCAAAGTCATCTGCATTAAGGGCCTTTAAAATATGATGTGACAGTTTCTCTCCAATATCATTGATGAATACTAGGAAGAGGGTACGAGATATCACTCCTTCTTGAGGCACTCCTTGTTGTAGAGTAATATGTTTGCTTAGTTTACCATCTACTTTTACTCTTGCAGTGCGGTAGCAGAGGAAATCTTTTATCCAGCTGAACATTCTCCCTTCAATTTCAAGCTTGAAGAGGACTCATCTTTCCACACCTTATCGAAGGCCTTGCTCAAGCCCAGCACTTTTTCCTGTGTTTTCGATTTCGATTTCCTGTGCTAAGTATATAAGCTGGTCTTCAGTGCTTTGATTTTTCCTATAGGCCGACTGTGAATTGGTGAGTTTTTTGTTTTTCTCTACGTATATTATTAGTCTAGGGTTGACCACTCTCTCCATTACTTTTCCTACGCAACTCAAGAGGCTGACTGGTCGGTAGCATGACTTGCTGGTTTTTTTTCTTTTTGTGTTTTACCGATTTGGATTATTACAGCTTCACATCATAAGTCTGGAATTTTACCAGTTCTACCTGATTGGTTGAAGATGGTAAAGAGTTTGTTTCTACTGATTGGCCCTAGGTTCCTGATCATATCATTGGTTGTGCCATCTTTTCCTGGGGCTTTTTGGTTTTTAGTTTACCTATGGCACCATTTAGTTCTGCGATGGTGAAGGGTGTCTTCATGCAGGGCTCTGGATTTTGATTCTTCGGTGTTTGTTTTTTTTTTTAATTGACTTTTTTGATACGTGTATGAAAGAGTGTTGTTGTGCTTTCTTCCTTGTAGAAGTCAGCTAAAATATTTGCTGCCATTTTTCCTGTGTGGAATTTCCCCACTTCTTCGAAGACAGTCTTGTAGTGTGAATTCTTTGTTTCTTCATTTAGAGTTCTTGTAAGGTTCCATAGTTTGCTTGTGTCATTTGTCATGGTTAGACTGTTGGTCTTTTCATGCCAGCTCTTTTGTATATCTGTTTATTTTCTGCTCATTGAACGTGTGATTTCATTGTGTGTCTGTTATTTCTACTGTATGGTTTTGCTTCATTGTCTTGCATCATTCAGCTCATTATGCAATTTTTCTAGTCTCACTCCAATAAGGTTTGCATTCTTTTCGTCTGCCCCTTGGGATTGCCGTCTTTGCTGATTGGAGCATTGCTTTATTTATTTGTGAGATGTGGTTTATGTTTGTGATGATGATTTTCTGGCAAAGCTGGTCTGTTTGTTCACTGAAGAAGGTCCAATTTTCTTTTTTGAAGTTCCAACTTGGAGAAATGTTGTCCTGTAATTCCTGTCTTCGAGATTTGCAGGATGACTGGTATATGGTCACTCCCTCCCAGTTTGCTTTCTACTGTTCTTGTAATGTGCATATATTTGTCATCTGTTGCCATGGCAAGATCTACTGAGCTAGTTTTTTTCTAGGCTCTGCAGCAGAATATTGGTGTATCGTCTGGCTGGTTTATCAGGATTTGTTTATTTTCTATCATCCAGTCTTCTATCTCTTCACTTTTTTATCCATATCCTCATAGCCCCAGCTTGGTGAGTGGCCATTAAAGTCACCCACTATTAGGCGACTCGACTCCTCCATCTTTAGTTTACAAAGTTCCATTTTGGTGGCAGGAGGGCTGTAGCAATTTGTGATTGATATTTCTCCAACTGGCAGCCGTAATTTCTCTGGTATTGATGTTTTTACAAATGTCAGTATACCTCTTTTGACTCTTTTGGATCGATCTTGATGGAAGGACTCGTAAACCCGAATAAAGAATATCAAGTGTCCTCTAGGTTGAATCTCTTGCATGCACATTATGCCGATCTGGTTTTTCCTCAGGAATTCTTGCAGATCAGGTTTTTTGTTTCGCACTCCTTCCGCATTCCACTGCCCAACTCTGGGGCATTTGGCATGGTAAGTAGCACTGTGTTTTACCCAGACCTCTTGGTTAGCAGAGCTTAGGTGGGTCCTTGCGAGGCAAGAGGCCCGGCTCCGCTTCTCCCGTTTTAGCTGATAATTGCGACGCCATGATTGATTGTCAAATGACCACATTTCTCTAATAGTGTGTGTGCCCTAATTTATCCCAGTATCTGCGCTATCGCTGGCTAACACACTCCTTCTTTGGTAAAGTATGAACCTTTCCTACCCAAGTGTTTCCTCCCTAATCCTACCCTACCCCTGCCCAACCCACCCCACCGTGTTCCTGGAGTGGTGTCAGTGGCCCACTCCAGAAACCATAGCTTATAGAGGCTCATACTCGCTTGTTGCTGCCAGTTACAGGACACATGGGGTATTTCAGTGGGGATATCAGCGACGCCTGATATTCCGCCCCATCTTCATAGGTAGCAACACCGGTTTGGTCAACGACTGCTTATTTGGCCTGAGGCTTTTCCACCATCCGCAACCTATGGGCGCTCCTGGTAGGGGTCAGTACCCCCCCTCCCCCCAATAGAAAGCAAGTCATTATGGAAAATCACAACAGCAAAAAAAGTTATAAAACGTGGAGTACCACAAGGCTCAGTGCCGTCTCACAAATCTGTTCTTGTTTTCATAAATGATCTAATCTGCTATGTATGCTGATGACTGTGTGTAGAAGAACATTTAATGATCATCAACAAGAAAATACAAATGGCAGCAGACAACATAGCAGCATGGACAGAGAAATGTGTGGTAAAGATCAATGCTGAAAAAAGATTTCACCAACACTCTTCACCCTCACATACGGACATAGCAGGAGACACCACACTTGGAAATGTGAGTATCCAAAATAAAGAGGAACCGGTGTACTTGGACACCACTCTAGATAAGAGACAGACATGGAGGCTTCACATCCAGAAAATAGAAGCAACGGCAAGAAACAAACTTGCGACCCTGAGGAAATAAGCGCTGGGGGGGGGGGGGCGATTTCCAGTGAAGCTAACTGTTTTAAAAAGTATATACAGGTGCAATTAGACCAGTACTGGAATACGGATCAGCGGCATGGGCTTCAGCGGACATGACATCAACGGTCACATTACTTTTTCTGGTCAATCTATATTACACAGACCAATGTGACTGTCGATGTCATTACTGTTCGTTTTCTGTTATATGCTTTAATTTTGTTTCAATCGTTGTCTTGATAAAGGCCTATTGGTCGAAATGTTGATTTGTGAGTGTTATTATGTGTTCTTCGGTTATTAGCACAACTTTTTATTAGCAAATTACCCTATTCCTGGAATCTCCCGAGCTCGCTAGTTTTATATCCTTTCCAACAGTCGGAATATATCATTGATGCAGACTCAATATTGTCAACAATGGCCTTCAGAACTTTGGTAGCAGAACTAACACTTTCATCAAGAAAACGTCATTTGTCTCATGACATAGGCCACCAAATATCCATTGTTGGTGCAAAACAACATAAAAGAAATGCCGACATTTTTTACCAGTTCCAAGGGAGCAACATCAAAATATCACTATTAGAACCACCATAAACAACTACACTCTGAGAGAACTATATACTCTTCACAAGAAAACAATAGTATACAACATAATTGTATATACCCAGTGCATGATTTACATATAAGCTACACAAGCTATAGCTTAAAACATAAATGATCTTTCAGTTTTTCAAAAAAAACTTTCAGAGTGAGAAATTGTCATATATTACGCATAAAGGGCCCCATATCTCAAATAGCTTCGGGCCTTATCAAGTCTAAATCTGGCCCTGTATGTACCACAGAGAATCATGGAAACACTATACCAACGGAACAGCAACAAGAGAAATGAAGAAAGGAGGTGATGTTTACATAAAATATCCAGAAAAAGAATCCACATGTTCACCAACTGGAATCTTCTGCTCCAAATACTCTGCTGAAGTACAGCCCCTAAATATGTTCATGCAGAAATAATTAAAAACACTAAGCCAATGTCAGCAGGTGGTGTTTCTTACTGATGCAATGTCTTTCCTATAAGCTGTGACATAGCAGGAAATGAAGAGGCAGATAAGCTGGCAAAAGATGGAGCAATGCAGGAATAAAAAGACAAAATAATCAGCTACCAAGAAAAGAGGGCGCTCATCAAATCTATCAGTAAAGCTGACCACCTCAGAAACAACTCTCAATATCTCTTGACAGAGATGTGTAAGTTATCTTCCACATCAGAACTGGACACAACAGACTAAACAGCCACTTAAAATACTTGTTCCATCTCCACTGTGTCCATGCAGTACAGACCACAGAACAAATGCTGCATGACTGCATTACACTAAACCAGTTAAGGGAGAAACACTGACCTACAGAGACAGATATCCACAGCAAGCTGTATGGGTGAACAGAGGAGCTCTCAAAGTGCATACATTAAGGAAACAGGGTTAGCTGTGTAGACATGTCAAACCGTTAACGAGAACTCCTCTCGTATCCTGTAATTGAGACATCTGTGGTGTCAATCTATGCAAACTGAACATATATACCGATTACTGCTATTCAATCCTGCCACCTAACGCAAAGTTTCTTGGTGATTTGATTCTTGATAAGGAACAAGCGTCACAGCACTGGGGACATTACTATATATGCTCTGTTTGCCGTTCATCTGCCATCTAAAAGTGTATACGCTCAGTGTCCCAGTCAGTTGTTGATTACTCATTCTTCGGATCTTTCCAGAAAGGGAGCACCTTCTCCCATCGTCTCTAGTCACTTCCATTTATACTATTCTCTGAATATGTACATGTAATGTGTTGTTGAGCAGAGTGACACGATCAGTTCTGATCATACACTTTTCTATGTTGTGCAGCATACTTTGAAAGTCGGATAGAATCACCTAGTCAGTTGGTGGATACTCGCCAGCCAAGTGAGAGCTCTTCTTTACCCATGCAGACTATCTCTTCTGTCCACCATGGGGGTTGTTGTATGTTTTGCCTCACTGTTTTTCTTTACCATGCCAGTTGTTGCAACTTGCTCAAGATCGACTCTTCCTTGCTGATATTTAAAGGCATGTTATCTCTTGTTATTTCTACAGTTCTGACATATTGTGATTGTTATTGAGCATGGTAGATTGTTACTACCATGGTAAGCCAGTGTTGCCCACGTCCATTTCACGATGACACGAAACCAGTGCATGGTCAATGTTCAAATCTGTCTCTTTGGTAGCTAACCTGGTCATTCTGTCACAATTTAGTGAGTTTCTAACCCAGTTTCCTTGGTCTTCTGCCACTTAACTCAAAGTTTTCTTGGTGACTCCTGCCACCGAACCTAATGTTTTCTACGCATGTGAAAGATATATTAGTATTTGACTCCTGCCAATACTAATTGGACCAACTTTTTTGAGCAAATACATCAACTTTAACTAACCCAAAGTTTTTGTAAGCAGTGAAAGATATATTTGTGCTGATGACACCTGCCACCTAACCCAATATTTTCTATGCATGGAAATGATATTTACAATTATTTTAAAATTAGTACTCATAAAACAAAAACTGGCAATAATAAATGGTTTGACAGTTTAGCATACTGGCAATGACAAGGCAGACAGACTAGCAAAGATGAGAGCACAACAAGAACAGCCTTATAAAGAAACAACCATGCAGTTAAAATGATATTGAAATCTGTGAACAAAGAAAATTGGATGAACAGATGGGCTATGGGAAAGTGAAATCTATAATTATATGACCAGTCCAAATCCTAAATACAATATCAACCTCCAGGAAAGAAAAGACCAGAGTATCATCTTCCGACTGCGCACACAACATGTACAGCTTAATCACCTGAGCAGAATACAACCACAATACACTCCAGGGTGCCAGCTGTGCACTCATCCCAATGTTGACCACCCCCTTTTTGAATGCTCTGCGCTAGATGTCATCAGGAAAATGTTCCTCCCTCCAGGGCCAGATAAATGGAACACATTATATTGAACAAAACAAAAGCTCATAAACACATGCATATATCACACAATGGCATTGGGCCAAAGGGCATGAGCCCATAGACCGCTGGATCAGCAACCAACCAACCAACCCGTCAGTTTGGCATCAGAAGTTCTAGCAACTACTACTTACTTTAATAAACATTTAGATATTACGTTCATGATGCGATTTCAATGTTGTGGTTGAGCAAATGTTAGCGTTTCATCTGTGTCAGGACGTGACGATCCTTTTGACTTGTACATTTGGTTGCATGCCTGGAGTAATAGATATGTTCGGCATAACCAGTAGTCAATTGGTGGCGGGGAATGAGCACAGTGAACCCTATCTTGGCTGCAGAGGCTCGGAGCAGTTCATAGGTTGAAACCTTCCTTCCTAGTAGTGTGATAGTTTTTCTCTGGCTCTGGCCCGGGGTGGGATGAAAATCCACAGACTCCCCAGCAATATAATGCCAGTACAAAACATACTAATTACAAACGAGATCGGACGTCGCCTTGGTTATCAAGGTCAGCGGCAGGCAGTGGGTAACCAGGCTGCTCTGTCTGAGAAATTAACTACTGGAACGTATCCAAAACATCAGCACAAACACAGACATGCACAATACACAACACAGCAACAACACCTGCACAAGCACCAAAACATTAAACCCAGAAAACCTCGGAGGGAGAACCAGCAGACCCAAGATTTTCATAAAACAAAGTCTTCACTTAATATTCTACAACTGAACATCTGTGGAATAAGAAACAAAACACTAGAACTCGCTAATTTATTACATGCTCATAAGATACATGTGGCCCTCTTACAGGAGACATTACACAAAGACACTGACCCATATCTGTCAGGATATACCAGCTATGCCTGTAAGTGTACCAACTGCCGTGGCATAATTACTTACATCAGGAATGACATTCAGGGACAAGTCACCCAACTAACAGCCAATCCCACAGACATGCAGAAGGTGACCATCTGGCACACTGGAGGAAAATACACAATCTACAACATATACAGCCCACCTCAGACAACATGCAATTTACTGGAAATCCAATTTATCAAAACAATACTTGCTGGTGACTTTAATGGTCACTCACCCCATTGGTGTTACCAGAACCACAATAAGACAGGAAGATATATAGAAGAACTCTGTGAAACACCAAACCTGTCTGTCCTTCAAGATGCAAAGTCTGTACCAACACTTTTGCACAGGAGCCATATATCTCTCAGTCGACCTGACTTGACTATCTGTTCATCTGATATAATAGACGCTTGCTCCCTAGAAATACTTGATGACATTGGAAGTGACCACAGACCAATCCTCACCACCATAACTACACCCAACAAAGCATATTTCAAACAGAAAACTCGCTAGAATTTTGGCAAGGCAGATTGGAAACTATTCCAAGAAACATCTGATTTCCTGCTAGGTAAAATCAAAAGCAATGACATAGAAACATTTACTGCAGAGGTGACAAAAGCTATCCTCAATTCAGCATCACAAAGCATCCCAAGGGGCAGTAGGAAATCATACAAACCATTCTACAACAAAGAAATGCAAGCTGGAATCCTCAATAGAAAAAAAGCAAGAGAAACCCTTGAGATCTCACCTTTACAAGAAGCAAAAATCCTGTACAATAAAACATGTGCCAAAGTAAAACTAATAGTGAAGAAGGCCAAACATGATAAATGGGCAAAAACATGCGCAAATTTAGATCTAAGGAAAAATGGCAGAAAGGCTTGGGGGCTGATCAATAATTTGTCTGGGAAAAGAACAAACGATAAACCTGTGATAGATGGAAACAGAACAATCACCACAGATCAGAAAAAGGCAGAACACTTTAACCACTTTTTTGCCAGTGTGAACAGAGTAGGGAAGCTGTCCGAGGCTGACAAGAAGCATCTGTACCTACTGAAGCAGCAAGAAAAAAGTCCAAACCCCTGGCTCAACCATATTTGATGATGACTTCAGTATGCAGGAACTCCTACAAGGGCTGAAGAAACTAGCCAAGAAAGTCTCCTGGACCAGATAAAATTTATAATGAAATGTTAACACACATGAGCACATCAGGGAAAGAAATACTCCTTACACTAATAAATATGACCTGGAGAAATGGAAAACTGCCTAAACATTGGAGAAATGCTCACATCTTTCCCATCCTGAAAAGTAACAAACCTCCAGATGAACCCAAAAGCTACTGCCCCATATCCCCAACATCATATCTTGGGAAATTAGCAGAAAGAATGGTTAACGCACGACTTTACTGGTTCCTCGAGAGCTCAAACATCCTCTGCCATGAACAGGCTGGCTTCAGAAAAGGCAGTTGCACAGAAGACCAACTATTTAGGTTGACACAGAAAATCCATGATGGATTCCAGGAAAACAAACACACTGTAGCCATCTGCTTTGACTTACAACAGGCTTATGATCGAGTATTGAGAAAGGGTCTTTTGATGAAGATGATTGAGATGGGAATTAGTGGAAAGCTATACAACTGGATAAAATACTTCCTTATTGACAGAACAATCCAGACAAAGATAAATGATGCAATTTCATCTAAAGAAGTTCTAGAGGAAGGCTTACCATAGGGTTCTGCTTTAAGCTGCACCCTCTTTCTCATTTACATCAATGACCTTACCAAACATATCAAAGCTGAAAAAGCCCTCTATGCTGATGACTTAACAATATGGCAGAGCCATGAGAATGTTGAAAGTGCTGCCAAAAGACTAAATGGAGATTTAAAAAGACTACATGAATACTGTCAAACATGGAAGCTAAAAATAAACTGTGAGAAAACTGTCTATACCATCTTTACCAAGAGTCATAAAGTAGCCAAAGAAAATATCAGTCTATGGTTGGATACACAGAAATTGCCAAGAGAAGAACACCCCACATATCTTGGAATCACGCTTGATCAGCAGCTCACCCTCAAGAAGCATGTAAAAAATATCAAAAATAAAGCACTTAAACGGTTACAACTACTGAAAAGACTCACTGGCACATCTTGGGGATCAGACAAGGATACCCTTTAGAGGACTATACCTTGGTTACATACATTCTGTTTTAGAATACAACTTTGCACTCCTCACAACATGTTCCACGACAAATGTAGAATCCCTAGACAGAGTGCAGAACAATGCCCTACATCTTATTAGTGGAGCAATGAGATCTACACCGACGGCTGCATGTGAAATACATACGAATGTAGAACCCCTTGAGATGCGGATAGATATGGCTGCAATGGAGGCTTATGAAAGAAGCAAAAGAATGAACAAAGACACCCAAATAAACAACTTGTAGAAAACTGGGAACCAAACCACAGAATAAAACAAAAGTCAGTCCTGAGTCATGTCAATGAAATAAAAGACAGTTATCACCTTCCAGACAAGAGACAAAAACTGCAAAGAGTAGAAAAATGTTTACCACCACACGCAGGCTTTAAATTGCCGGAAATCAAAACACAGTTAAGAGATAATGCAACGAAACGTTCCGACCCAGTAAGTCTTATGAAAGCAACACATAAAACAATAGTCACCTACCCAGAACAATGGATTCATGTCTATACTGATGGGTCTGCCTTCAAAGCCATCATCAAAGCAGGTTATGGTGTCTATATAGAATATCCAGACAAAACATCTGATGAGTTGTTTGATGCCTGTGGGGAGATATGTTCTAACTATGAAGCTGAAATAACAGCACTAGAAATTGCCTTGTATCACCTGAAGACCATATGTGATGCCTTCCCATCAAAAGTCCAAAACATTGTTATTTTTAAAGACTCTATGTCTGCTCTCCAAGCATTGGAATGTGATGGACATTGTAAACCCGAGCTAGCTGAAATATACCACCATGCAAACCAGCTGCTCACATCTTATGATGTCAACATTGTTATGCAGTGGATTTCTGGCCACTCAAACACACCTGGTAATGATAAGGCAGACAGACTAGCAAAGAGGGGAGCACAACAAGAACAGCCTTATACAGAAACAACAATGCACACAGTTAAAATGATTCTGAAATCTGTGAACAAAGAAAATTGGATGAACAGATGGGCCATGGGAAACACTGGGAGGGAAATCTATAAATATATGACCAGCCCAAATCCTAAAGACAATATCAACCTCCAGGAAAGAAAAGATCAGAGTGCCTGATGTGCACTCATCCATATGAAACTGTTGACCACCACCTTTTTGAATGTCCAGCGCTGGATGACATCAGGAAAATGCTTCTCCCTCCAGGGCCAAATAAATGGAACACATTATATGGAACAAAACAACAACTCACAAACACATGCATATATCACACAATGGCATTGGGTCAAAGAGCATGAGCCCATGGACCGCTGGATCAGCAACCAACCATCTAATGTGTCCGCATAGTGTAGCCAGTGGATTAATATCAGCTGCATCCATGTAGTGGGTACCTTCTGTCAGGGCACATGTCCAGTGGATGCAGAGACACTTAAATATGTCTCATCATAATATGGGCACATTTACATCTACGGTTACAGACTCATTCTGAGACCTAGGCAGAAAGAAATGGCTGTTGAAAGAGAACTAATAATTTCTTCTAGAACAGCTTGAGACTGTAGATGTAACATCAGTCCTGTTGCACAATGTCAGTTAACTGAACAAAGTACACAATGGTTATTGCTGTAAAGCTAAATGTATACTAAGAAGAAGAAAATACCACAACTCAAAATTTCTAACACAATCAGTTTTTATTCCATAAATTAAAAGATACAAATAAGAATGTTTATTTTTTTTAAATTTACCAGAGACAACAAATGAGAGACATCAAACACAATTGAAATATATAAAAACTTGTCAGTATGCAATGATGTTTTATATGAAGTGTTTAACAGTTGATGCAATAATGGTTGTCAGTATGTCCCTAGTCAAATGTCCACATAAATGTCAAAGCGAAATCCTAAAATCCAGTGTGAGGGACAGGCTATTAGCTAAACTACTTACTGGTAACTCAACTGCAGACTAATTTTAAGGGGCAGGCACAGAACATGGCATATACTGTCTAGCATATAGACTATGAAGACCAAGAAACCCAAACATAAATCAATTACTTCATCTATAAGGCTGACCTCCCCCCCCCTCCGCAATATTTCTATATTTTAATGACAGCATAAATGATTACATCTGCCAGGACAAACAATCTAAATTAAAATATCATGACTGAAAAAAAAATAACACTGATCTGAAACACTAGATATATCTAACTACCTGAACTGCCTCCTAACACACCAGTCGACTGATTGGCTGCTAGCAACCTTAATGTTGCAATTGCTGATTTTGGAGACTGCCACTAGATAGGATGTTTTGTCTAGGCTGATGAGCCATACCAACCCTATCTAAGTCTGGTGTCTGCTCTGTTTCTAGTAGCCTTAATCTGCTTACAACCGTATGACTGCCTGCCTATAAATGAAGTAAGCAAATGAAACAGCAGTTAATTCAAAGGTAAGGCAAAATCAAGTTATCAAAGACAAACAAGACCAGATACATTACCAAAATCCTTCTTGACAAGTTATACCAACAAAAAAACTTGAATAATAAACCGGTCAATAATATTCACTACGAAAGTTTGACAACGTAAGGCTTCATTCCCCCCCCCCTTTTCAAATGTATAAAACTGCCTACATTTGACAAGCTAGATTACCTCACTTCAAATGCATAAAACTTTCTAAGTTTGACAAGCTGGATTACAACACTTCAAATGGATAAAACTGCCTACATTTGACAAGCTAGATTACCTCACTTCAAATGGATAAAACTTTTTAAGTTTGACATGCTGGATTACCTCAAATGGATAAAACTAAGTTTGACAAGCTGGATTACATCACTTCCAATGGATAAAACTGCCTACATTTGACAAGCTAGATTACCTCACTTCAAATGGATAAAACTGCCTACATTTGACAAGCTAGATTACCTCACTTCAAATGGATAAAACTAAGTTTGACAAGCTGGATTACCTCACTTCAAATGGATAAAACTTTGTTTGATAAGCTGGATTACCTCACTTCAAATGGATAAAACTAAGTTTGACAAGCTGGATTACCTCACTTCAAATGGATAAAACTAAGTTTGACAAGCTGGATTACCTCACTTCAAATGGATAAACTAAGTTTGACAAGCTGGATTACCTCACTTCAAATGGATAAAACTAAGTTTGACAAGCTGGATTACCTCACTTCAAATTGATAAAACTGTCTAAGTTTCTTGATCTTGTTGAGCGTTCATTCTCAAACTCCCACTGGATCTTTCTTGTAGCAGGACCATGGTCCTACTAGATGTCCAGCAGGATATAGTACAGAGAATGGAAATGTGTTGTGTTGCAGTTTTATTTGCGCCAATGCCACATCCGTCTTCGGCGGAGTCTAAGTTTGACAAGTTAGTTTACTTCACTTGATTCTTGATTAGAAACTAGCTTCACAGCATGTAGGGCATTCCCATTAGTGGTTTGCCCTCCATTCCAGCAGCCATCACAGTGTATTTAGACTCAAGAGTCCTGGTCAGGTGTTGATTGTGTGATTTTCGATGCCTTTCAAAAGATTTACTTTTCCTACCCTCCCTTCTAGAGTCTAACATTCTCTGTATGTGTACGTTCTCAGCCTCACTGACATCATCTTCATCTTGAAATGAATTTATTACTGCCTTGATCAAGTCTGTTTTATCTCTTCTCACCATTGTGCAGTCTATCACTGCATTGCCTGCCAATAAGTTGACTCTCTGGTTTCCTCTAACCCCAGCATGACCAGGGCAGTATATCCATGTAATGCTCTGGACATCTGAGTTGTTCAATAAGTCCCACCATTCTTTTCTCAGCATATACTTTTCTATCTTGCGCAGCATGCTTCTTTGAGAGTCTGTTAGTATTACTGAGTGTGTTGATATATCAGTTATCAACCAATTAATTACTGGTGTAACTCCCTTTATCTCCATCCTCATGCTCGATGTGACAGTGGGATATGCTGAAGATTTCTCAACCAACTTCACGCCTTCTCTGTAGGCAACAAAACCCCAACTGCTTTTATGTGTTTCTGTTCACTCACTTGAAATGGAAAAAACTGCCTACGTTTGACAAGCTAGTTTACCTCACTTCATATGGATAAAACTGGCTAAGTTTGACAAGCAAGAGCTTTCCTCACACTTCAAATGGATAAAACTACCTCAGTTTGACAAGCTAGTTTACCACACTTCAAATGGATAAAACTGCTTGTTTGACAATTTCTCTCTCTTCAGATGGATAAAATTGCCTACGTTTGACTAATTCTTCACTCTTCAAATGTAAAAGACTGTATTTTCAATAACCCAGAACTTATCAAGCATACAATCATCAATGGATCAATGCTTCTGTGAAATGAAAGCCCTGATTGCCAGCTGACTTACCTGTCCATCTGTTAACTTAACGTCTGAAGCCACCGCCACCCCCACCACCTCCAAAACCACCTCCTCCTTGACCATAACCACCTGTCAATGAAATTGTTAAACTTAAGTTCAAATGATAGCCAACAAAATGTCAATGTTAATATAATAAAATAATAGTGTGTTAACAGCTAAATGATGAGGCTGTGCTGGTTCTAAGACGATCTCTAAAATGTTTATTAATTGGTTAACACACTAACTACCTTACTAACAAATTCTATGTGGCTTGTAATTTTTAGGGTCTACTAAAAATGGCATACAGGACCTACAGAGGTATTCTGCCATATAACTTAACAGCAATGGGGTCAAGAAGGCACAAATAACTAAAATTTGGCAGACTTGAAGTAATGGAATTTTTGACAAACTCAATGGCTAAAGTGTAGTGCCCATCCAGTGACTGACAATGTGTGCCAGACAGATTGAATAGCAGGTTTTTTTCAATTCACATCTAACCTACTGCTTCTGTCAATTTTCTTGACATTATTGTCACTATTCACCCCCTTACCTAAGCACATCTATTTACTACAAACCTACTGATGCACATTGTTTTCTGCTCTACACTTATCCTCCTACTTGTCGCAAAACTGCCATTCTCCCAGCTTTTTTGCTTAAATAATAACGACTTAATAAATCTTGTGTGATGATTTTTTTCAGACATTCGTTCCCTAACAGTGTCCTTCAATCGGCATGGCTTTGTGTCATGTTTCCATCAAGTTTTCTCGACCTGACTAATACCTTGACTAATACTCATAATATGTGGGAGACAAGTAATTTTTTTTTTTTAATGTGGTAATTGTCCTTTGGGTTGGTTGACTTTCCTGATGGCTTTGATGAGGGTCTTCTTTTCTTGGTAGGTGATTTCTTGGTCTTTTTGTTCCTGTGTTGCTCCATCTTTTGCCAGTCTGTCTGCCTCTTCATTTCCTGGTATACCACAGTGGGATGGTATCCACTGTAGTACTACCCTTCTTTGGATGCTCACTTCTCGCATGGCTTTCTTCAGTTCTGGCAGCTTATCGCTGTCAAGGGCTTGTAGGACAGACATCAGTAAGAAATACCACCTGCTGGCAATGGCTTGTTGTGTTTTTAATTATTTCTGCAGCCATGTTTAAAGCCTGTACTTCTGCAGAGTAGTTGGAGCGGAATATTCCAGTTGGTGAACATGTGGATTCATTTTCTTTTTCTTGATATTTTATGTACACGCCAGCACCTCCATTCTTCACTGCTCTGGATGCTGATACGTTTGTATATACTTGTATCCATGCTACTCTGGGGTACATATCTTCAATCATGTTGCATACTATTGTTTTCTTTTGGAGATTATTCAGTTCTATTATAGCGTGGTAGTTGTTTATGGTGGTTCCGATAGTGAGATTTTGGTATTGCTCCCACGGAACTGGAAAAAGTGTTGGTGATATCTCTTTTGTTATGTCTGGTAGTTCTTCCTTATATTTTCTGTTTAGTTTTTTGGACCGGTGTATAAAACTGCTCCTTTTCAGTCTTCCACTGGCTAGGTCACTGTGTCTGGCCCTCATTGGATGTGCTGGCATGCTCTTGTACTTTTCTGCATGTAACATGGTCTTAGTGTCTCACCTGTATGATAAGGGGGTGATGCCTGTAATTTTTTCCATTTCATTTATGGGAGAGGTCTTCATGGCACCTGTGATAAGGCGAAGTGCTTGATTTTGTACTTTGTTCATGGCTTGTAGATGGGAGTTGGCTGCTGAAGTCCATGCTGTTGATCCATATTCTAGTACTGGTCTAATTGCACCAGTATATACCTTTTTTAAGGTTGCCTCAATGGCCCCCCAGTTTGTTCCTGCCAATTTCCTCAGGAAGGCAAGTTTCTTTCTGTGAGGCCTACTTCTATTTTCTTAATGTGAGGCCTCCATGTCAGTCTCTTATCTAGCGTAGTGCCCAAGTACACCGGCACGTCTTCTGTTTGGATATGTACATTTCTGAGTTTTATCTCCTCTGCTTTGTCCTTATTTGAGAGTGTGAAGAGTGTTGTTGAAGACTTTTCAGCATTTATCTTTACCATCCATTTATCTGCCCATGCTGCTATGTTGTCTGCTGCCAAGTATATAGGTGAAATGGGATTATGATTGAGTGACTGCTTCCGTAGGCATCTTCATGGCCATTAAACATAGAGAACCTACCCGTCGCCACTTATTTCAATGGTGATGGTTATCAGGGTACCCTCGATATCCAGGTCACTCCCCTTAGATCCTGCACCACGAATGACAGTTTACGCTCTTAAAAATCAATTTATTTTGAGTTCAGTACCCTTAAGTCTTTTTGACTTATTCAGAACATTCATTTGTTTAAATTTGTGCTGATGTGGTCCTTATTGTATTGCTGTCCATGTTCTCATATCTCATCCCCTGTTCAACAAAACCTGCTTCCATGACTACTTACACTTACATCATTGTCACCTTGAACTTCATCTTGTTTACATGTCAATAGTGTCTCTAGTGCCTCTGTGGTGTTTTTACTGCTTTCATTGTTTCCTTTTTATATATCCTTGACAAAGACCTGTTTGAAACGAAAATGTCGTGTGTTTTGTCATGTATTTTTCCATGTTTACTCCCCAGTGATTTTCAGTTGTGTTCAAGTGAAACTGTCAAAAACCTGTGATTATCAGTTGTTCCGCTTCACAGCAGTATTACCTGTTATTGATATGCCTATATATTATACCTTTTTATATTAGTAATTTGATTATCTACAAAACTGATACAGGTCGAGAGAAAGTTGTTCATTCTGAAGTTTGGCACGGTCAGAATATTTTTATTTATAAATTTTATTATTGTTAATATTAATTTTTCAATAATAAAAGCAATTGTATTTAAAATAAACTTGTGAAAACCACATTCTCTGTTCATTTATGTTTCCAAGTATATATATTACATTATAACTTAAATATATTTCGACCTATTTCTTTCTGTTCATTTCAACCACTACAAAAATGAAATCTGAATTTTATTTAAAGAAATAGCCTACTTTCAGTCAAATGATGAATGTTGTGCACCCCATTATAACTACAGTAAAAGCTTCATTCAACATGAATATTATTTTCCCACATACTACAATTATACTCGCATTCACTACTAACCAACTAACAATAGGGGTAATTCCAGTAACATACAACTAAAGATCATTTAAACTGAATATTTGAATACATGAATGATTATTTATCATGTTCAATGTCTGACATGTCTCTTACATGTCCCGGTTACTCTCTTAGACAAATTATGAAATTTCCAGTGGGATTTGCTCGTTTGTATTCAAAATTTTGAAGACAGAATTGGAGAGATCTAACCTCTGCCCTATGCGCTAACTTCAGCGCAAAAGGAAAATGAATGAAATGAAAAATATAATATTGTAAGCATTCAGCATCAATACCTTCTCCTTAAGCCACCATAATTAACAATTGTAAGCATTCTTCTTCTTCAGCGTTCATTCTCAAATTCCTGCTGGATTCTTCCTTGTAACAGAACCATGATTCTACTAGATTTCCAGCAGGATGTCGTCCAGAGAATGGAAATGTGTTGTGTCGCTGTTTTAATTGTGCCAATGGCCCGACATCCGTCTTCGGCAGAGTAAGCATTCAGCATCGATACCTTCTCCTTAAGCCATAATTAAAAATTGTAAGGTACAGTCATACCTGTAGTAGAATATAGAATGACAGCCTGGGCATCAGCATCAAAAAACAAATACTGATCTCCAGTCTAAAGTACAAAATGCAGGACTTCGACATCTCAGGAGGGATGAAAACCACTACAATCCATGCAATGGAAAAACATGTAAACATCCGCCCACTGGATGACAGAAGAGAAGAAAACGTTCTTGTTCAAAGGGAAAAAAATTAAGCGCATGCAAAATCATCCGATGCATGCGCAAATTTCTAGATCAACCACAAGCAGGTTGAAGAGAACCAGATTCTGTCACATCTTCATCAACAACATAAAGATATCCTTACAAACCTCCCAAATGAAATTTAAACACTAATGGACTTTGAAGAGCCAGAGAAGTCTCCAAAATGTCTCCATAATAACACAGGTTCCTGGAATACTTAATAAAGAATACCAAACTCCACCTCAAGTAAAAGCATTGACACTGGAGATGATAGAAATAAAATACAATCCCAAGGAATGGACACGTATATAAAGATGGATCAGCAGAAGGAGCAGTAAGGAATGGAGGAGGTGGAATTTTTATAAGACTCAAAGATGGGAAAACAATATCAAAAGTTTTTCAACTGGGAAATACTCCTCTAACTTTAGATCAGAAGCAGTTGCACAACATCAAGCACTGAAAGCTTCATTGAATTAGGACTGCTACGACCAAAGAAGATAGCCATATTCAGAGTGCAGATCCCTACTGAAATCAATCCAGAGCAATAGAAACGAAAGCCTTCTGCACAACATCAGACATGAGCTAAGACATATCTAAAAATCATCAGCTATTGCCCTTCAATGGATACCATCACACTGTGGAATCATGGGAAATGAGAAAGCGGATGCTCTGTAAAAAACAGTAAGCGAAATGGAGCAACACAGACACTCACTGTCTTACGGAGAGGCAAAAACAATAATCCACAGCACATACACAGAAAAGTGGAAGAAACAAATGAAGTGGAAGACAAACATGATGCAATAAAGATATCAACAGACTATAATATTTCGCCTTAGAACAGGCCACTGCAGACTGTTAGATTACCTTTACCGATTGAGGATCTCATACACAGATGAATGTCCATGTTGATCCGGAACCCAGACTCCGGAACACATACTTCAGGACTGCTCAACATACAAAGAGCAGAGACAGCAGACCTGGCCAGAGGATACAGACTTGAGGCAAAAACTATGGGGCAGCTGCTCTGACCTGGAGAAGACGGTGGACTTCGTCTTGACGACGGGCCTTACAATATAGGATGACCACAGAAGAAGAAGAAAAATTGTAAGCCTTCAGCATCGATATCTTCTCTTTGAGCCAGAACTCAAAATTGTAGGCATTCAGCATCTATACCTTTTTTTAGCCATATTTCAAAATCACAGCTATAGCTATATCTCAAAATGATGAAAAACATAAGGTTTACAATGGTATATGAGATTCACAACGGTATATAAGTTTTACAGGGATATGAGTTTTAAAATGGCATGCAAGTTTTTCAGCACCTTTTTATATGACTGACCAATAGTTGCATGCTTATTGTTTTGCATGGAGAACATACAACATACACATATATCGGTACAATCATAAAGACAATTCCAAATATATTGAGCACGGCAAGCACATCAACACATTCTCACCTCCATACGGTCCCTGACCACGAGCTGCATAGCCTCCACCCTTCATTGCTCCGCCTCCAAAATCACCACCATAGTTAGTTCCAAAACCACCTCCACCACCACTTCCACCACCCCAGCTGTTGCCTAATAAATGTGTAGGGAAAAACAGCATTATATATTAGATTTTTATGTCACGCATGCGGTTGCATCTGTGGGTCTCACCAATGGCCCACTAGACAGAACCACAGATGCAACAGAAAACCTGAGTGGATGACATGCTGTTATATTGAGCCTCTCATATGGAAGCTTTGAAGCATGTCATCTATAGATTTGTAGTCCCCCTTCTGAGTAGAAGGCTCCTTCAGTAGGCATTTCACTAAGCCGAAAGCTGAAATCTCCTGGGTATGAAAGAAAGCTCAGAAAAACTATCCCACTGCACATAGGAAGTAAAAGCTTATCGCTTGCAATTCCTGGGGTTAAACAAACACACATTTCTAGTCACAGCAACTAAAAAATTGACACTGTTATGCAAGATATACCTACAACAGTTTGCAGAATAAGTTCATTAATACTGCAACCGTATAGATATAGAATTACTAAAACTAGCTCATCCTGGATAGTACATCATATACAATATGGAGTCACCACGGATATATATATATATAAAACATATGTATAAAATCTCACAGTCAATGCAGATCTTTAATGTCATGTTTGCATTTTGAACACTTTATAGTTGAGGCAACAGTATTTATTATAATGCTGGAAGTAGTTTTATATTACTTTCAATATATTGTACAAACTTAACTGCCAAACAATTCTGAATTATTAAAGAACTCATCCACAATTCAAGTTTATATATATATATATATAATGTACAAGCCCCCAAGAGACAGATCTGAAGGTGAAGCTGTGGGGCAACCGTGAGGACCTCCTGCTGACGACTGAATTCATGGAGGTGGCCCACCTTCCTGTATAGACTTATGAGCATAGGAAACTGATCGCAGAAGAAAAAGGACTCTGAGCTTACAGGGTTACGGTGCTGTGATAGCGGTGATATTAAAGGCACGTCAAATTTGTGTGCCGATCTATTATCCAGAATTCCACATGAGTCAAGCACGGGCGACAAGAGACCCGGAAGAGGACGAAAGATACCTGAAGGTAGCAGCCGTCAATCTGAACAGGTGTAAGGCACCAAGAAAATCAAAAAATGTATTCCTGGGTTGAACACAGAATTAGAATCAGAAGAGGCCACGATAGATGTGAGGAGGGAACAAGAGATGGATGAAGAGCTTAAATTCAAAGGAGAAACCAAAAAAGCTGAAGAGGTATTCCTTGAATGGAGAAGGCGTGTTGGTCAGAGAGTCGGGTATGGGAAAGGAATGGAACATACAAATTTGTATACCAGAGAGTTTGAAAGAAAAAGTGTTACAACAGTATCATAATGAGAATGAAAACCAGAGAAGGGACAAAGTTATAGATAGTATCAAGCAGAAGTACTTTTGGGAAGGTCTGTATAAGGAAGTGAACAACTATATAAGCATAAGGAATGCAAACTCAGGAATTTGTCTGAAATCAAACCTCCTAATCAGCCAACCGACAGTGTTTCAGTATGCAGTAAGATCAGCATTGATATTGCGGGACCGTATACAATCACTGAGAACGGCAACAAATATATAGTACAGTTTACGGATACATATTCCGGGTGGCCAGAGTGCTTCCCTGTGGCAGAGAAAACTAGCTTAGTAGTAGTACATCCCAAGGTTCAGTTGCCCACAGATCATCTTAACTGACAATGGGGGTGAATTCACCAGCAAGTTATTTAGGAAGACAATGAGAGAGTTGGGGATTCATCACGTTCTCTCATTGCCCTATTGCCCACAATCAAACAGCATTAACGAGAGACAGACTCTTAACGATATTTTGTCCATATTGGTGAAAGTACAAGATTGGAATATATATTTAGGGCCAGCACAAACAGCTATCCGAACAAATAAAAATTAAAGTATGGGTTATAGTCCATTTTGTCTGTTATATGGGAGAGAACATTTGTTGCCATTAGATAAATGTAACCTCTATGACGATCACTATTCTAGAGCAGTGAATGAAAATAAGATGAAAGGAAATGTTGAACATAATAAATTGGTGCAGTTGAAAGAGATGAATTTTAAAGACATTTTACCAGTGTCCTGTTTAACCTTCACCGCGCTTTGGTTAAGTGTGATTGACAAAAAAAAGATGACGGCTGTTTACTGTTGTCGGGTGCACTCGCTCAATGAGACATCGTGCCTAACACAGCCTAATCACAGCTTGTATATAGTTCTGGTCATGCGCAATCGAGGCCGGGACATTCCCACTTCCTAAATGATTGTTGTAAAGATGTCGAGGTGGAAGATTCACGTGTTATAGCAATTAATCTGACCACATCTGCACACTGATACGATGTCATGATGGTGGATCGGTTTTATAGACCTTTCTTTCATCATATTTAGAATAAAATAACATTGAATCGTGGCTTGAATCATGAATTATTTAGTTATTTAGTTTCACATCAGTGAATATACAGAATGCCGTGATGGTTTGGGGACTTGTAAAGGTTTGATATCGAATATGTTGAAGTGGCACAAAAATGACTCTATGCCTAAGATCAAAGAAGGATTTTACTGCATTTCTACATGTTTTATACAGTTCCCCGGCAATATTTTGATAATTTCGCAATGAAAGAACATAAATACAACATATTTGCGTGTGATTCAGTGTACAGTGTTGCCAAGGAATTCGATAAGTAAGGTAAGTTATTTTTTACTAATTTTTTTTCTCTTTATGTTATAAAATATATGTTTTTTGGTGAAAAATGTCTTTACCACTTTCTCATATGTCTGGTATCATACACACATGTACATAAATTACACCAATATATGCAGAATTCAATTCTGTATTTATATGTGCAAATATTATTTAAATATCTTCAACAACCAACAAATTATCACATTTTCAAAAGTCACCATCAATAACGCAAATTTTCAAAAAAGAATCCTGTTGCAGGGAGACGTTTCGTATTGTTTAATCTGGCCTGCTAAAGGTTAACAATAAAATATTGTTTAGAACAGGACATCATTTTATTCATACCTCTGTTATAATTCTGAGATTACAGTTTTGTATCTTTGAGATCTTTTGAGTATTACTCTTGGCTGCAATGCCCCAAGCTGACATTCCATATTCCAAAGCTGGTCTATGTATGTTCTAGTTAGAATTTTCCCATTTGCACCCCAATCTGTTCCAGCCAATTTTTTAAGGAGTGCTGTCCTCATTATACCTTTTGTTTGGCACTTGTTTATGTGCTATTTCCATGATATAGGTTCATGCAAGACTTCATTTTTCTGTTGATCTGCCAAGTCTGAGTGTGAGATGATGAATAGTATTTTTAACATCATGATATCGATAATTTGGAGGAGTTGTGCCTTGTCTTAGTGATGGGGGATTGACAATAGGGAAATCTCATATGGGGGAAAGGGTTAATATTGCTCACATTCTCTGTATAAACATTGATGAGATGTAATAGGACATATCCTTGTCTGATTCCTTTTTTTCCATGCAGAACCAATATGATGTTTCACCATCTACTCTAAAAATTCTTGAGACTAACGGGAATTGAACCCGTTATTTAAATTCCTACTTAAATTTACATCTACTCTAACAAATTGTTGTTCTTGGTGAAATGTTTTAATGTGAATTTAGTGTAGTGCAAACTGTCTCATGTGCCTGACAGCTCTGTGTACCTCTCCATTAGTAGCCATAATACTTTAGCCGAAACTGTTCCTGGAGGTTGCACTGCCATACACAACCAGATAAGAATAGCTATGCATGAGCTGGAATGCAGTCGGGGATCCAAATAGAATCCAGGTCTTGCTCTATGGGTTTATAAGAAAGTTAATTATGCTAGTATAACACACTACAGACTTACTGTAGTCACCATATCCGCCGCCTGATCCTCCCCAACTTTGTCCAGCATATCCACCTCCATAGCCTCCTCCGCCACCACCACTGTAGCCTGCTCCACTGCCTCCTGGGAATGATGAATATTGATTAAGGTATCTGCTTGACATGTTCATGAAACTGATAATCATACAATATGAAAAATGACAAAACACATGACTATGTCAACACTCAACCCATCATATCTAGACACACAAACAGGGGCAAGACTAATAGTTGTATTATTCTATACTAATTCTACCGTAAGCATATAACATTTATATTTGACTGCTCAACTTATGTCCATGTGTCAACTCTATATCAATATGGCCCCACTAATAGATAGGCATTCTTGTCATTAGATATGTCTGCTGGAAGTGATCATAGCTTTGAATTCTCACTATGAATGTATTGTTACTTGGACTGTCACAGGTAGTTAGGTAGTAAACACTTGGACTGTCACAGGTAGTTAGGTAGTAAACACTTGGACTGTCACAGGTAGTTAGGGAGTAAACACTTGGACTGTCACAGGTAGTTAGGTAGTAAACACTTGGACTGTCACAGGTAGTTAGGTAGTAAACACTTGGACTGTCACAGGTAGTTAGGTAGTAAACACTTGGACTGTCACAGGTAGTTAGGGAGTAAACACTTGGACTGTCACAGGTAGTTAGGTAGTAAACACTTGGACTGTCACAGGTAGTTAAGGAGTAAACACTTGGACTGTCACAGGTAGTTAGGTAGTAAACACTTGGACTGTCACAGGTAGTTAGGTAGTAAACACTTGGACTGTCACAGGTAGTTAGGGAGTAAACACTTGGACTGTCACAGGTAGCTAGGGAGTAAACACTTGGGCTGCTACAAATAGTTAGTGAGTTAGCACTTGGGCTGTCACAGGTAGATAGTGAGTTAGCACTTGGGCTGTCACAGGTAGTTAGTGAGTTAGCACTTGGGCTGTCACAGGTAGTTATTCAGTGAATACTTGGGCTGTCACAGGTGAATACTTGGGCTGTCACAGGTAGTTATTCAGTGAACACTTGGGCTGTCACAGGTAGTTATTCAGTGAACACTTGGGCTGTCACAGGTAGTTATTCAGTGAACACTTGGGCTGTCACAGGTAGTTATTCAGTGAACACTTGGGCTGTCACAGGTAGTTATTCAGTGAACACTTGGGCTGTCACAGGTGGGCTGTCATAGACAATTCGCAGCACACAATCCCTTTCACTGTAACAAGTCTATGAGGATTTTTGCAGACACAATGGTTTTAGTCAGTGATGTAGTTCCAGTTTATTAAAAAGATCATTCCATTATGAGAGCACCAATAATTGGATAAATACAGCATTGATATTAGATTTAATGATTTTTTTTCAATGAGATCTTCAACATTGGTAGTTCATGGTACACAGGCCCAAACGACATTTATGCAAGGAATGAAAATCAAACACAAAATCTAATACAGAATTAGATGTCAAATAATGATGTTTATAAATTGATACAAGATAGTTCTGTGGTTTCAGGAATAAGTGATGAACACAGAAGCAGCATTGCCACTGCATAGATAAAGTCATTCATAAAATGAATGCAAACATTCTATGCACGCAAACATTCTATGCACGCAAACATTCTTTGCACGCAAACATTCTATGCACGCAAACATTCTATGCACACAAACATTCTATGCACACAAACATTCTATGCACATCATTTTCCTTCATGCTACTCAAAAACACAGTTTTATATAATCGCTTCACTCAGACTCGATGGCCATTAACTAAAACTAGTGGGTAATGATTAGCACATCTTAACTCACTAGTTTTATAGTCTGCCGTGTCTGAGTGAAACAATTATATTAACCTGTGTTATACGTAAGTACAATTGTTGTTACGTTTCAGTTTCCTTATATTGATTGCTACTCAACAGAAAGTTTCAAAAGTCTGATCTTTATTAGAAGATTTTAAAGGATTCTTAACCTTTACAGCCCTCTCAGCAAATATAATTGAAAGATAATATTTATTTTCCATAGCTGTCCGCGACTAGACATCCATAGAGGCATGGTTTATTTATTTATTAAGATGAATATTATAGGAACAAGTAGTTTGATTATAAAATAATGGCCGAGTAATCTAGACCTAGTGAGCGGCATCTATTGAATACATCCGAATTGAATGTATTGGAAATTTGCACCAAAATTCAGGATCTAGTCATAAATGTTAGTTCAGTTTATCTCTGATATCAGCTAACCCTAACCCTACCAACAAAACTGACATTACATTCAGTAACCATTCCTTTATTTCCACACACAAGCATTATACACACTTTTAAAAATAAATAAGTTATTGCATTTTCTAAACATCCTCCATAAATAGCATGTACGGTCACATAGAGAATGCAGTGGCGGGAGGAAATTACCCTTTTTTTTTTTACGCAGTGTGGTAACGGCTATACTGAAACAAATTTTGCTTCATGCTACTCAACATCAGAAAGTTTCAAGTCAGATTTTTATTAGTAGATTTTTAATAATTACTTAAAGTAATACTCAAACTATAAGTCAAAAATAGAACCAGTTTGCAAGATTTAACTGAAAAAGGAGTGGCAGAAAATGTGTTATATATACAGTTATCTGAATAGAAACCTACCATATGATCCATTAGTGGCATAACCTCCACCTCCACCTCTTCCTCTACCGGCCATACCTCCACCACGTGTTGCTCCTGCTAGATAAGAACACAAATATAGCACATCAGTTTATCTCGTAACCTACTCTATATGGCACCTCTCATATTTTTATACTGCCCTGTATTAGCACTTATTTCTCTTTCCTCGTTCTCCATTCAGTCACAGGCTGATATGGAGTTCATCAATGAACTGGACTGTGGTCACTAGCGCCTAGGCAGAGCCGTAGAGCTTGTCCGACATAGCTGTTTCAGATAGCCATAGTTTTCTATTCGTGATGTACAGTGGGTAGTTGTATCAAATATATGTTCTCTTTTCTGGAGCTTGTCCTCATGTCACATATCACTGTCACAAACTCCAAACTTCCGAAATGTGTTTTGAGTCTATCTAAAAATAGCACAGTATCTCCAAAGAAACAATTTTTAGTAGACAGTTTGTTTGTTTTGCGTTCGCTCTATTGTAACCATCACGGATATCCGTGCGGTTTCCGTAGAGAGCGTGATTACGTTGTGCCACCGTTATGCGCCTTGTAGGCCTAGCACATCCGATTTTGGCATGCCTTGATAATTCGGGTGGGCTACCCTTAGCCTGTGACAGCCTCTATATCTGTCTCCAGGCACGCATAGTGGCGACTCTTCGCCCAGACGATTTTTGCTCTCGTCTGACTCGCACGAGGTGTTCCACTGTCTATGAACTTGCCTCGTGTAATTGGGCGTGCTGTGCCTGTGCCCATTGGGTACTGAACCGTTTCTCATCCGTGAGCCTGGTTCCTTAGGGGAAGAACTCAACAGAGGAGTTGGACCCTGGCTCTTTTGTCCTCTTAGCCGAGGTGTCATTCACCGACATCGTGTACCCCTTGTCCAAGTTTGAGTCTCACACCACGCGTTTGAGAGCAAGGCGTTCTCGAGCTGAGCGTCCTTGTCCCAATAGCACCTGAGCCCATCAGGTACTGAACCCTTTCTCTCTTCAAGTGTATTTCCGGTGTAGGAAAACCTGACAGTAGAGTTGGGCCAGGGCTACATCGTTGTCCCTTTTGTGCCTGAGCCCATCGGGTACGGAACCCTTTCTCTCTGCAAGTGTACTTCCGGTATAGGAAACCTTGACAGTAGAGTTGGGCCAGGACTACCATCGTTGTCCCTTTCTTGCCTAAGCCCATCGGGTACGGAACCCTTTCTCTTCGCGAGCATATTTCCGGTTTAGGAAGGCTCGACATTAGTTGGATTAGGTCTTCTTGCTTTACCAAACGCCAATGAATGGGTCTGGGTCTCTGCCTGTAAGGAACACAGGTAACTAGAAGCTCGTCTCGAGCTGACGGAGCTTGTAGTTCCCCTTTCCTAGGGACTTTTCACTTTCTATTTGCAGTTCGCGCTGCCCTCTATCGCTGTTCTGCCCTTTCATTGTTTCATTGTACTCAGTATGAAATATATTTTTCTCTCGCCATGCATCTACCTTTACGTGCATTTTACATTGGCCGCCCCTTCAATGTGTGGACTGGACTGACTAGCTTCACTGTATGTCGACAGTGTCGCTATATGTGGTGATGCTGGTGGTGTCTGAGATATTGACTGTCTCTTGTGCAGTAAATCTCTTTCCATCTGCTGCCTCCACATTCTCGGACACGATCCCCAAATGATTTGGCCAGAATCAGCTCGAGCTGCTGTATTTCTGTTTCCAGGGTGCACCGCGTGGAGGTACATTTGGGATCTTGGTTATCTGCTAACCCTGGGTCCGCCTAGAGCAATGCGTTCCCTTTGCACCCCTAGTAGACAGTGAAAGTAACTTGCATATTATATAGGCCTCTTGCGGGAGGGGTTGGGGTGGTATTTGTCGAGTTAACTATAGAAACTATTGTGCAGCTTTATTCCGATGGCTATAGCTTAGATATGATTTACATAGAACTGGTGTCATGTGACCATGTCAACACTCGTTGCTTAACCCTTTCCCCACAATGAGATTTCCATATTCTCAATCCCCCATCAGTAAGAAAAGAGGCACAGCTCCTCCAAATTGTTGATATGATTATCTTCAAAATGCACTTTCTTTCGAACTGCTAATATCACATTCAGACTTTGAAGATCAACAGAAAAATGAATAATCTCACATAAAACGATATCAAATATAATTTAATACATACATATTTTACCTTTACGAAACCCAGATTAAAATTATGCAATATCTCCCGGAGCCCAGATTCCTTTATGGGAGTGCATAATTTGTGTGTGTTTGGTAAATACTAACTTTTTTTCTTTGTAAAGATATCACAATAATTTTTGCACATGCAAATAAAGGAGTGAATAATGCATATAATATTATTTTTACTGTATGTGTGATATGACAGTTGTGAGCAAGCTGTAAAGTTTGCTGATAAAATGCAAAAAACTATTAAAAACTAATAAAATATGAATAAATCACATACAATGTCCATCCGACAAACAATAGAACAACGCCAACATGTGGCACCCTTGATACATATTGTTTTTTTTATTATTTAATTAATAAAAGAACATTCTTGTAATATAACTACCACAAAATCAACAACTAAAACATGTAGATATTATTTTCCATGATGATCCATGCGATGAGGTAATACAGCTGAAATGAAAAAAGATGTCCCAGAAATGTGTTGGCAAAAATCAGCATTCTTTCTCGTTACAATCTTAATGTGGAAAGGAATTTGACCTTTAGGCTGTGATGTATTCCTAGCTTCATGTGGCAGGAATTCTATGTCATGAGCTTTACTCCGTGTGATTCTGTACAGATGAATCGGTGCATAGTAACGGAGGTGACTGGAGACGCCCAGACACGTAATTGGTCAGATACTATAGATGCCTGTAAGGTATAAACTGTCAAACTCAATATAATGTGGAACAATTTTTTTTTACTTTGGGGTGCTGAGTAGTGGTCATATTGTGATAAATATATTGAGATGTATTCTCTAATCTTTTTCCAAAAGAGGTTGATATGCTCGAAACATTGAACTTGTCTGTACTCTAATACATACCATACTCAAGCAGAATACTCAGGCCAATCATAATATAAATATAAAATGTTTTATTTCACTGGCAGTTACAGTTTTCTTTCTTTGCACGTCTTCTTTCCTTGCTTGCTCTGCATTGTTATATACAAATATGTTTGAAAGGCTTCAAATTGATACAACTCCTCATCTACAATGATGCTAAAGTATTCATAATGTGTGGCAATCTCATCACGATTATGTACATGTCCAATATTTTCTAAAAAATTCTCAGCTTTTACTCGAAAAACATCACTCCGGTAAAATTTGCAATGTCACCATTAGTACCACAAATTTTCTTCTTGTTATCGGAAACATTAGGTCTATCTTACAAGAAACTTCGCTGCCACTGTCCACATTATATTTGGTGCACAAAAATACCTACATCTTGCATATTAGCATCACAACTATGGGAGTCATCATCAGTGTATATATGAGCAATATCCTCCCATTGTGCAACACATTAAGTCAAACCTTTGCACATTTTGAACAATTCAACATACTTTTATTATGTAAATATGCAGAGAAACCGTTAACTGTGTCCTACGCAAAGGTCATAGCCAGGGATTAACCCAGTGCAAACTAATATGTAATATTGACCTAACGAAAAAAGTAAAAAAAATAAAGCGACCAGCGGCGACTAGTTTTCTACCAGTAGAAGCAATGCACAGCAACTGTAATGGGGATATGGTTAATGCCCTGCCATTGTTCAGTAATTGTGTTTGATCTTAATGTCTTAGCTTACCAGTGAACTTGTATGAAACTACTGGTACACATGACAGAAGACTAGCATGTCTCTGCAAAAATGCATTCTGTGTTACATTTCATTTTCAAAATTTAAACTAGTTTATTGCAGCACCTTATTATGTAGTTCAATGTTTTAGTGATATCAAAACATAGAGCAAACATTAGTTTTTCATAGAAAACATTGCAGCTCTAAATTTTAAACCAAATGGTAACCATAAAATGTGGAGAAGGTGCTTCTAACGATGACAAAACATAAAAATTGGCAGAAATCTTTTCGCAGCAGCACTTGCTATGACATTTGTCAGTTGTGTGAACAAGCTCATGATCAGACATTTCAGTAGCTGTAAATGCTGAGAGGATTGGAAAATAGATTACTAAAAATGTCATCTTTCTCAAAAGTTTATTTAGATTGAGTAACTTCTTTCATACACATGAAACATATCTATATCTGTAATTCTGTCTCCTGAATAAAACTCAGTCTTCTGTAGTTCATACAGTGTCCCATAGAGCTTTGATTCCAATGTTGTTTCCTCTGGCCAATATGTATGCCTCAGCATTTCTTACTCAGAATACACTTGAAGTATGTTTGGCACTCTGTACTGCCTGTCCACATGTACACAAGGCTGTGTTGCCAATCTTGAACTTTGTGTACATGTGACTGTGGAGTCGATTGTGACCCATTCTGAGTCGTAGAATTATGTGTTCATTAGACAGTTCATTGAGTAATTTTTGTAAGTCTGTTTTCCAGATTGGAAAGCTTGAAGAACTTAACTTGCATCTGTCAGGAATTCCACAGGCTGTTGGTCAGGGCTGGAGTTCAGCAGTTTTTCAGTTGGATTGAGTATCTATACATGTAATGTGTTGTCAGAGCAGGATAGGAGAGAGCAAATGGTATAACCACAGAATACACACAAAAATAATAATCACATACGTTTTACCTGTGCCAAACAAGTGATGCAACTAAGAAAGTGTTAGATGTTCCACATAGAGGTTCAAAGTGACCCATGCTGAAGTTGGTCATGGTTAAAATGCGCAAATATTGCAGCCAATATATGAAACATTTCACATCAATTTCCGTTCTCTAAGCAACATTCCATTAATCTAACATGTGACTCAATAATCTTATTGCTTGCCCAGACTATTAATTGAGAAAAAAGAATTTGCAAACTATGACAGTACTATTCTCTGGGCTACATCTTCTAATCTGTTAGGAGTGAATGAATGATCAAGAAGGTAACTGCAAATTACATACCTTCCATTTGGTCTTTAGAAACTGCTTTCTTGACTTCAACTTTTCTAGTATTCAATTCATGTCTTTTTAACACTGAAATAAATATTGCAATATGTATGTAGAAATATTTCAATTCATGTTATAACAAGGCACAAATAAAAACATGACTTTTACTATTACAGGGGTGCAAAGGGAACGCATTGATCTAGGCGGACCCAGGGTTAGCAGATAACCAAGATCCCAAATGTACCTCCACGCGGTGCACCCTGGAAACAGAAATACAGCAGCTCGAGCTGATTCTGGCCAAATCATTTGGGGATCGTGTCCGAGAATGTGGAGGTAGCAGATGGAAAGAGATTTGACTGCACAAGAGACTGACAATATCTCCGACACCACCAGCAGCACCACATATAGCGACACTGTCGACATACAGTGAAGCTAGTCAGTGCAGTCCGAACATTGGAGGGGCGGCCAATATAAAATGCTCATAAAGGTAGATGCATGGCGAGAGAAAAATATATTTCATACCGAGTACAATGAAACAATGAAAGGGCAGAACAGCGATAGAGGGCAGCGCGAACTGCAAATAGAAAGTGAAAAGTCCCTAGGAAAGGGGAACTACAAGCTCCGTCAGCTCGAGACGGGCTTCTAGTTACCTGTGTTCCTTACAGGCAGAGACCCAGACCCATTCATTGGCGTTTGGTAAAGCAAGAAGACCTAATCCAACTCTAATGTCGAGCCTTCCTAAACCGGAAATATGCTCGCGAAGAGAAAGGGATCCGTACCCGATGGGCTCAGGCATAAAAGGGACAACGATTTAGCCCTGGCCCAACTCTACTGTCAAGGTTTCCTATACCGGAAATACACTTGAAGAGAGAAATGGTTCCATTCCCAATGGGTTCAGGCACAAAAGGGACAACGATTTAGCCCTGGCCCAACTCTACTGTCAGGTTTTCCTACACTGGAAATACACTTGAAGAGAGAAAGGGTTCAGTACTTGATGGGCTTAGGCGCTATTGGGACAAGGACGCTCAGCTCGAGAACGCCTTGCTCTCAAACGCGTGGTGTGAGACTCAAACTTGGACAAGGGGTACACGATGTCGGTGAATGATACCTCGGCTAAGAGGGCGAAAGAGCCAGGGTCCAACTCCTCTGTTGAGTTCTTCCCCTTAAAGAACCAGGCTCACGGATGAGAAACGGTTCAGTACCCAATGGGCACAGTCACAGCATGTCCAATTACACGAGGCAAGTTCATAGACAGTGGAACACCTCGTGCGAGTCAGACGAGAGCAAAAATCGTTTGGGCGAAGAGTCACCACTACGCGTGCTTGGAGACAGATATAGAGGCTGTCACAGGCTAAGGGTAGCCCACCCGAATTGTCAAGGCATGCCGAAATCGGATGTGCTAGGCCTACAAGGCGCATAACGGTGGCACAACGTAATCACGCTCCCGGCAGAAATCGCACGGATATCCGTGATGGTTACAATGGAGCGAACGCAAAACAAACAAAATATTACAGACTGCATGGGATCTTAAACTGACTTATTTGATAGTCATAAATTTCATGAAATTGCTATCCATAAAAATTCCATGCAAATGAATTCATGTGTTCATATACGAGTGAGATTTTTTCTCTATGCATGTTTGCATAGAAAACACCATACTTAACTGATTCAGCACGTAATTATTTTATAGTTTGAACGCATTAATTTTTTTAGCTCAAAAAATATTACATATATACGCCAGCAAAAAACATTTTCCGTGTCTAAAAATTGTTGAACTATATCATATTATATGTCAAATTACAGGGAATTGGATGAACTATAAGATATTGATGACTGGCATATAAAAAGCTATGTATTGCAAAAGTTGTATAAAATAATATAGACATGCATATAATTAAAATGTAAAATTAGATGACACAAAAATTTCACCTATGTGGAACCACAGACCACAATACTTTTGACAGAGCATTCTAAATAACCATAATTTGTTGGTAATCCACTTCTGGATACATAACATTTTACAAAATTGATATTTGTTTATCGGTTTGTGAATTGTTCCCAAACTCGTATCTTGGCCTTCGGCTAAGAAATTTTATAATATTGCAGATATAGGTTAGTCAAACTGAAATTATGAAATTTAAACATGATTAAAGTAAGATGTGTTATATGTCTATTCAAAGAAAAGTGGAAGGACTTTATAGATATGTAGACTGTTATAGCAAATGTATGTTAATGTTAAATTTAAAGAAAGAAATATCCGCACGCACAAAATAAAAATATGAAAATGCGAGAAAATAAATTTCACTTACCAAGGATCCGCTTCAGCAATAACTGTCCTAGAACTTTCCTCTTCCTTTCATCATATATGTAATCCAATTTCGAAAACACAATAACTTATAAATGCTAACTGGATTTATAGATTTTTAGTTATTCACAAATTAGCAATGTGACCCCCAGTTTAAATAATATGAATAGAAAATGTAAATAGTTAAAATAGTGTTCACATGCTACACATCCATAATGTTTATGCAAATATATACAGGATCCCAGATAGCAAAAATAGAAATGTTATATTAGTAAAAGTAAAAAAAACTGTGTTAGGAAAATAATTACAAACACACAAGTACCCACGTACATGATGCATCTATTATATGCTGTGATACAGCTTGAAACAGTACTTAGGACAGAGAGCAGGATTTGAAGAGCAACCTTCACAAATAAATTGGCTTCTAGACTTTTTACACTGAACACAATATTTTTGATGTCCAGTATATGTAATAATATGGTTGGCTCCTTGTAGCCTTTCTACTTGATGTGAGATTCTTGGTCTTCCACGTACAACAAGAGAGGATCCACGTCGTACATTGTCTGGTGTTAAAATAGCCGCTGCTCTGTTCAAGTCATCAATAAGGGATATTTTAAAATCAAGCATGTTGGTTTTCGTTTTATCTTGCCTTGTAAGGCTATATAGAATTAAAGCATTTGCCTGGCAAATCTCAAGCATCCAGTGAAAGATTTTTTTCCACCATTTATACGTCTTGCGATTGAAATTGCCATAGTAGGTCAACATTTGGTCGACTCTGTCACACCCATTCATAGACTGGTTGTAGTCATGGATAACTTTTGGCTTTGTTTTCTGTGTGTTTCTTCTTCCAACAACAGTAATACTTTCAATTGAAGCCTTAGAAGATATTATAACAACAGGATTTTTTGCCTTTTTGTCCGTCCATGCTGTGACTAGAATGGAGTTGTTGTCGTCCAAATAGCTCTTTGTTTGCAACAGATTTAATTTTAATGCTTTTATTTCCAGGGGGAAATTTTTCCTATTTTTGTTTAAGGTTCCTGTGTAATAGGTTTTCTTGGAAAGCAAATAAGTTATTAGCTTGTGGGTTATATAGTATCGGTCAGCAAATATATGGTGACCGGTACCTAGCGGAGACAGGAGCGTTTGAAAAACTTTGACCGCCATTCCTCCATCAAGATCTGCCTCTGGATCGTAAGATGTTTTACTACCAAAATATGGTAGCAAATTAACCACATAACCAGTTGTGGAATCACAAAGTCCAAATACTTTTATATGATATTTGTGGGGTTTGGTGCCATTATATTGCTTATATTGCCACCGGCCGGTGAAACCAACAACCATTTCATCTAGTGACAAATTTTCAAACGGATAAAATGCTTTTTGAAAATTGGACAATAGTAAATTCATAAAAGGCTCTATCTTTGCTTTATTTTCTGAAAGAGGTTTAGAACAGTGCAACATTGTATGATAGATGCTCAGAAATCTGTCACGAGTAAACATTGAAGGAAAATATTTTGTGTCAAATACTGGAATTGTTGACCAATAGTGCCTGACACTTGGACGACGATTGATGCCCATTCCAATCAGAACTGACAGAAATTTTGTCATTTCATACATTGTTATTGGTGTCCATTGGGAAAAAACAGATCTCTTTTTAGATGGATTGTTGATCATGCATTTGTGTTCAGCAAATGAGTTTATAGAGTTAATGAGTAACTCTAAAACATCATTTGTAAGAAGAGTCTTCAGGCAGTCCAGTGGTGTTGATCTTTCATTAAGATCAGCATTGACACCGGGTGTATGCCGTGGCAAAAATCGAAAATTATTATTAGTGAAACCTTCACTGACTTCTCTCCACGTACATTTAGGAGGTTCTGCCTCAATTCTTCTTCTTTTCACAGAGGAACTACGTGGACCTGGTTGAGGAGACGCCCCCTTTTGAGCAGGATCTGAAACGGTATTTACTTCATCAGAATTGTTATCTAATCTATCAAAATCAAAACTTGCATCTTCTATGAATTCTTCATCAGAAGTACTATCATTGTCACTTTCATTGTCCCAATCAACTGCACTTTCTAGCCATTCTCGGGCTTGTACAGCACTCATACGTACAGAACGTGCTGATGACAAACCTTGGCCATTTTCTATGTTGCTTGCCATTATGAGAATTATAAACACGATAAATAAACTAATTTATAACAAATAACTTCGATGTACAAATATGCCACGCTCGTCTTATTTGACAAAGATAAGTGTTTACTTCCGGTAGGAAGTAGTTCTAGTTAGTTTAGGTTAGTCTAAATTTCTAAACAAGACAAAATATTTCATTACTTCTATAAGTTATATCGGCTGGAAGACATAACGGTTTCTTACTTCTATAAGTTGCTCCGGCCGGTATGTGTTAAAGAGGTGGAAATAGGCTGCAAGACCATGCAAGTACTAATACTGCAGGCAGCAGACCACAACATATGGAGAATCAAAATCTCTGCCCTAGTGCTGCATGTGGCACAGAAGGAACAAACTATCAGATGATTATTTTAAACAACACTGATTTGTTGGAATTGATTAGTATTTATGAGATTTCAACTTCAGACCTTACAAATAGCTTCCGTCACTGTGAAATGGGACAATTTTATTACTACAAAAAGATCAGTCTTGCCTTTGCTACTCGTTACTTCTCTTTTGTATCCCAGAAGACACGAGCTATCACAAGGTTTAATCTTCATGTCAAAAGTGTTTTACTTACGCACTGCTCTGTCGACTGAATCATAGTCTTTATAAGTGACAAATGCAAATCCTCTGACTTTGCCTGTGCTCTTGTCCGTAACAATATCAACACTTTCAATTTTACCAAACTGGCCAAAGACATCTCTCATCTGCTCCTCTGTTGTGTCATCTTTCAAGCCACCAACAAACATTTTCTTCACAGTTTGGTGGTTACTTGCTCCAGCGGACTGAATGAGAGACATTCATAAATAAATAAATAATTAATATATAATATATAAATACATGCGCACACACAATAGCAGTTACGCAAAATGCAATTTCCTAAACTTGGCAAGGAGCATGAAAAATTATAGTACTCAAGAAAACTTAATCTCTCAGCGTTGACATACCCGGTATATTAACTACTGTCAATAGTTTGATCTACACTATCAATTGCTTTTTGTATAAATATTTAACTGCTTTCATCATTCTATTATTTTATCCAGTAACTTGCTTCTATCTATCCATGTTCCTCAAGCACTAAATACGGTACATTGAGCAGAAACCAGAGCTCTCTGGTTCAATCTATGTTCCTTCAGCACTGAATATGGTGCATAGAGCAGAAATCAGAGCTCTCCAGTTCAAGTGATGCATGCTACTGTGTAATTCTTATATATTGTTGAGACCAATATAGTCATACCCTCTGTCCCTATCAAGGCCAGCACCATGAAATGGTGATGGAGCTTAGTTCAGCTAACAGGGGCTGGAAACTAAGACTGGTTGGATAGTCTCACAGTCCTGCCCAAGTAAGAAGGGTGCTGAAGACTGAGGAAACCAACCAAAAGACGTGCAATTAATCAGGATATCACATACAAAACACAATGGGAACATGTCTATATCCGAAAATAGTTATGGTGCCTACCCCTATACCTCAAAAGGGCCCAACTCCAATTACTGAACGGTGGAATTCTGACACTTGTTAAAAATAATATCAATACATATCAGCTGGAAGTGTATATGGAGGATGCAGAATACCAGATGCTCCATCTAAAAACAGACAATACAGAATTCCATCTTGTGAACTACCAATGCCCAAATGATAGACCATTAGCACTAGACACAATCCCAGAAAAAGAGAGACTTATGGTGTGTGGTGACTTCAACAGCCACTCTCAGAGCTGAGGCTATAATTACATGGACAAGAGAGGTGAGGAACTTGAGAGCTGGCAGGATTAAAATAATCTCATACTTATTAACCAGCCAAAAGACTCATCAACCTTCTTCTCGAGAACATGGCACACCTACTCTACATCAGACCTGGCATTCCACTCACCAGTCCTTGAATGGAACATCACATGAGTCATTGGAAAGCAACTTGGAGGTAGTGACCATACCAGTACTTTTAGAAATCCACAATGAATTTATTAAGAACAGCAGCACACTCATCAGGTGGAACTATAAGATGGCAGACTGGAAAATGTACCAGCATTTAACCAGTGTTCTGGCTAAGGACATAAATGTGGACATAGACATCAAAAGAGTAGTGAGTTAATTTAATAGATGCATACTATATGCTGTGAGTAAAACCATACCCAAAGCAAAAACTACAAACCCTATTGGAATGATGAACTGGAGAAGCTGTAAATGAGATGGAAACATCTAAAAAGCAGGCAGAGAAGAGACCTAGACAAGAAGACCCTAACCATAACAAATAGCAGGCCAAATTTCAAAGAACCACGTTACAAACCAGACGGAGCAGCTGCAAAGAAAAAACATAATCACTGAACCTTGAAAGAGACACTAGGAAATTATGGAAACTGGTAAAACTAAATGATGATAATGATACAGGGGGAAATACAATGATCACACTTTATAAAGATAGAAATATTTTAACAGGTAAACATGCAGCTGATTACTCTGTGGACTCAGAATACAACATCAAAGTTAGCCCAGACAAACAACAGAAGGTTCGAGAAAGCCAGCAAAACATTGGACAAGACGAACCTATACCTGAGGTCATGGAGACACCAATCACAATGAAGGAACTGGAGCATTCAATATGCAATTGAAAATGAAGAAGTCCACAGGAGCTGATGGAGTGTCCAATGAAATGATTAAAAACCTGGCAACTGCAGAAAGAGCAAAGCTACTGCAGATCATTAACACAAACTGGACCACATGTAATGTTCCGTCGGCATCAATAATGATACCACTCCTCAAATCAAAAGATGGCAACAGTCTCCAATTACAGGCCCATCAGCCTCACAAGCTGTCTATGCAAAACAATGCAATGCATTATCATAGGAAGCAGTGGTACCTTGAAAGTGAAAACCTTTTGATATCGCAGCAAGCTAGTTTCAGACTGTACTACTCTACTGAAGATCAGGCAACCTAACTATCCCAAGAGATTGAGAACATTTTCCAAGATAAGAAACTGGTACTAGCAGCATGGCTAGACCTTAGGAAAGCATTTGATAAGGTTTGGAAAAAAGAACCCTGGAAAGAAATTGTGATTCAAGAATGTACAAATGGATAAATTAAAAAATAGAATAGAAAATATAATAATAGAAAATCCAGGGTACAATTTGATAGTCAAAGAGCAAGAAAGCCCTACTGCAGGGCTATTCAATTGGCAGCCCGCGGGCCAAAACCGGCCTGCAGAGGCCTAGTAAGTAGCCCACAAATCATTGCTAAAATAGTGAAATAAAGTTATAAAAAAACTATTTTTAATATAAATCTGGCCAGTGATGATCCCCATTTTCGCCCCCAAGTAAATATAGTTGAATAGCCCTGCCCTACTGCATCATGGAGTCCCCCCAAGGAGGAGTCCTGCCACCCACATTTTTCTTAGTTTACAACAATGACCTAGTTGTCGAAATACCATAAGTGGCAATTCATTCTGATGACCTGGTACACAGAAAAATATGTGACAGTGGCCACTAAAGCCATAACCCCATGGGCAAATAGATGGTATGTCAGCATTAACACATAAGTACAGCACTACATTCTTTATCCTCTCACCAAAACAAATTGTTATCAAGATGGACAAATAACCCACATACCTCAGAGTAACTTTTGATGATGAACTGACATGGAAGCAACATAACAAAGTAACAACAATATCCAGGAGGAAGTTATCCTTTCCACTACAACTAAGTGGAACCACATGAGGGGCCAGTGGAAATATACTCCATAAAGTTTAGCAGCTAGACCACACCTGGAATGTAATTCAGCTGTGTGGTGTCCTGCATCAAACACAACAGTACTGGATCTAGATAAAGTTTAAAAACCACGCTCTTAGGATAATGTTGGGACTAATGAAATCAAAACCCATAGAGATGCACAAAATGGGGAGACCGGAAACACTTGGCGAACACAAACACAAAGATACTAATACAAGCAGAAAAATTTCAGTGTATACCAAATCATCCAATGAAGGAAAGTACAAGCACCAGTACAAACCCCTTGGAGTGAAAGGCATGGAATACCATTCAGATTCATTTACATTCAGACTCATGTGAAAAGAATACTAAGTAAGGATGAACAGAACAGTGTGCAGTAAAGGACAATCACCCTCAGTTTCCTGGATGATGAATATCCACAAGACATAAGGGTCAGAGTATGGTCAGCACAGAATGCAGGTACATATATAGAATATCCACACAAACCTAGAGATATGATCAAAACACCAACAGGAAAATTCTGTAATAATTATGATGCAAAAATCCAGGCAGTTTGGGTGGCAACTAAAAAACTGCTGAACTCCAACCCTGGTCCACAGTTTGTGGTATTCCTGACAGATGCAAGGTCAGTGCTTCAAGCTCTCCAGTATGGAAAACTAATGGAATTACAAAAACTACTTAATGAACTGTCATACCAGTATAGGGTAACCATGCTGTGGATATGCTCGCAGTGAGGAATACATGGAAATTGACCAATTGGCTAAGGAAGGTGCTGCTTAAGACCAACCAGATGTACCAATCACCTAAAATCTAAAAAATCAAGTCACTAAGAAAGCCACAAAAACCAACACAAGATGACTACCACATTATGAACAAATAAGAACAAGCTGTAATTCCACCACTCAGCACGGGACACAACTACAAAGTCACGTATACACAAAATTCAAAAGTTGGCAAAACGGCCTTGTGAATATTTCGAAGGCAGCACAGAGTGCTAAACATATACTTCAAGAGTGTTCTGAGTATGAAACGCTGAGGCAAACATGTAGGCCAATTGTCTGTTGTTGCCGGGGCCCGAAGGGGGAGCAAAGAATAGTAATGGACTGTTTACCTTCCACGCATGTCGTAAAAGGCGACTAAGGAGGTTATGGGATGGAGTTGGCTGTCCCATCCCATATAGGGTCAGTGACCCAAAGCCATGCTGAAGTCAGATGTGTCAGCCTGAAAGGCGCAGATATTGCAGCAATGCTGTAAACCATGACACAACGCATTCCGTTATCCGGACTACATCCTGCTAATCTGCAGGAGTTTGAGAATGAACGCAGAAGAAGAATAGGCCAGAGAAATCATGAATCTGGAACACTGGAATCAAAGTTCTATGGGCAACTGTGTGAACTACTAAAGAGTTTTATTCAGGAGACAGAATTACAGATATAGACATGTTTCAAGTGAGCGAAAGAAGAATACCCTCTGTTAGCTTTCTGCGAAGAGTCTCTCTTGAACTTCCTCTTTAGCCATCAGTCCATTTCAATGCTTGTAGAGGTAGTCTGTCTTCATTCATTCTATGTACTTGTCTGATATAAGTTCATCGTTTTCTACTTATTGATTGGGCACCAAATTCTTTTTTCATGGTTTCGAGACAGCAAACAAAATAACGCCTTGAGTAATTACTACTTTAAGAGATTAGATCTACATTGAATACAAACAACAACATACATCACGTGGCATTGCTCGTTTGGTTTCAACTTCTCTGTTGTCGATTTTATGTGGTCGGTTATTCTGAGCTTCATCAATCATGGATGGTTCTTTGTATGTGATAAAACCAAAACCCCTCGACCTGAAGACAAACATGAACAAATATTGGAACTTTCTGTATATATTTATACAACCATTTCTTTGCACAAAACAATATGCCAAATTTAAACCTCTGACCACCACATTTTGCAATCTGCTGCAGCTGACTGACCACAACATTCATAGCATCTCTTGAAAAATTCCAAGAATGAAAAATTCTGAAATATGTGATCAAAATAGATGAAACTGTTTCAATATGTGAAACAACCATGTACAAAGTAAGAAATATTGTTTATTGAATTTACTCCCTTGATGGTGACAAGAAATTTATTACAAAATTATGGCCTTTGTTGCTGCCCATGATTGAAACTTATAGTTTTGGACTTAACCTCTTAGCAAGCTTTTTAGGTGTGGTTGCACATGACATATTTATTGCCCACTTCAGAACAATTCCTTCCCATTATAAATAGGATACTGTGGTTTGCCTTGGTAGGCATAACTGAACCGGACATGTTTATTGCCCAGCTGACAGTCACCTGAGTTGTGGAATGCATTGTAGGTAAAACTCTGGTGGATAATAGGATTTCCTTCAAGAATCCTTACAGCAATTATATAACTTTCTACTGAAATATCAGTACTTCAAACAAAGTCAGCCAATTTCATTCTCTCTGTGCATTGAAATATTTATACAGATACAGTAATATCTTTATTTTAAATTAGTTGTTAATTTAGTAGTTGCATTACTTCCTAAAATAACAAACTTGTTTGCATATTTTTTTTTAAATTAACAACGCACCATTAACAATAATAGAACCATTTTTTGAAATTGATAAACACAATTTTTCTTGCGATTGGAACCATACATTAACTCATTCAATCCCTGATAGCCATTGATGGGGAATTATTTTAATATTTAAAATTTAAAGTAGCAATGATCACCGAGCTGTATTGTGGGCCTAATTGATGATGCGTGTATCCCCCTCCCCACCACCTAGTAATGATTGAGAATAGCTAGAGCTTACTTTATGTGAACTAGGACTATATGTTTAGAGTAGTTGGCAGTTACAGAATGTCGTTGTCATGCTGTGTAATGGAGACTGCTTTGCAGCTTTCATTTGAACATTTATCAGCAAGCAAACAGCTCAGTTTTCCCTCTCTCACATGTTACATGACAAGTAAACTTATCTTACATGACATTCACAAAGATATGTTCACATACCAGTACCTCTTCCATTTACCGGTATCTGTTAATTGGACTTTGCATCATAAACATTTATTGCAAAAGGTATTTTAAATTAATTTTCTTGCAATCACTTTGTGCTGAGTTATTCCTCTTGACCTGGAATTTTTAAGGTCAGGTTAAACCCCCTAATAGAAAATGATTGCATATGCTAGAAGCAGTGCTTTCAATTGATACATAAACTATTAAAGATTCAGGAAAATTAACTTTTTGAGGTAAAATGAGCATAATTTAGGAAATTTTGCTGAAAATGTGATGTTTTATGTGACAAAATTGTCAAATCTATGTGCCTGTCATTAAGTTTCTATCTAAAAAACTAACATAGATATCTTAATGAAATTTGATATACAGATAAAGAATAATGGTACCTTTCACGTGAACCATTGAAGTCCTTGATCAGAGATATTGTTCAAATGTTATACTACGTTAAGTGAAAAATAATATTTTTAAATATTTAAGTAAGGGGTATGGGTGAACATATATGACATAAATACATAAAGTATTCAATCTGTTGCTCTGCAAGTGCTTCAAATGGTGTGGGTGATAGTTTGCTACATGTGGCCCAAGTTTGGATAACATATGTTGAAAATGTTTCGACATATCTCCTGAATGCTGATTGAAAACATTGGAAAAAGCAGTTTTGAGAAAAATGCAAAAATCTGACTTACACTGTTGGTTTCCTATGCAAATCCAAACTTAGTACGCTCCTGCTACATAGGAATCATCCTTATCATGTTTCTTGGCTTCACCTACACTTTTTCTTGCTCTTTTTATCTTTCTATCTATTAGATTTCCGTCTTTGCTTCTCTTACTCTGGTTTGGCTGATACGCCGAAATGTTGTAACATTGTGGTACCCACAGCTGAGTCCTAATTTCTTCAAAATGATAGTCCTGTAATTCAGTCCTGCCTAGCTCCCCTTCATTAAATACCATAATGGCATCATGTACAGCTAATTCCAATCTCTCTTTTCCTACAAATGTTGCTTTAGGACAACTATCCCAGATCAGGTGATGGAATACTTCAGTGAATTTTGTATCCTACCAGGCAAACACACTTTTTAACAAATTATCTTCCGAACGATCCTCAAAAAACAAGTTTTATTATTCCTATGACAAAATCAGTTTGCTTATTCCTGCTTTGACACCATGATTGTAAACAGTTTAGATCAGGGGTGGGCAAACTACGGCCCGTGGGCCTGCATGCGGCCCACCATTGGATATTTTGCGGCCCTCAAACACATTTTTTTTAAAACACTACAGCCAAAAAATTCTGGGTTGATGGCTACGTCCTGAATAGGATAAGCTACTAATTCTTTTGTAATATGAAATGACAAAGTTTGTTGTTTGTGAACCCCAGGAATTATGAGCGATTATCTCTTACTTCATTATGTGCAATGGGGGAGTTTCTGAGCTTTCCTTCATACCCAGGAGGCATCACCTTTTGGATTGGTGCAATGCTTATTGGAGGAGCCTTCTACTGGGGAGGGGGGGATGCGGAAGGAGTGTTCGGCGAATCTATCTGCTAAACGTCTACCATATGAAGTATATTGGTGAGACTGGTAGACGTTTAGCAGATAGATTCACCGAACATTTGAGAGATATCACGAATCATCGTGACTCCCCAGTGGCTGATCATTTTAACAGCCCGTCACATCATGGTAGCTCTGATGTCTCTGTAACCGGTTTGTTACGTTGTTATACCGGTGACCGGCAACGTCAGTCCTTGGAATATCATCTCATTTGTCATATGGGAGTCTTGCAACCACACGGAATGAACATTAATCACTGTTTTGTTTGAGTTACCCACCTTTTCTTTATACCCTCTACTCCCGTATTGCAGTGATTCTTGTAATTATTTGTCTTTGTACATTTTCGTGAGTAATTATTATTTTTGTGTTTGCCGTACTTCTATATAATTCCTTTATGTCTTCTTTCGTTTGTGTATGTCAATATGTGATTATTTTGTACTCTGCCATTTTGTTATTGTTAAATCATTTACATATTTAGATTTTGATTTCCTCGTTGTTATTGCAGTTGTCTCTTCGATGGGTGCCCACACATGTATAGTTATTTGTATAAGCATTTCGTTTTACATGGTTCTATGTATCCACACAATTACTTTGGGCCACACGTATGTATACATATGCAGTTGTTATAGCATTATCTTTATGTGAATGAACATTTATATTTACATTAATATATGTATATGTTTCTATGTGTACGAATGTTCATGTTATTGTTTTTATTTATGTGAGAAAGTGTTTATGTGGATGAATGTTCATATTTATGTGTGTATATATATATATATATATATATATATATATATATATATATATATATATATATTTATTTATGTGAGCGCTTGTTTATGTTAATGCACGTATCTCCATTCTGTGTCAATATGTATGCCTATTCTGGTGTGAGCCCTTTCCTATGTGTGGATACATTTACATGCCTGTGCATTTTGTGTGGGTATCCTTCACACATCTGTGTCCATTTTGTTATATATTTATTTCTTAACTATTGGTGTGTGTATACATTTCTATGTATGTTTAGGTTTGGTTTTATATATATGTTTATGTCTATATTTGGTTTCACATTCATTCCATGCGTTTTCAAATGATGATTCTTCTTGTATCCTTCCTTCCCCAAACCCACTCACCCCACAACCCCATCATTACTCATCTATCATTATCATATGCCATTCTGGTTGGCGTAGGTGACCATGGTTCTCTGTTCACAGTATTGTTATCAGGATCGTTGTTTCCAAGCCTTGCTAGGTTGTCACACGAATATTTTCTCGCGTCCCCATCTGTCTCTGTTCCCTTCAGTCTTGCCTGTTGTGACTATGTTCTTAAAACCTGCCTGTCTGATAAAGTGACAAAATGGGTATTTTTTCTTATCTTTTTCTTTTATTATTCTTGCACTCATCTATAGTGCGTCTAATTTCCCACTTTCGGTTTGTTTATAATGAATGCACGCATTTTCTCTTTTACTAGATGCGTTGCCATCCCTGCGCTATGGAGACGGGGCTTGATGAAATCTAGTCATCTATTTTGTTTTTCATTTTGTTGTTTTCTGTTGTTTGTCTCTTGAAAAAGGTTCAATTTGAGCCGATACATGGAGAATTGTCCTGTTTAGTTTTATTGTATGTTTTTTTATATATACTTTTTTAAATATATTTTTTATTAATAGGCAAGGTAAGTGTTTTAGTAACCTGTTTAATTCATTTTGCTTGACTATTAGGTTAGGTTTGCAATGTCGTTAGAAACTTGCACCCCCCCCCCCCCCCACCACGTTGTCCCAAATGTCCAGATTTCGAGACTCAACACTGCTTAGGTCAGACATTTGAACAATGCACTGACCCAACATGCGTTTAATGCTTGTCCTGTGTGCAATGGGGAGTTTTATCCAAATTTTCTTCCATACCCAGGAGTACATGTTCGGGTTGGCATATCCAATACCTGAGTCATGACTCCTACTTTGAATGGGATCAATTGTGATGGGGCATGCCGGCTTCTGTGTGTTCTCAAGCAAAAACAGCACTTACGCCAGATGGTCTCGTGTTGGGTCATCGTGACTATGTTGTCACTAAATTGATTCACATACACTGCGCTGCCCCCTAGCGTGTGTTAACTTTTATATGAGGTGTACTCTACAGATCACTGTATGTTAGGGACATGACATTAGCTGTTCCTCTAGTTTCTTCTTTTTTAAGCCGGCAAGGTTGAATAGCACAGATGCCTTGAATATGTTGGTGTAGAGGTTTCGGAGATATTTCCTGTCTCTGTAGGCAGTTCTCATTCCATCTCTAGCATCCACATCAACGGACACAAGCATAAAAGTATTAGCCAGGAATACAACAAGTGCCACTGTATTTCTGTTTCCAAGGTGCACCACGAGGAGGAACTTTTAGGATCTTGGTCATCTGATAAACCTGGGTCTGCACAAGAGCAATGCAAGACCATTTGCACCCCAAGAAATGACAATATAATCAGAAATTATTCATTTTTAAATAGAACTAAAGTAACATTCTGCAATCAATGTATTCAGTTTGAAAAATGAAATATTTGTATGGGGTGCAAAACTAATGAGAAAATGTATGTGAAATGGTGGTTGGTTGGTTGTTGATCCAGCAGTTCATGGGCTCATGCACTTTGATCCAATGCCATTGTGTGATATATGCATGTGTTTATGAGCTGTTGTTTTGTTCCATATAATGTGTTCCATTTATCTGGCCCTGGAGGGAGAAGCATTTTCCTGATGTCATCCAGCGATGGGCATTCAAAAAAGGTGGTGGTCAACAGTTTCATAGGGATGAGTGCACAGTCTGGTCCCTGGAGTGTGTTGTGGTTGTATTCTGTTCAGGTGATTGTTAAGCTGTACATGTTGTGCGGTCAGAAGATGATACTTTGGTCTTTCCTTCCCAGGAGGTTGATGTTGTCTTTAGGATTTGTGCTTGTCATATATTTATAGATTTATCTCCCAGTGTTTCCCATGGTCCATCTGTTCATCCAATTTTCTTTGCTCACAGATTTCAACATCATTTTAACTGTGTTCATGGTTATTTGTGTATATGGCTGTTCTTGTTGTGCTCCCATCTTTGCTAGTCTATCTGCCTTGTCATTGCCAGGTGTGTTTGAGTGGCCAGAAATCCACTGCATAACAATGCTGAATTCATAAGATGTAATCAGCTGGTTGGCATGGTGATATATTTCAACTAGTTCAGGCTTACAATGTCCATCACATTCTAGTGCTTGAAGAGCACACACTGTGTCTCTAAAAATCACAATGTTATGAACTTTTGATGGAAAGGCATCAAATATGGTCTTCATGTGTTATTTCAGCTTCATAGTTCGAATCTCCCCACAGGCATCAAACAACTAAACAGATGTTTTGTCTGGATATTCTATATAGACACCATAACCTACTTTCATAAGACTTACTGGAGTAAGTTCATCTGGAGGTTTGCTACATGTCAGGATTGGAAAGAGGTGAGTATTTCTCCAGTGTTTAGGCTTTTTTTCCAGAAGTTTACACTTTTTCTTGCTGCTTCAGTAGGTACAGATTCTTCTTATCAGCCTCTGACAGCTTCCCTACTCTGTTCACACTGGCAAAAAAGTGGTTAAAGTGTTCTGTCTCTTTCTGATCTGTGGTGATTGTTTCCATCTATTACAGGTTTATCATTTGTTCTTGTTCCCAGACAATTGTTGATCAGTGCCCAAACTTTTCTACCATTTTTCCTTAGATATAAATTAGCAAATGTTTTTGTCTATTTATCATGTTTGGCCGTCACTATTAGTTTTACTTTAGCACATTTTACTGTAAAGGATTTTTGTTTTTTCCCTCTAGATTTTTGCATCTCAAGGGCTTCTCTTGTTTTTTTTCGTCTCAAGGATTCTAGCTTGCATTTCTTTATTGCAGAATGGTTTTAATATTTCCTACTGCCCCTTAGTATGCTTTGTAATGCTGAATTGAGGATCACCAAAAGTTTGGTGGTAAGCTATCAGATAGGCAAATCATTACAATTTCTGGTGGAATTTCTTACATCATTAGAAAATTAACGAGAGGGATATTTATGAAGTTTAACCTTTATCGCACCTTCGGCAAAAATTTATGTTAATTGTTTACATGGTTCCTAGTGCTTTCTTCAGATATTTCTGCCGGTTGCTATGACCATTTTTTGATACGTGGCACAACATGATTATTAATGTCATATGATTAGGGACATGTGCAGTGGAAGCCGGCACAACATCACATCTGTCATGTGCTTTTCTTTGCAATTTTGTTAGCTGCAGCAAGCAGTGAGAATTTTTTGTTCTTCTACACACACCAAGACAACAAGTGTTTTCGATCATGGATACCATCTTTGTCAAGATAATAATGGATGATTCTGATGAGGAAATAGTGGGATTCACAGAAGCCGACATTGCTCCAATAGACGATGTAGTTATTGGTGACACTTTTGGCATGTGGCTAACAACATTTTGGAAGACGAAGATGGTGACTCATGTTCCTTAAGGTTAGTTATGTTTGGCTATGCGACTTTTCTGAAGTTGGTAGACCTTGGGTTTGCTCAGTGTTATGGTTCATTTCGTTGCCTCCTTGTATAGTAAATGCCATGTTGTCTACATAGACTTTTTTCTCACCTGACCTTTTCAAAGAGCTTGCCGAGAACCAGACAGGCACTTGTGGCATAGTACATTTGAATGACCGAAGGGTTCCCGATGCAATTAAGTCTGCAGATGCCACGGTTGGTAACCCATATATTATTGCTAGAGATAACATTCTCTACACATGGTATGACAATTTGTTCCTTTTGTAGAGGTTACATGCTTCTTTTGTAGAGAATTAATAGGGTAGAGGTTTTGAATCTCCATGTGTTGCAATCCGCTGCCTGCAGTTTTAGTTCTTGTATGGTCGTCCGGCTCTGTGGCGGCAAAGGTACAGAGTTCGATCCTCACCACAGGCAATTGTGCATCCGGACCGTTCAGAAAGCAATGGCAACCTACTGAACGTATTTATATTGCCCAGAAAATCACCACAGCCAACAAATGCTGGGTTGATAGCTACGTCCTGGATAGGATATGATACAAATTTTTTTATTTTTTTTAAAATGGTCGTGCAGCTTATTATTTCCCCTTCTTTAAATATGTTTTTAGGGTTGCTTTAGGCCCTCATTTTCTTTTACGCTCAGGTGTCCACATAAGGGCTTGTTGGTTTATTCTGTTTTCATCTAGTCTTAAAACATGACCCAAGTATTTCGAACTGTGTTTTCTTATGACACTTTAAACATATTCTTGTATTTTGTTTCTTAAATAAATATTTGTGATGAAATCACTCCATTTTATGTTCATCAGTTTCTGGAGACATTTGTTTTCGAAACTGTTTCATTTTTGGTGTGATGCTTGAGTTCATTACTAGCTTTCACTTTCATACATTAATACTAGGACAATACAGGAGTTGAACAGCTTTAGTTTGGTGTTTCTTCCTAGATCTTTGGATTTCCAGATATTAGTGAGTTTAGTGAATGTGGTAGCTGCAACTGCTATGCATGTATTTATTTCACTGAGTCCCAGTCAACAAACACTTGACTGCCCAAATAATTGAAGTTATTGACTTTTTCAGTATTTGGTTGTTTACTGGGATGTTAATGTCAGTGGGTTACAGTAGAAGTTTGATAAGCTGCCTTTAACATAGTGGGGTATTTGCCATAGTAATGTATAAAAACATTGTAACAATTATGTCATTATACCACAGATAAGAAAATTGATAAAAACAACAAAAGTTTGAATATTTACACCAAGTCTAAGTAACAGAACATGAATATAAAATAAATACTTGTACTAATTTGCAATGTGTTATGTACAAACTGATTTTCCCTCAACTTCAGAATATATTTTCAGCAATAACGTCCAAACACCAATGGAAATATTAGCATTTTTCTGCGCATGTTTTTAAATTCCTGCAGAATGTGGTCTGGAGAATGGAATTAATTGTGTCATGATTTACAGCTTTGATCCTGTATAGAATGACACCCAGCTCCACCCTATAACTTCCTTAGTCACCTCTTACAGCATTCATGGAAGATAAACTCGCTATTATTTTCTCCCCTTTCGGAGACCCATTGACAACAAAACCTAAACCACATGATACCTCTTGCATATCACTATTACAGAGAACAATAAACTACTGATACATCTCAACATTGAAATTTCATACATATTATACGGAACAAAACAGTTCACAAACACATGCATATATCGAACAACGGTATTGGGTCAAACGGCATGAGCCCACTGACTGCTGGATCAGCAACCAACCAGAAATCTCATGTGGATATCAGACAATATGGAATCTTAAAATACGTGAACAGCTCACATTTAATGACATGAACATTTACCTTTTGGTATTTGGATCTCGCATGACAACGCAATCAACAATTTCTCCCCATTGTTCAAAATGAGCTCGTAGACTACTTTCATCTGTTTCATAACTCAGTCCTCCAACAAAGAGCTTTCGAAACTGCTCAGAACAAGGGTCGGCATCATCATCAGCAAACCTACCTCCACCTCCTCTACCACCTCCACGGCCTCTGCCACCTCCTCCGCCAAACCGACCCCCTGAACCTCCATAGCTTGCCCCACCCCCAAAGCCTCCACCACCACCACCTTGATACTGCAAAAGAATCACAAAAAATATAATATACCAATTGCAGATATATTTCTGGGACTATGGCAAACAGTAAAATTAAAATGATCGTCATTAATGGTACCTAACACTTGTTTAAAAAATAGGCAATTTGCCAAATTTATGGCATTTAGGCCTACCTTTACCATTACTGTTACTCTTGGTATATTTTCTTTTCTTTCTTTTGCGTTCGTTCTCAAACTCCTGCAGATTAGCAGGGTGTAGTCTGGAGAACGGAATGCATTGTGTCATGGTTTACAGCATTGCTGCGATATCTGCGCCTTTCAGCCTGACACATCCGACTTCAGCATGGCTTTGGGTCACTGACCCTATATGGGATGGGATAGCCAGCTCCATCCCATAACCTCCTTAGTTGCCTCGTACGACATGCATGGAATGTACTGTTGCTATTCTTTGCTCCCATGTCGGGCCCCGACAAGACACTGGCGCTCTTGGTACATATATTTCAGAAAAAAAGTACCCATTCATCACAAAGCTAACATTTTAAACAATCATGTCATTTCATAAAGTAAAGAGAAAGGACTCTTCCTTAATATAAAAAAACCAGAAAAGGTTATTAAAAAGAAACAAAATATCACAACTTGCAAGATCAAAGTGAATGATGTATTAAAATAGGTCCACTAATTCCAGTATTTAGACACAACAATTACAGCAGATGATAGAAGTTACACATAAATAAGCAGAAACAAGATTCAGAAAAATGAACAATATATTGTGTAATATGACCTTGTCATTAGAGACGAGGAAGAGAGTTGTGCAGTGCTATACTAACATATGTATGAGAGTTTTGGACAATAAACAAACTGGAAAGTGGGAAACTAGAGGCAGTAGAGATCTAGTTCTCCAGAAAAATGTTGAGAATACCATGGACTGCCAGGAAAGCTAATGTGAAGATATAGAGTCAATGTGAAGGAGTCAAATGCAAGATGGAGCTTAATCAATAATATAAGAAAAAGACTATCTTCATTATTTGGCCATGTCATGAGACAAGGTTTGGAGAACATAGTCACAACAGGCAAGATTGAAGGCAACAGATACAGATTATGGGATGGTGTTGGCTAGGGTCAGTGACCCAAAGCCATGCTGAAGTCGAATGTGTCAGGCCGAAAGCCACAGCTATCACAGCAATGCTGTAAACCATGACACAATGCATTCCGTTCTCAGGACTACATCCTGCTGATCTGCAGGAGTTTGAGAACGAACGCAGAAGAAGAACAGATACAGAGGGTGACAACGTGAGAAAATGTTTGACAACCTGGCACGGCAGGGAAACAACAACAATCGTGATTCGTAATACTGGAGATAGAGTTGTGGAGAGCCATGATCACCTGCATTAACCAATGACCACACCAGCGTGCAGTGACGTCACACCACCAAGCAAATAAACCAACGATTCAAACTTATTTGTTTGTTTTTGACCATTTATGACATTTTTTCTTTTTAAAAAAAAAAGATTTTTACAATTTCCGCCCAAAATCCAACCCTACAATTCATGTGAACCGTGATATCACAAACTCTCGCAAGCCGTGACAATATTCCGGGCGAACAGAGGATCAGCACAACTTTAGTTTTGGGGAATACTTCAAAACTAGGTAAAACTTCACAGTATAGCCAGTACAAAAATGCACCGATAGATCTGTCATTCACAAAGCCACGTGGGGTGCAAATGGAACGCATTGATCTAGGCGGACCCAGGGTTAGTAGATAACCAAGATCCCAAATGTACCTCCACGCAGTGCACCCTGGAAACAGAAATATAGCAGCTCGTGCTGATTCTGGCCAAATCATTTGGGGATCGTGTCCGAGAATGTGGAGGTAGCAGATGGAAAGAGATTTGACTGCACAAGAGACAGACAATATCTCAGACACCACCAGCAGCACCACATATAACGACACTGTCGACATACAGTGAAGCTAGTCAGTCCAGTCCGAACATTGGAGGGGCGGCCAATGTAAAATGCACATAAAGGTAGATGCATGGCGAGAGACAAATAGATTTCATACCGAGTACAATGAAACAATGAAAGGGCAGAACAGCGATAGAGGGCAGCGCGAACTGCAAATAGAAAATGAAAAGTTCCTAGGAAAGGGGAACTACAAGCTCCGTCAGCTCGAGGCGAGCTTCTAGTTACCTGTGTTCCTTATAGGCAGAGACCCAGACCCATTCATTGGCGTTTGGTAAAGCAAGAAGACCTAATCCAACTCTAATGTCGAGTCTTCCTATCCAATTTCGGCATGCCTTGACAATTCGGGTGGGCTACCCTTAGCCTGTGACAGTCTCTATATCTGTCTCCAGGCACTCGTAGTGGAGACTCTTCGCCCAGACGATTTTTTTTTTGCTCTCGTCTGACTCGAACGAGGTGTTCCACTGTCTATGAACTTGCCTCGTGTAATTGGACGTGCTGTGCCTGTGACCATTGGGTACCGAACCGTTTCTCATCCGTGAGCCTGGTTCCTTAATGGAAAGAACTCAACAGAGGAGTTGGACCCTGGCTCTTTCGCCCTCTTAGCCGAGGTGTCATTCACCGATATCGTGTACCCCTTATCCAAGTTCGAGTCTCACAGCACGCATTTGAGAGCAAGGCGTTCTCGAGCTGAGCATCCTTGTCCCAATAGCGCCTGAGCCCATCAGGTACTGAACCCTTTCTCTCTTCAAGTGTATTTCCGGTGTAGGAAAACCTGACAGTAGAGTTGGGCCAGGGCTAAATCGTTGTCCCTTTTGTGCCTAAGCGCATCGAGTACGGAACCCTTTCTCTTCGCGAGCATATTTCCGGTTTAGGAAGGCGTTACCTTTGCACCCCTGCGGTATTTATAATACAGTGGTGGACGAAACGACATTTCTGCAGAAAATTGGTTACGTCCACCATTGGATATATTGACCTACTTTCGAGGTATTCCCTCGAAAAGTTCAATGCTTGTGATGTCACGGTTCTTGGAGGTTGGAATCTTTGCTGGTTGGGGACCGACAATGGTGGGCATTGGAGTCCTGTTGGTCAAGCGGACGCGATGAGGGTGATTATGGGGTGGGGGTGTTGATTTTAGTTTATATAGATTTAGTTTATAAAATAATAACTGAAATTCAGCATTCAGCCAGCACATAATTTTTATATTTCGTACACCTATTGTATAATATAAATTTATTTATATATTTTTAAATCTTGAGTCAACGTCGAGAATTGATCTGGACAATTGGTGCATGCGCAATATGGATCTGGTCAAACGTCTGCGGGGGAAAAGCAATCTATTTTACGCAGATATTGCAACATGAAAACAGCAATGAAATTTTTTTAGTAAAGCTTTTGCAGTGAAAAATGACCACCCAGGATCTCAGGTTTTTTTTAGCATTTTGCATACCAATGGAGAAAAATGTGTTCTAGATTGGAGCATGAATGAGGGACTGATTTGTAATCATTATGTGTGCCCGTCTTGCGGTGAATATATGAAATTGGTGATTCCAGCAAATCTGAAGGCTATATTTGGAGATGCCAACTTGTAGCAATTACAGTAGCAATCGCCATGATGTCAGTAGGAGTGTACAAAATCATTCCTGGTTTGTGGAAAGCCACCTAAGTATGGGTGATATTTAACTTCTTACATATCTGTGGGTGATGAATGCCAGAACCAGTTTCATAAAAAGGGAAGTGAAAGTTGGAACCCAAGCGGTCACAGATTGGAAAAGCTTTTGTATGGAGATATGTGCAAACGATAGTGTAAAAGTTGGAGTAGATGCTGTCGTCGAGATAGACGAATCAATGTTCGGCAAAAGGAAATACAATCACGGGAGACGTGCGCAAGGAACATGGGTGTTTGTTGTAGTTGAATGACGGTCTAATAAATGTGTACTAAAGGTGGTAGCAGAAGGGCTAAAGAAGTTCTTTTAAGTATTATAAAAGAACATGTGTTGCCCGGAACGACCATAGCCTCTGATTGTTGGAGAGCATATTCCTGCTTAAAAGACGAAGGGCATACACATTTGACCTATACCCATGGGTCCTAGTGAAAGGACAGTTTCGGAATCAAGGGAGGAGATGTGACGGTCAATTCCCGTCATATTTATCGGAGTACATGTGGCGGCAGCAACATAGGACCTCAGAGTTCCTGTACGGGATAAAACAGGTTTATCCACCACACTGTGATGAATAAGGTGTTTCCTTTAAGACCTGTATTGTACACTGCGTTTTTAATTAGGCGATTTCCATGGATCTCCACTAGTATTGTACAAGTAGGTACTTGGAAATCTGGGATTGGTGTGTTTGGGAAATTTTGCTTAGGCTATAAATTTCTTGTGACAGGGTTTAAAATAGTGTTTGCATCATTTGTTGTGTCTGAAACTAGATTTATTAAGTTCTGTATCCATTTTCTTTTTATATATGTAACTTTTAAGAGGGGTAAAACAATGCCTAAACCAGCAGTTAATTATTTAAAACATCAACATTTGTTTAAATTATGCAAATTAGCCAACATTTTGAATATTAATTAGTTGTATGTGCATCTGAGAATCACAGCAATGTGATCAACAGATGCGGTATGTCTTTGCGAATACAAAAATATATAGTTTCTGTAGTATTTTATTATGTTTAATAGATATATAATTTATTTTTATTTTAATTATGCGAATTAGCAGCCATTTTGAATATTAATTAGTTCTGTGTCCATCAGAAAATTCCAGAAATGTGATTAACATAGGCGTTTTGTCTCCGCAAACACAAAAATGTAGTTTGTGTATTGTATTATTCAAAATAACAAAGATAATTCACAAATTATCAGCTTGGCTACATTTTGTAGTCACAAGTTTTATTTATATTTTCCTATATGTTCCAAGTAAATTATTTTGATGTCAAATTCATTAGAGAAAAATTCATAACTTTTTTCACGATTGACGTACATACTTGGTTGAGGTATCGTAAAATTTAGGGCTATCTAACTATATTGTTTGTAATTATGTAGCACTATTTTGAAAATTTTGTCCAAGCACCTAGTACACATGTTATAAAAAGTAATGTAGTGATACTAGGCATTAGACAATCGTAAGGGGACGTGAAAGTGAATTTGGATTAAATTACTTCCCTTGTTTTGGTAGCGTCCATGATCGTTTTTTCATCACGTGAAACACTGACCAAAGCAATTGTCTTCAGGCAAATCAATGCAACCTTATTTCTTAAAAAAGACAACTGTTTAATTTTTCTCATTCATTTGTTCATCGGATTACGCAACTAGAAGTTGGAAATACGCTGTGTACATTTTTCACCAAGCAATTAAATACGCCTAGGTAAGTGTTTTTCTCTTTGCAAATGTATATTTATTAGTTTGAATAATATAGGATGTTGTAACCATGTCTAACAAATGTAACAACCATTTTTCTCTGTATATACAAAATTTCACTATTTTTGGAAGTTGCCGGTAATTATTATCGGATTTTAAACAAACGCACTGCAGATAGGTCACACATTCCTTAGCCGCCATCTTAGCGCTATTCTTTCCTGCCGCGTCAATAATTCTGAAATGTCTCTTATTTCAAGAAATTGACGTTTAACAACTACAATTTCTGCCTCTTTTAATTTTTTAATTCATTTTTAAATAATACTAGTAAAAAATCTAAGATTTATATGTAAAATAATTGAAATTATTGGTACAAGACCATGCCGAGTGCGCATACTATCCTGCGTCCGTCGCCATGACGACTGAAGTGTTTTCTTAGTCACATCGTCCTGTTACATGTGGATAATTATACAAGAAACACATTTCACATTAAATATATATTATTTATATTGTTTATGAAGTCCGATTACTTATAATTCTCTCATGAATATTTTGTAAAATTCACTTTTATGTGAGAGATGCTTTCTCCTTTCAATAGACCTAATAAATCAAATCATCGATGCAGACAATGTCAACTTCAGCATCTTCCAAACGTTCACACTCTTTTTGGTATCTTTGTCTCTTGTTGTTTATTATAAAATTTGCTCAATTTTCTACATAAGCCTATCTACAGAATAATGTTATAAAGTATTTAATTATATAGGGCTAATTAGGTATCACTAAAATAGGAAAAAGCATATTCATAATGTGTCAAACCATTTTGATAATTTGGTGCACATACCTACCTGGTATTTCACCCATACCTTTGACATAGAATTGTTTATGTACATGTAATACCAAATGCCAATAATAATAATAATCAAATATTATATTTCAGATACAAAGAGGGCTGAGATGACAGATTGCCAGCCACATGCATGTTACCATAAAAGGGGAGCATAGAACAGATTTTAAGTATGCTAATTAGACTCCATTATTAACCTTTATGCCCCTATGGGTGAGGTCACGCACCCAGAGTACACGCTCCCGTGTGACGGTTGGCGAGTCCACGCACCATACGATATCGCCCGATTCCCGAGCTCGGAATTTCACGAAGTAATGAACCGATGACGTATAAAGCCCGCCAAACGAAGCTAGGAATATGTCACATTGTAAAGGTCAAATTCTTTTACACATTAGCATTGTATAGAAGGAGAAAACAGGCTGATGTTATCAACGCTTTTTTGGAGCGACTTTTGTCATTTTCGGCCGTATTTTACTATTAAATTGAGTACCTCGTGGCATGGGTAAATGATCGAGACTACATGTTCTAATTGTTGTTTTTTGTGTTTAATATGTTGTTATTTGATAAGAATGTGTGTGCATTCAAAAACACAAAAATAATATGTATCCGGGGTGCCACATGTGTGCATGGACAATAATTACGTTACGTGTCGGCATAGACCTAGTGTTGACCGGACGGACATTATATGCGATTTCTTCACGTTTTATTAGTTATTTTAGTTCATATTTTATATAATTTGGATATAAAACAATACATATACAATAAGTATAGGTATTTATGAGTATTTTATCAATGTTGCCACAAATTGCTCATGTATTAGGGTCGTCAAGAAGATATATTTGCGATTTTGAAAATGGCGTTTTGCGATTTTCCCCCGAATTTTCAACTTCACAACTTGCTCACAACTGTTATATCACACATACAACAACAACAAAACATTATTATATTCACTATTCACTCCTTTATTTAGATGTGCAAACATTATTTTGATATCTTTTAAAACAAAAAAGTTATTGCGTTTTAAAACACCTACCATCAATAACGCAAATTTTCCAAAAAAGAATTCAGGCCCAGGGGGGATATTTCTTTATTTTAATTCAGGGGCCTAAAGGTTAAAAATTAATTGGCTCTGGTTGCGTCGGAACATTAACATAATGTAATCAACAGATGCATCTTGTCTTCACAAACACAAAAATGTACAGTTTGCAATATATTTTATCCTAAATAATTAAAAAGTTTAATAAATATATATTAAATATTACAATGTTACATGTAATTATGCATATTAGATGCCATTATTAATTATTTATTAACTCTGGCTGCACCAGAAAATTTGCAGAATTTAATCACGTCTTGTCTTACAGAACAAGTAAATGTATAATTTGTTATGTTTTTTATCCCAAATAATTATTAGATGTGAGAAATGAATATTAAACATACAATTGCATTTATGCTAATTAGACGCCATTGTTAATTATTTATTAACTCTGGCTGCGCCGGAAAATTATCAGAATGTAACCAACAGGTGCGTCTTGTCTTCCCGAACAAGAAAATGTATAATTGGCGCATCTGCTGATTAGGTAGCTGCTATGATTTTTGACCTAGTTTGGTGGTGTTTCCCAACCGTCGTCTGACCTAGGTAGTATGACCCAACATTTGCGCGGGGTTTGTCTTGTCAAAGTTCGCGGGATGTTGGAAGCATCGAGAATGTGAGAGTAGTTGTGACGTCAGGTTTTGGCGCGGAAATGGCATATTTCTTTTTAAAAAGGAATAAAAGGAATTAAATAAAGGGTGGACGGTAAAAGTTGGGTTGAGAAAGAAAGGGTAAGAAAGAAAAAAAAGAAAAGAAAGGGGGGGCAAAGCCCCTCCCTTATATTATATTGGCGCATTTCACGTTCAAGTAACTGTTGTGACCTTTGGCCTGGATTCATGGAGTTTCCTAACCTTTGACGGAAGTCGGTTGTGGAATTTGATCTCGAGGTGAAGTGTTGGACGGGAAGTTTGGTAAGATGGTGGTTAGGTGAGAAAGAAAAAAAAATGAGAAAAAAAGGGGTGGAAAATGAGGGGGGCCGAAGCCCAACCCCTTATATTACATTCAGCAAAATAATTAATTTCCTTCACAATTAGAAAAAACCCAAAACACAAAAAAACGGGCTTTCCTTCTGAAAAAGGAGGTGCTACATCACCCAAAACTACTTCAGGAAAAAGTTAGACATTTAGAAATTAGCCCGTGCGTTCATTAGAAGAATACTGTAGTGCACGACAAATGATCTGACATATTCCATAAATGTACGTACTGGTGAAATAAGTGCATATTTGGATTGCTGCATTCGTGAAGGTTAGATATATAACTATTATGTGTGCACGTTTATGCTATCAATACAAATTGATAGAGACTGATAGCAGAATTGGCGGAGTCAATGGTTACAACGGATTTGGCAGAAGTCTGCAGATATTTTCTTGGAGTTCTTGTGTGAAATAAAGATGAATGAGGTACTCATTTAATCTAATTAACAATGTTTATATTTTGGACTAAACGACTATGGATTTTGCCGTATTCCGCACAAAGCGAATGAAATGGAGATCTTCCATTCACAAAGCCATGTCGCGCGCAAAAACTCTCCTGTTTCCTTCTGCGGTGTGGCGTCACGGCATCCGCTAATTTCATTGGCAGTGCGCGGAAATCCATGACGTCTGGTAGTCCGGAATATAAACATTGTGCTATTTATAGCATGGTGGTTACTCTAACAGCATTTTTACCATATAATTTGTTATGTTTTTTAGTACAAATAACTTTGATATTCAAAAATTAGTGGCTCGGTTCCAAGGCAGAGCTGCAAATTTTTGACAACTGTCGTTTCATATTTTTTTATGTGTCCCATGTAATTATTTCGAGGCAAAAAGCAAAAATTAATGCGAAAACTTCCCTCAGGATTGACGTACAGACTTGGTTGAGGTATTGTTGGATTTAAATTTTCAAGGGCTATCTTCTTCTTCTTTCTGTCCTCGCGTACCTTTCGGTGTTGAGGGGAGAGTGAGTGTACGGTCTTTTGCCTTTATATTTGTCTCTTCTGCTTTTAGGGCTATCTAACTGTGGTATTTATAATGATATAATAATGCTGTAAACCAATGTAAACTACCCGGTAGGCATTAGCACAAAGGAGCTCTTTGGTGTCAAAAAAAACAAATTAAAAAAAATATGTCCCCTTTTCAAAAAGACCACTTCCTATTTACAGTCCATTTCCTGATCACCCAAAGCAGTGACCATGTTTTAATTAGAATTCCTGTGTCCTTGATACTATGGCATATATAAGTGGACATTTTTGTGACAGCAAGTCTTTTCTGTACACATTTGTGCATCTATCTGGCAAAAACAGTGGATATTGTTTGAGTAACTTGCATTTGATTCTGATTATGTCACATACCTTTGTGTATTTTCATTATCCATTTTTAATGTACTATTTGTTTGCACTTCATTATATGTCTAAATGTTTTATTAGGCATTAATGCTAATTAGAAAATAGTATTTGGTTTTTTTAATGGTTATATCCCTTGATAGCATTCACGTGACGTTAGTTTTTGTCGCCATTATGGTCATTACGTGAGAATACATGGTCAGTTTTTATTGAAATCGCGAGAGCGTCAGAGATTTACGCCTGTAGATGCTATCCTTTTCATTTCTGCCACGCATTCAGCTACAAGTGGATGTGTCTTTTGTGTGGAAATACTACTTGGTGTTGAAGTTCTTATTAATTGAACAAGTCAAGGTAAGCGTTTGTCATATATTCTGTACAACTTTACTGTATTATTAATAATAGTTCTGTTCAGAAAATCTTCCAAGAATGTCCAGGAGTTAGATTAACCATTTATGAGTATATCTGTGAAATATTAATGTATTTAGACTAGGCGATTCCTTACGATAGCCATTTAAAACACTAGACCACGCACATTTTTTTAGCAATTGTCCGCCATTTTTTTTAATAGATTTTCCGGCGCTGTTGTTTCTATGACAGTAATACGCGGCATCAGGGCTGCATATAAAGCAATATATGTACGTTTACTGCTATAATTATTGTATATTTTCATTTCATTATTTCTTTATTATGAAATTATACTGCGACCTTGAGTAAATACTTATATAATTCAAGTAGGCCTATGCAGCGCAAAACCATGCGTCCATGGTGACATATTATTTTTATTTAATTTATATTCTCCACACTTATATTTATTTATTAGAATTGGTTGATATTTAACAACACATTCACATTTTAAATGTAGACTGGCTCACTATGGCCTATACAATATTATATATATATCATTCAATAATTTTAAGAATCTGATAGGCCCAGTCTAGTTTAGTAGTAGACCTATGTAAAATTTTTTATTGTTATAATTATTTATTCCGAGTAACTAATGTTATACACATCTTCTTAATTGCAGAAAAAGCAATGGCAGACAAGAAATCTATTAACGATCTAAGACAACATGTTTCTCAGTTTGTACCAGAGAATCAATCCATTAAACCAGCAAAACATTGGACAAGACGAACCTATACCTGAAGTCATGGAGGCACCAATCACAATGAGAGAACTGGAGCATGCAATATCCATATTGAAAATGAAAAAGTCCCCTGGAGCTGATGGAGTGTCCAATGAAATGATTAGAAACCTGGGAATTGCAGCAAGAGCAAAGCTGCTGCAAATCTTTAACACAAGCTGGTCCACAGGTAATGTACCACAGGCATGGAGAGAAGCAATAATGATACCTCTCCTCAAATCAGGAAAAGATGGCAACAGTCTCCAACTACAGGCCCATCAGCCTCACAGGCTGTCTATGCAAAACAATGAACGCATTATCAATCTTAGGATGCAGTGGTACCTTGAAAGTGAAAACCTTCTGGTATCACAGCAAGCAGGTTTCAGACAGTGCTACTCTACTGAAGATCAGGCAACCTACCTCTCCCAAGAGATTGAGGATGCCTTCCAAGATAAGAAACTGGTACTAGCAGCATGGATAGACCTCAGGAAAGCATTTGATAAGGTCTGGAAAGAAGGGCTCCTAAAGAAATTGCGAAATTGCATGGTTAGCTCAAGAATGTACAAATGGGTAAAAGCATACCTGCATAATAAAAGAGCCAGGGTACAATTAGATGGTCGCAAAAGCAAGAAAGTCCTACTGCGTCATGGAGTCCCCCAGGGAGGAGTCCTGTCACCCACACTTTTCTTGGTTTACATCAATGACCTAGTTGCTAAACTACCACACGGGATCAAAGTGGCAATGTATGCTGACGACCTGGTGATCTGGTGCACGGAAGAACATGCGACAGTGGCCACTAAACAAATACAAAGAGCTATCGATGCCCTAACCTTATGGGCAAATAGATGGTGTGTCAGCATAAACACAGATAAGTGCAGCACTACACTCTTTACCCTCTCACCAAAACAAAAAGCTGGTCATATCAAGATAGACGGAGAGCTCTTGAAAGAAGACAAACAACCAACATACCTCGGAGTTACTTTTTATGATAAGCTGACATGGAAGCAGCACATAAACAAAGCAACAACAAAAGCCAGGAGGAAGTTAGCTATCCTGAGAAAACTAACTGGAACCACATGGGGAGCCAGTGGGAATATACTCAGTAAAGTTTACCAGCAAGGCATAAGACCACACCTGGAATATGGTTCAGCTGCGTGATGTCCTGCATCAAACACCACATTACAAGATCTAGATAAAGTGCAAAATCAGGCACTTAGAATAATGTTGGGAGCAATGAAATCAACACCCATAGCAGAGATGCAGAAAATGGGAAGAATGCAAACACTTGGCGAACGCAGAGACACAAAAGTACTAATTCAAGCAGAAAAGTTTCTGTGTATGCCACGTCATCCAATGAAGGAAAGATTCCAAAACCTAGCAATGGGGCGACTGAAAAGAAGCAGCTTTATCCATCAAGCTAAACGACTCCGTAGACAACTTACAGACCTACATGAAGTTGACAGCCCCTTAAGGTCTGTACCAGAACAAACCCCATGGAGTGAAAGGCATGGAATGCCAATATACATTCAGACCCATGTGAAAGGAATACTAAGCGAGGACGAACTGAACAGTGTGCAGCGGAGGACAGTCACCCTCATTTTCCTGGACGAGGAATATCCACAAATTATATGGGTCAGAGTATACACAGATGGGTCAGCACAGAATGCTGTGAGGAATGGAGGTGCAGGTGTATATATAGAATATCCACACCAGCCTAGAGATACAATTAGAACACCGACAGGAAAATTCTGTAATAATTATGATGCAGAAATCCAGGCAATTAGTGTGGCAGCTAAAAAACTGCTGAAATCCAACTCTGACCTACAGACTGTGGTATTCCTGACAGATGCAAGGTCAGTGCTTTAAGCTCTCCAGTCTGGAAAACTAACAGACTTGAAAAAACTACTTAGCGAATTGTCTTACCGGTATAGGGTAACCATGCAGTGGATACCCTCTCACTGTGGAATACCAGGAAATGAAAAAGCAGACCAACTGGCTAAGGAAGGTGCTGCTGAAGATCAACCAGATATACCAATCACCTACCATCAGAAAAAACAGATGATCAAGTCAATAAGAAAGCCACAAACACCAACACAAGATGACTATCACATTATGAACAGATCAGAACAAGTTATAATTCTACGTCTCAGAACAGGACACAACCGACTCCGCAGTCACATGTATACAAAGTTCAAGATTGGCAACACGGCCATGTGTACATGTGGACAGGCAGTACAGAGTGCCAAACATATACTTCAAGAGTGTTCTGAGCATGAAATGCTGAGGCAGACATATTGGCCAGAGGAAACAACACTGGAATCAAAGCTCTATGGGACACTGTATGAACTACAAAAGACTGAGTTTTATTAAGGAGACAGAATTGCAGATATAGACATGTTTCAAGTGAACGCAAGAAGAAGAAGAAGAATCCATTAAAGAAAGGCTATATTGCACGGCTGATATTGTACAATAAAACTCCTGATGTGATGAGATAGATCCAGGCTGTTGTGATTGCTTCAGAACCGGATAAGTATATTGTAAATGAAGCTAATCATAGATATGATGGGAATAAGCTTTCCTGTACTCTGTATGAGCATATAAAGAGTTTTAGAATGAGTGGCCATTGGTCTTCAGTTGTACAACTGTGCCTTGAGCCATCTCCTATTTCTTTTAAAGCTGTGACCAATGTTATTGATTTGCAGCAACTGTCTATTCCAACAGATGTGTCTTGCCTCCCCGAACACAAAAATGTATAATTTGTATGTTTTATCATAAATAAGGTAAATAAATAATAATTAGACAATTTAATTACAAGTAAATTATGCAAATTCACCACCATTTTGAATATTAATTAGCCCCAATTAACGTCTGAAAATTTGTACAGTATATTCAACAGATGCGTCTTGCGTTCCCGAACACAAAAATGTATAGTTTTATGCATATTTTATCGTAAATAACTTAAATATTTCATAAAATGATAGTTCGGCTTCAATTCTTGGTCACAACTTTCATCATCAGTCCGTTCATATTTTATTGTTCTCATGTAATTATCTTTTCCTGAAATTTCAACAACAAAATTTGTAACTTTTCACAGAATCGACCTACAGACTTGGTTGAGGTATCGTTGAATTGCAAATTTCAAGGGCTATCTAACTGTGGTGTTTATAATGCTATAAACCCAATTTGAAAATGTGCTAATGCCTAGTTTTAATAGCCATTTATACAGTTATATATCGTTTGAAATACCGACATAGGATGACCCAATGTCGACCAATACATGTTTTAAAAATGTTCACATTTTTTATTGGCACATGATGATGATAGTCTGCCATCTTGAAAAGCCATTTTGAATACTAATTAGCTGTGGTTGCATATGAAAATTATGTCAATGTGATCCGCAGATTTGTCTTGTCTTTCCGAACACAGAAATGTATAGTTTGTAGTATATTTTATCATAAATAACAGAAATGTTTAATAATAATTAGACAATTCAATTTTAATTTTGTAAATTAACAGCCATTTCTCAATATTAATTAGCTTGACTGAATTTGAAAATTAGCATAATGTACTCTCCAGATTCGTCTTTTCTTCCGGAACACAAAAATGTATAGTTTGTTCTATTTTTTATCATTAGTAACTCTGATATGTCATGAATTATCATGAATTATTGGCTAAACTACAATTATTGGTCACAACTTTGTGCACTAGTCATCTTATATTTCCTTATATGTTCCATGTAAATTGTTTTAATGCAAAATTAATTTTTTTTAAATGCATTAGGAAATCGTAAGGGGACGTGAAAGTGAATGTGGCTTAAATTACTTCCCTTGTTTTGTAGCGTCCAAGAATCCATTTTTTGCATCACGTGAAACACTGACCACAGCAATTGTCTTTAGACAACGCGACACAACTTTATTGTTTATAAAAGACAACTGTTTAATTTTTCTCATTCATTTGTGCATCGAATTACGTAACTAGAAGTTGGAAATACGCTGTGTACATTTTTCACCAAGCAATTAAATAAGCATAGGTAAGTGTTTTTTCTCTTTGCACGCGTATATTTATTAATTTGAATAAAATAGGATGTTGTAACCATGTCTAACAAATGAAACAACCATTTTTCTCTTTATATACAAAATTTCACTATTTTTGGAAGTTGCCGGTAATTATTATCGAATTTTAAACAAACGCACTGCAGATCGGTCACGCGTTCCTCAGCCGCCATCTTGTCTACCGCTAATCTTTACTGCCGCGTCGATAATTCTGAAATGTCTCTTATTTAAAGAAATTAACGTTTAACAACTACAATTCCTGCCTCTTTTAATTTCTTTAATTCATTTTTAAATGATACTAGTAAAAAATCTAAGATTTAAATGTAAAATAATTGAAATTATTGGTACAAGACCATGCCGAGTGTGCGTACTTATGTACTATCATGCGTCCGTCACCATGACGACTGTGAAGTGTTTTCTTAGTCACATCGGTCTGTTTCATGTTGATAATTTTAAAAGAAACACATTTCAAATTAAATATATATTATTTATATTGTTTATGAAGTCCAATTGCTTATAATTCTCTCATGAATATTTCGTAAATTCACTTTTATGTGAGAGATGCTTTCTCCTTTCAATAGACCTAATAAATCAAATCAATGCAGACAACGTCAACTTCAGCATCTTCCAAACGTTCTCACTCTTTTTGGTATCTTTGTCTCTTGTTGTTTATTATCAAATTTGCTCAATTTTCTACATAAGCCTATCTACAGAATAATGTAATAAAGTATTTAATTATATAGGGCTAATTAGGTATTACTAAAATAGGAAAAACAAAAAGCAAATTTTGAAAATTTTGTGCACATACCTACATGGTAATTTATTCATACCTTTGACATAGAATTGTTTATGTACATGTGTACCAAATGCCAATAATAATAATAATCAAATATTATATTTCAGATACAAAGAGGGCTGAGGTTACAGATTGCCAGCCACATGCATGTTGCCATAAAGGGAAGCATAGAAGAGATTTTAATTATGCTAATTAGACACTATTATTAATTATTAATTGGCTCTGGTTGCATCGGAAAATTAACACAATGTAATAAACAGGTGCGTCTTGTCTTACCGAACAAGAAAATGTATAATTTGTTATATTTTTTTATCCTAAATAATTAATAAATGTGAAAAATGTATATGATACATTCAATTTCAATTATGCTAATTAGACGTCATTTTTAATTATTAATTAATTCTGGCTGCGTCAGAAAATTAGCATAATGTATACAACAGGTGCGTCTTGTCTTCACAAACACAAAAACGTACAGTTTGCAATAATTTTTATCCTAAATAATTAAAAAATTTAATAAATATATATTAAATATGACAATGTGATTATGCAAATTAGACGTCATTATTAATTATTTATTAACTCTGGCTGCATCAGAAACTTAGCAGTATGTAATCAACAGGTGCGTCTTGTCTTCACAAACACAAAAACATAGTTTGTTATATATTTTATCCTAAATAATTAAAAAATGTGAAAAATGTATATGATACATTCAATTGAAATTATGCTAATTAGACGCAATTGTTAATTATTTTATTAACTCTGCTGCATCGGAAAATTAGCATAATATAATCAAGAGGTGCGTCTTGTCTTCCCGAACAAGAAAATGTATAATTTGTCATATTTTTTTTATGCAAATAACTATGATATTCATAAATTAGTGGCTCGGTTCTAAGGCAGGGCCGCAACTTTTTGACAACTCATTTTATATTTCCTTATATGTTCCATGTAATTATCTTGAGGCAAAAATTAATACGAAAAAAAATCGTAACTTTTTTCAGAATTGACGTAGAGACTTGGTTGAGGTATCGTTGGATTGCAATTTTCAAGGGCTATCTAACTGTGGTATTTAAAATGCTGTACACTGTACACCCATTTTGAAAATTTTGTCCTAATGAATGCCTCATAAATATTATAATTATAAATTCATTATAATACATGTCGCTACATTTTCTTTAGCCTAGGATATTTTGCAAATAAGAACAGACTACTTTAAACGGCTTCTAGTTTTAATGAATATGCTGTCTCAGATACCAAATAAGCATTGCGTGTACATAAAAAGCTGAACTTACCGGCATTTTGTAAGAACTTATTTGCACTAACAGAAAAAAAACGCGCTGGTTATCCTGCCCAAGCCGAAGAAAGAGGGAATTCAAATCGAGGCTTGTTAATGCATGCAAGTCACGTTGCGAGACTTAGGCCCACATATACACTGCTTTATTATTATTATTTGTATAAATGTGTGTTGCAATTAACTAATTTTCACATATTTCCTTATATGTTTATATGTTGTATGTTAATGTTGAGGGATTTTATATAAACGGAAAGGATAATGACGTAAACGAATCATCATCAAGTGTCGTTTCGGCAAAGAAGGTTGCCTGCAACGGGCTTTCAACATATCTCTTTGGTGTTGCACTCTGCAAAACTGAAACATTTGCCCCGGGTTACTTCCTACCAGGACCGGGCGGGATATCAGGCGGCGCTGATATCCCCACTGAAATACCCCATGTGTCCAGTGACGGGCAGGTTAAAGAGTATGAGCCACTATAAACTCATGCTGCTAGCATGGGGTTAGTAACTCCATGTCAGGAGCGTACTGGGGGCGAAGAGATTTTTTTTTCCAAAATTGCTGGAATGCTCAAGAACATGGATAGGAAGACTCCATAACGTCCCTCACCGAAGCCAGAACATGTCAGCCTGAACAGGCGTGGGTACCAGCAGTAGCAAATGGGACATCTACACATTATACAGTTAATGGCTATGCTCAGATTCGTTACACGAAATGGGACTGCCCCTGTGGTTCATCGCCAGGCAGGAGGAGCTCCGGACCCCCAGCATCGAATGGGTCCACCAAAAACTACTGATGATGACTCTTTGTATCGGGGACCCAGGAATTAAACAGAGTAGAGAAACTGGCAATCAATACAAGGTAACTGCGTGAAACGTAACAACAATTAGACTTAGGTAAAACACAGGTTTATATATCGTCTCAATGGGACACCATAGACTATATCTAAAACTAGTGGGTAATGATGGGCAATGATGAGCACACAAGAAATCATAAAAATTACAATACACAAATCATATTCAACGTTTCAACCAAAAGGTCTTTATCAAGACACAAACAAAACATTAAAAGACGACGAATAGAAAAATTATCACAACGTCCAATGGAAATTATATGCCGGAAGATCAGAAAGTACATAAAAACGTAAATATATGTGGAAACGAAACGAACAAAAAGATGAGTAAATGACGGAACAAAAAGAATAAAGACAAAGACCACACCAAACCAGTACTAGACATAAGAGTGGTCGGAATTGAGTCCAAAAGGCTTGAGTGTACCCATTTAGAAAATGAGACGATTTTCTAGAGCATACCTAGATTTATCATCGGTGGTGCAAGATCTGATGGCGGTGACCTGAATATCCAAAGCACCATGATGACCATCGCCGTTGAAGTGTGTGGCCACAGGAGTGGGTGTTCTGTGCTTGACGGCATGAAGATGGTTACACAAGCGATCGCTCAATCGTAGGCCGGTTTCCCCGATGTACTGTTTGCCACAGCGTTTACATATGATCACGTAAATGACAATACGGGATTCACATGTAAAGGCCTCATCGATGGAGAAAGTGGCCTTGGGAAATGAAATGGAGCGCATCTGAACCACATAAGGACATGTAAAGCAACGGACACGTGAGCAACGAACAGTGCCAAAATGGTCAGGAACAGAAGACTTAAGGTGGCTATGAACCAACGGACCAATCGAGACAAGGACTATTACAACAACAACAAACATCCCGTACAGGTATTGAAATATCCTCAGTAACAACAAACACATAACATAATATCCGTATTACGTAGTTATACAAGGGCCGATAGGTCTTCTTGTAAACATGGATAACATATATAGACAATACAATTTTGCTTCAAATAATTGTTTATACAAGTAAATTTAAGTAGGAAGCCAGAGGACAATTTTTAAAAATTCTAGAGACTAACGGGAATTGAACCAGTCCGTTCTACGGCACCAAATCGCCTAGCAACAATTGCACACGCGTTTTTCAGTACTTGACTAACCGCATCTCCAAAAAAAGATGCGATTTCATCAAGCCATTCAAATCGTGCACACAAAGTCACCCGAACGGACCAATCGAGACAAGGACTATTACAACAACAACAAACATCCCGTACAGGTATTGAAATATCCTCAGTAACGACAAACACATAACATAATATCCGTATTAGTTATACAAGGGCCGATAGGTCTTCTTGTAAACATGGATAACATATATAGACAATACAATTTTGCTTCAAATAATTGTTTATACAAGTAAATTTAAGTAGGAAGCCAGAGGACAATTTTTTAAAATTCTAGAGACTAACGGGAATAAGGATAAGGGTTTTCACAGTGTTGTTAACAACCTTCTGGTTAGTTACAATCGTATCAGATGTACGTGCAGTGTAGAAAGAAGGATTGGAGAGTTGTTGGTGGCCCTCCTGGAGGTAAAGGTCCTTACGCCAAACCACAACGGGCAGTAAGGGAAAACCCTTATCCTTAACAATGACCTTCCTACCACTGCCAAATCTCTTTGCATCGATCAAAGTTGTTTAGGCAAACCTGTTTTCTATATGCTGCCTAAAATCCATAAGGCATCGAATCCGGGTAGACCTATTGTCTCTGCTTGCTCTTGTCCGACTGAGCGCATCTCCGACTTCCGTGACAGCATTTTTCAGCCGTTAGTCGAACAACTGCCGTCATTCTTGAAAGACACTAAGCATGCCCTAACCATTTTTTGCTACCGTCCAGTTGTCTTCTGACCGTACCTATTGTCCGTTCTTGCTTGATGTCTGTTCTTTGTACACTTCTATACCCCATGCAGATGGTCTCAGGGCTCTACAGTTCTTTCTTGACAAGAGTCCCCACCCCTCTGTATCCACTTCTACTCTTATCCGTCTTGCTGAACTGGTGCTTACGCTCAACTCTTTTGAATTTGATGGACACTTTTTCGATCAGATCAGTAGCGTTGCCATAGTTACCAAAATGGGACCTAGCTATGCGTGTCTCTTCATGGGACATTTGGAACATTTAGTTTGGTCTACCTATGATGGCCCGTTCCCATCTCTTTTCCATAGATACATTGACGATGGGATAGGTATCACCGACATGTCCGAAGTTGAATTGTCTCGTTTCATCAACTTCATCGGCAGTTTTAACCCTGCTATTCAATTTACATCTAATATCTCCACTACTTCTGTCAACTTCCTTGACATCATTGTCACCATTCATCCCCCTTACCTTAGCACATCCGTTTACTATAAACCTACTGATGCACATGGCTTTCTTCTCATCCTCCTGCTTGTCGCAACTCTCTACCGTACTCCCAGCTTCTTCGCCTGCATCACTTATGTAGCGATTACGACGATTTTCTCGACAAGTCCTCTGAGATGATTGAGTTTTTCCGTAGACGATCGTTCCCTGACAGCATTCTTTCTTCCGCTTGGCTCCGTGTGCGCTATTTGTCTCGCCTCGATACCTTGACTAACTCTCAGGGTTCTTCCTCCTCCTCTGATAGGGTTAAACTTGTTCTTACCTTTCATCCCCATAACTCTTCTGTTCGACGCATCATGCTCAAACATTATTCTCTTCTCCAGTCTGATCCTGACACCCGTGACGCTTTCCATGATTTACCTCTGGTGGCTTATAGGCGTGATAGAAATCTGAGGGACATCTTGGTTCATAGCCACCTTAAGTCTTCTGTTCCTGACCATTTTGGCACTGTTCGTTGCTCACGTGTCCGTTGCTTTACATGTCCTTATGTGGTTCAGATGCGCTCCATTTCATTTCCCAAGGTCACTTTCTCCATCGATGAGGCCTTTACATGTGAATCCCGTATTGTCATTTACGTGATCATATGTAAACGCTGTGGCAAACAGTACATCGGGGAAACCGGCCTACGATTGAGCGATCGCTTGTGTAACCATCTTCATGCCGTCAAGCACAGAACACCCACTCCTGTGGCCACACACTTCAACGGCGATGGTCATCATGGTGCTTTGGATATTCAGGTCACCGCCATCAGATCTTGCACCACCGATGATAGATCTAGGTATGCTCTAGAAAATCGTCTCATTTTCTAAATGGGTACACTCAAGCCTTTTGGACTCAATTCCGACCACTCTTATGTCTAGTACTGGTTTGGTGTGGTCTTTGTCTTTATTCTTTTTGTTCCGTCATTTACTCATCTTTTTGTTCGTTTCGTTTCCACATATATTTACGTTTTTATGTACTTTCTGACCTTCCGGCATATAATTTCCATTGGACGTTGTGATAATTTTTCTATTCGTCGTCTTTTAATGTTTTGTTTGTGTCTTGATAAAGACCTTTTGGTTGAAACGTTGAATATGATTTGTGTATTGTAATTTTTATGATTTCTTGTGTGCTCATCATTGCCCATCATTACCCACTAGTTTTAGATATAGTCTATGGTGTCCCATTGAGACGATATATAAACCTGTGTTTTACCTAAGTCTAGAGAAACTGGCCAAACCAATCATGTAAACAAGAACACAATCAAAATCATGCAGTGGAGCAGTGAGGGTGTTGCTAAGAAGAAATTAGAACTAAAGAATTTCCTCTAAAAGCAAAAGATTGATGTCTTGTGCATTCAGGAAACACATCTTAATGACAGCAACAGATCTCCATCAGAGGCTTTGAATGCTTCAGACTAGATAGATTAGGCCACAAAGGATGAATCATCACTATGGTACGAAATAACATACCTATTACAGAAATCGCATGTAACACAGAGGACTCAGAACATTTCACCATCAAATTACACACAACCCCAGAATCACTGATTATCACAAATTTCTACTGCCCAGACAAAAAAAAATTACACCTCAGGACAATACCTCTCACATCATCACATCCTATTATAGTTGGAGATTTCAACAGTCACTCCCCTAGCTGGGGTTACCCAACTATGGACAAGGGTTATAACAATACTGTGTTATCAGGATCGTTGTTTCCAAGCCTTGCTAGGTTGTCACATGAATATTTTCTCACGTCCCCATCTTCTTCTTCTTCTTCGGCGATCATTACTCAGTCAGGTTGGGACTTCGGATTCTATGATATAGGCTGCTGTCTGTTTTAAAGTGTCCACTGTGCCATACAGTTTCTCTTCAACACTGATTGGGGTGGGCCATGTCTTGTTTCTCAGGTCTGCATAATGGGGACATTCTTGTAGGATATGTTCTGCTGTCATATTTGCAAGGCTGCAATGGCTGAGCCCAGTTGTCCCTATTTTGAATTTGGTGTACAAATGATGTCTCATTTTGTTGTGACCAGTTCTGAGGCGCAGCAGGATAACCTGGTCTCTTCTGGACAGTTGGTAATACCCGTCATCTGCATTATATTTGGGGTGGTCTTCTTTCCACTTTTTGTTATAGTTGCCTTTAATGATGGTCTTCACTTCTTCATAACTGACCAGATAGTCTTCTTGAGGTAACTTCCCTCCTTCTTTGGCCAGTCTATCTGCAACTTCATTCCCTTCAATGTTACAGTGTGCCGGTATCCACTGGATCACTACTCTTTGGAAATTATTGTACAACTGAACTAGCACTGCCCTCAATTCATTCAGTTCGGTGTTCTTGTGTAGCTTCAGTGCTGCTATGACAGAGAGTGCATCTGTTAGTAGTACAATATTCCTGTGCACTTGTTCTTTGTGTTGTAAGATAGTTTCTGCTGCTTTCTTGAGAGCTTCCATTTCTGCTTTAAAATTGGTTGAGAGCTTGCCTGTAGCTATGGCTAGAGTAACATCTTTCCCGCATTTTAGTCTGAGGGTCACTCCTCCACCTCCATTCTCAATTGCGTTTGTGGCCGAGCCATCTGTATAGGCATGAGTCCATGCATCTTGTGGGTAATTAACTGCGATGTGTTGTTCTGTGATACGCTTTCTCTCCAATTCTGTCTGAGTTACTTTCTTTTCTATACCTTCTATTTGTTCTTTTAGTTGTGGGAGTCTGTATGCCACATGGGGGATGATACTGACTAGTTGTATGGGCCTTGGTTTCGCTTGTCCTATAGTTGGTGCCTTTTGTATCAGCTTCTTTGCATTTGCTGAGAAGTTGCTCCTCTCCAGCCTGCTTTTGCCATAGCCATTAATTCTTTGGTGCATAGGATGATTCAGGAGTCTCTTGTATTTTTCTGCTTGTTGAACTACTTTCATGTCTCTTCTATCTTCCATTGACTGAAGGCCAGTTATTGTTTCTAATGTATTTATGGGTGTAGATTTCATAGATGCAGTGATAATACGTGTAGCTTGATTCTGGGTTTTGTTTATTTTGTTGAATTGCGTTTTAGATGCTGTGGCCCAGGCTGCGATGCCATACTCTAGTACTGGCCTAACTCTACCTGTGTATAGCCTTTTCAAGATTTTGCTGTCCCCCAGTTTGTGCCTGCTGACTTTTTCATTATTGCCATTCTATTTCTGGCTCGTTTCTCTGCTTTTTCTGTCTGTTTTGCCCATGTCATTCTAGAGTCAAGGGTAATTCCGAGGTATGTTGGGTTCTGCTCTAGTGGGAAAACGTGATTGTTTATTTTTAGTGTTGTTTTCTGTACCTTGTTGGATAGTGTGAATATTGTGTGTGTGGTTTTCTTTTCATTAATGGTAAGCAACCATTTCTTGGTCCAGTTTTCTAGTTTGTGCAGTGCCCCTTGCATTCTATTTTTTGCAACTGCTATTGTCACCCCTCCTGTCCACAAGGCCAGGTCATCTGCATACATTGCAGAGTGTACCCCAGTTGGTATACCCTCCATAATATCATTTATGTAAATTAAGAAGAGTGTAGGGGATAGTACACCTCCTTGCGGGACTCCTTGTTCTAGTATTCTCTTCCTGCTACGTTGTCCCTGTACTTGCACTCTAGCTGTTCTTTTTTCCATATAGTTGCATATCCAGTTATATAAGTGTTCTCTGATTCCTAGTCTAAGGAGCTTGTTCTTGAGTCCATCTTTCCAAACTTTGTCAAATGCCTTCTCCATGTCAACCCACACTGCAAGCGTGTGTTTTTTTTTCTTGGTATGCGTCTTCAATCTCTTGGGATATGTAGGCGACCTGGTCCTCTGTTGATCTGTGTTGTCGGAAGCCGCTCTGTTGTGCTGCTATGAGTTGTTTTCCTTCCAAGTGCCACATGAGTCTTCTGTTGACCATTTTCTCCATTAATTTGCCCATACAGCTGAGGAGACTGACAGGTCTATAACTACTTGGGTCGAGTTTGTCTTTGCCTTGCTTTAAAATGGGTACCATGATAGCTTCTTTCCATGCGGTGGGCACCTGTCCTGTTCTCCAGCTAGTATTTATTATGTTTAGAAGTTTTCTCTTTGCTCTAGGCCCCAGTTTCATAAGCATCTCATTGGTAACCCCATCTTTACCTGGTGACTTCTTGAGTTTAAGGTTCTGTAGTGCTTCTTCTAGCTCAGTTTCCGTAAATTTTGCCAACATTTGCTCTTCTATAACCATAGGCATATCCTTTAGTCCATGGATTTCATTCTTGACTTCTATTTTTCTTTCTTTTGGTATGTTTATCTGGCTCACAGTTGCATAATTTTTAATGAAAATGTTTGCTGCTGCTTTTCCCGTGTGCATTTTGTTATTATATTCAAGTGTTATTGGAGGTCGGCTACTGTTTTCATCACTCAATGCCTTGGCAAGTTTCCAGAGTTTGTTTCCATCTTTGTCCATGTTAAGGCTCTCGGTTTTTTCAATCCATCTCCTCCTTGCTGATGTTTTTACCTCTCTCTTGTATTTAGCTGAGGCTGCCTTGAGAGCAATATTGCTTTCTGTACTCTGCTCTGTTTCTGCTAATTCTCTGGCCATATTCAGGTCTTCTTCAAGCTTTTGTATTTCTTTGGACCAGTACGGTTTGTAGTTTTTTCTTGCCCCTCTTGGTGTTGCGTCTTTTGCTGCCCTAAGTATTGCCTCAGTTAGCTTTTCCGTCATGTTCTTAATTTTTTTTTTATGGGTGTTGATAGGCTCACTATATGCGTCTGAGAGTTTTGCAAATTTGTCCCAGTCTGCTCTCTTATAGTTCCAGCGGGGAAGAGGTTTCTGCTCTTCCTGTGTGTAGTTAAGGTTGATAGTGAGTTTTATTGGTTTGTGGTCACTGTCCCCTAGCTGGTTCATAACTATTCTACATATTTTATGGGATAAATCGCCAGTGGCAAACGCTAAATCTGGGGTTGATGTTGATTTCCATCTCCTTGAGTAGAAAGTTGGGGGATCATCCTGTGCATTCAACAGAAATAGATTGTTATCGATTTCCCATTCTTCCACTTCTTCTCCTCTTGAGTCAGTTTGCTGGTAACCCCACCTTTCAGAGTGGCTGTTAAAGTCACCCACTACAATACAGTGTGTGTCTGTAATATCCATTGTTTCTAATTTAAGGGCTCTTCCTACTGGGCTGTATATGTTATAAATTCTGATGGGCTGGTTTTCTATGTACACATCTGTTCCTATAATCTCTGATTCTCCTATTGTATTTATTTCTATCTGCTTTGTTGGAATGGTGTTGCGTATCAGTGTACCCCTCCCTTATGCCCTTCTCTGTCCTGTCTGAATGTTTGGTAGCCCCTGATAGAGAATCTATGGTTTAGGTTAAGATGGGTTTCTTGTATGCAAGCCACATCAATCTTGTCGTTATCCAGTCTAGCTGTTAGTGCCTGCTTTTTGTGGTAAATGCCTTCCGCATTCCAATGCAGTATGTTTAGTCCTTTTGTCTGTCGTGTGGTTTGACCAGTCATAATTTCCCGCTGTTCCCATTTCCTGGTCTTCCAAAATGGGCCAGAGTGACCACCAGTAGCTTGGGGTGGGCCCCTTCGAGGCATAGGGCCCGGCACTCTACCCGCCTGGTGGGACTCCTCAGGCAGAGCACCATACCTAGAATCCATTGTCTCAATCTGCATGAGTGTATATGAGGTACGTTGCACTTTGTTATGCGCCATATGGCCAAGTGCATCCGATTTCCGCCAGCTATTTTTTTTAGGTTTGCTTTCCTTAGATGGTCTACCCTCCCGGGATCATGAGCACCATCTGTCCAGGCTTTGTGTAGAGTTTTCCATCTCCTAGGTGGCCTGTCTTTCTGGACTCCTGAGCGCCACCTGCCCAGCAGTTAGGGGAATTTTTTAAGTTTTCCCGCCTTTTTCCTTTATGGGATGGAGCTGATTGGGGCCTAATTTTAAAAAAAAAATTACACCTCAGGACAATACCTCTCACATCATCACATCCTATTATAGTTGGAGATTTCAACAGTCACTCCCCTAGCTGGGGTTACCCAACTATGGACAAGGGTTATAACAATACTGTGTTATCAGGATCGTTGTTTCCAAGCCTTGCTAGGTTGTCACATGAATATTTTCTCACGTCCCCATCTGTCTCTGTTCCCTTCAGTCTTGCCTGTTGTGACTATGTTCTTAAAACCTGCCTGTCTGATAAAGTGACAAAAGGGATATTTTTCTTATCTTTTTCTTTTATTATTCTTGCACTCATCTATAGTGTCTCTAATTTCCCACTTTCGGTTTGTTTATAATGAATGCACGCACTTTCATTTTTACTAGATGCGTTGCCATCCCTGCGCTATTATGGAGACGGGGCTTGATGAAATATAGACATCTATTTTGTTTTTTATTTTGTCGTTTTCTGTTGTTTGTCTCTTGAAAAAGGTTCAATTTGAGCCGATACGTGGAGAAGTGTCCTGTTTAGTTTTATTGTATGTTTTTTTTAAATATATTTTTATTAATAGGCTAGGTAAGTGTTTTAGTAACCTGTTTACCTCATTTTGCGTTACTATTCACTTTTACTAGATGCGTTGCCATCCCTGCGCTATGGAGACGGGGCTTGATGAAATATAGACATCTATTTTGTTTTTTATTTTGTCGTTTTCTGTTGTTTGTCTCTTGAAAAGGTTCAATTTGAGCCCATACGTGGAGAATTGTCCTGTTTAGTTTTATTGTATGTTTTTTATATATACTTTTTTAAATATATTTTTATTAATAGGCTAGGTAAGTGTTTTAGTAACCTGTTTACCTCATTTTGCGTTACTATTTGTTCATTAGGTTACTGCGGCACCATCCACTTTGTCGGACACCCTCTGACCATTTGGTTATTTATACTTGGCTACAGTGGCTAGGAGCAGTGCATAGGTTAAAACCTACCTTCCTGGAGGTGTGATAGTTATTCTCTGGCTCTGTCCCGGGGTGGGCCGAAAATCCACAGACTTCCACTCAATATAATGCCATTTAATGGCATTAAGTCAACGGGCATGACCCCATTGGCCGCTGGATCAGCAACCAAACTATACCAACAGAAATCAATATCATTGAACACAATAGATTGCAAGCAATTTTCGGGAGAGAAAAGCTAAACAGTATTAGATCCAACTGGAAAGAAAAAACAGCAACACTCAACATGGGAAAAGACGCAACAATAATGTGGAAACTTATCAAGTGGTTTAATGAAAAGAGAAAAATCTCCAAAGCAGTATCATCATAGAAGACAAGGGAAAGTCCTATACTTGCACACAAGCTGCAAATATTCTAGCATACTCCTATCCTGAAGAAAGCAAAATTAAGATAACAAGAACTGCTGAAATAAGACGAGAGACAAAAAATCTTGCAAATAAACAGCAACCATGCCCAGGCATAATGACCTCACCCTTTTACAAATCAGAACTTAACATGGCAATCCAAAATCTCAAAAAGAAGAAAGCCACTGAACTCGGTGGAATCACAAATGAAATGATCCAACACCTAGGTCTTGTTGGTAGAAATAGAGTCCTAAACCTCTTTAATGAATCATGGGCACAAAAGATCTTTACAGAAGAATGGAAAAAGGCAGAAATATTTCCAATTGCCAAGAAAGGAAAACCAAAAACCAACAAAACAAGATACTGTCTTATCAGTCTACTTAGTTGCCTAGGAAAGGTCATGGAAAAAATGGTGAATAACAGACTCTTAAACTACCTGGAGGAAAACAATCTTCTAGATGGCTGCCAATCAGGTTTCAGAAAACACAGATGGGCTGAAGACTAAACAACATACCTTGTCCATTAAATAGAAGGTGCTTTCCAGAAAAATATCCAAACTCCTAGCCACCTTCTTTGACCTCACAAAGGCCTTTGACAAAGTCTGGAAAGAGGGGATATTGCTAAAACTCGCCCAGAAAGGAATAGAGGCAAAATGTTTCAGTGGATAAAAAGCTTCCTACGAGACACACATGTAAGAGTCAAACTCCAGGCAATGAAAAGGAAAATGGCCAACATAACAGGTGTCCCACTGGGAGAAATTCTATACCCCACACTCTTCATAATTTGTATAGATGATCTGCCAAAGCTATTCACATCATATGTATATAGAGCCCTCCATGTAGACGATCTTGCAATCTGGACCCAGTCAGAATACATTGGAGTTGCAAAAGTTAGAATGCGGGAGGCAATAAACAAAGTTGAAGAGTGGGCAAAATCCTGAGGTGTTCAAATAAACAAAAGCAAGACCGTCACTACACTGTTCACCCTCTCCACAAAACCTGAAAATTATACTCTCACACTAGACAATATCCCACTCCCAAAAGAAAACAGCCCAGTCTACCTGGGACTAAAATTTGACAAAAGACTTACATGGGGATCACACATTGGAGAGACAGAAAAATAACCCACACGCAGACTACAAATAATGAAAAAAAACCTATCTGGGACAGATTGGGAAGCTGACATAAAAATCATAAAACAAGTCTATGTAGGTGATATTCATCCAACTCTGGAATATGGATTGAGCACATATGCAACAGCAGCAAATACAAATCTTCAGAAGCTGGACAAAATTCAAAATGCAGGTCTCTGAATTATAACAGGAGGACTAAGGAGCACACCCATAATGTCAATGGAAGTAATAGCAGGATTACAAAATCTAACATACCGCAGGAATGAGAAAAAAACAATAATGATCGAAAAATGTTGACACCTGAACATCACCCTATGCATGAGAAATCATTTGAACTAACAAAAAACAGACTGAAAAGACCTAGCTTCAATCACCTATTTAAAAAACTTATGATAGCCAATGAAGAATGGGAACAGCTAGAATCATATTACAACATCGCAAACACCTCTCCAATATATACTGCAAAACGTACAATCCAAGGCATTGAGAGCAAAAAATGGAACTACTGCCCTTAAGGAAAAAACACTTGATCACCTAATACCCTAGCTCACTGCGGATTCACGATTCACGTCTTCACAGATGGATCATCATAGGATGCAGTAAAGAAAGGAGGAGTTGGAATACAAATACTCATACCAAACACCCACAACTAGAACTCTCAATAGCTACTGGCAAATTATCAACAAATTACAGGGCAGAGCTACAAGCAATCTTAGAAACATCAAAGGCTCTAGGGCAGTGTTTCCCAACTGTATTTCTACCATGCTCCACCGAAGCCTTTCTAAAATTCTGATGTCCTCTTATGTAACATATAAATATTTTTTTTATAATCCATAATTGAATTATCCCTAAATGAAGCCTAATTACAACTTGTTCGAATTGCCCCCCCCCCCAACAATCATATTGCCCCTCTGTGGGGCGTGGGCCCCACGTTAGGAAACACTGCTCTAGAGTAACAGAGGCTTAAAGGAGCTAACATAGTCTTCTTGTGTGACTGCATGTGAGTACTCCAAACCATCCAAAATGAACCTAAAGATCCCCTAACAAAAATAACTGTAGAACTTCTAAATCAACTGTCTGCCAACAATAAAGTTGTGCTGCAGTAGATCCCTGCACACTGTGGAATAGTAGAAAATGAAGCAGCTGTCAGACTGGTAAAAGCAGGTGCAACAAAGGAACAATTCCAGCAGAGAATATCACTGACTGAAGCAAAAACTCACAAGTTTAAAAGAAAATATAAATGTACATGGAGTCAGAGAACAGGAAGTAACTTTTCACAGGACCCTATTCTAAAACTAAGCAGGTCACAACAAACCACAATTTTTAGACTCCGCACAGGACACTGCAGACTACACGCACATCTCCACAAAATTAAGGTTGTCCAAACTGACCAATGCCCATGTCAAAAGGGTCCCCAGACTAAAGAACACATTCTGCAGACATGCCCACTCTTCGATGACGTGAGAACTAAAATATGGCCCCAAGAGACAGATCTGAATGTAAAACTGTGGGGCAACCGTGAGCATGACGACTGAATTCGTGGAGGCAGCCCACCTTCCTTTATAGACTTATGAGCATAGGATACTGATCGAAGAAGAAGAAGAAACATGTGCATCTCGTGATATTTCCCTCCTACTTGTATCTATTTCTACATTTTCCTCTCCTTCTCACAACTCTTCCCTCAAGTAATGTCTTTAATAAGGAGTCATGACTTTCAATATGCCTAAAGTCTGTTTGAATTTTATTTCCTTTAATAGTTCTTTTTTCATACCAATACTCTACCATTACAAATATTGTCAGAACGTATTTGTTCCTTTTCTTCTCTTTCCATGAAGTTCTCCAAAGTCTTCTATACTTTCACATTTCAAACGCACCAGTTATGTCTTCTGATTGTATGTTCATTATCCATGTTTCTGCGCCATACGTTATCGTTAGAATAATTTTAATTGTTAGTTTGTGATTTGTTTAGATATTAATAGTTTCCTCATTTTATTGAAAGTACTTTAAGCCTTCATATTCCTTTTCTCCCTTCTCTGTTCAGCATCTGTGGTCATGTTATATGTCAGGCTGTCGTCAATGTCGAAGTCCACTGTCTTCTCCAGGTCAGAGCGGCTGCCCCATAGTTTTTGCCTCAAGTCTGTATCATCTGACCAGGTCTGCTGTCTCTGCTCTTTGTATGTTGGACAGTCCTGAAGTATGTGTTCTGGAGTCCGGATCCACATGGACATTCATCTGTGTATGAGATTCTCAATCGGTAAAGGTGACCCAACATTGGCCTGTTATAAGGCGAAATATTGTTGTCTGTTGATATCTTTAGAGGTGATGTATTGCATCATGTATGTCTTTCACTTCCATTTGTATCTTCCACTTTGCTGTGTATGTGTTCCGGATTATTATTTTTGCTTCTCCGTAGGACAGTGGGTGTCTGTTGCTCCATTTCGCTTCCTGTTTTTGACAGAGGGCATCCGCTTTCTCATTTCCCATGATTCCACAGTGTGATGGTATCCATGGAAGGGCAATAGCTGATGATTTTTAGATACGTCTCTGCCGAAGACGGATGTGTCGGGCCATTGGCGCAAAAATAAAACGGCGACACAACGCATTTCCATTGTCTGGGCTACATCCTGCTAGAAATCTAGTAGGACAATGGTCTTGCTACAAGGGAGATCCAGTAGGAGTTTGAGAATGAACGATGAAGAAGAAGAAGAAGATATGTCTTATATCATGTCTGATGTTGTGTAGAAATCTTTCATTTCTATTGCTCTGGATTGATTCCAGTAGGGATCTGCAATCTGTGAATATAGTTATCCTTTTTGACAGTCCTGGTTCGGTGAAGCTTTCAGTGCTTGATGTAGTGCAACTGCTTCTGCTCTAAGGTTAGAGAAGTATTTCCCGGTTGGAAAAGATTCTGATATAGGCTTTCCATCTTTGTCATAAAAATTCCACCTCCTCCATCCCTTACTGTTCCGTCTGCCGATCCATCTGTGTATTCCTTTGGTTTGTATTTTATTTCTATCATCTCTAGTATCAATGCTTTTAGTTGAGATAGAGTCTGGCATTTCTTATTAATTATTCCAGGAACTTGTGTTATTATGGAGACGTTTTGGAGACTGTTGTCTGGCTCTTCACAATCAGTAGTGTTTCAATTATATTTGGAGGTTTGTGATGATACCTTTATGTTGTTGATGAAGATGGTTGGAGATGGGACAGAAGCTGGTTCTCGTCAGCCCGCTTGTGGTAGATCTTGAAATTTGCTCATCATCGAATGATTTGGCATGCGCTTATTTTTTCCCTTTACACAAACACTCCTTCTTCTCTTGTCATCCAGTGGGAGGATGTTTATGTTATTCCATTGCATGGATTGGAATGGTTTTCATTCCTCCTGAGATAAGTTGAAGTTCTGAAATTTGTACTTTAGATAGATGATCAGTATTTGTTTTTTATGCTGATGCCCAGGCTGTCATTCCATATTCTACTACAGGTCTGACTGTACCAATGCAGACTTTTCGGTTAATGCTTCCATTTCCTACTCACTTAGGGTATCAAGTGCGATCTGTATTCTGTTTTTTCGCAGTGGATAGGTTGCCTGTCACACTCCAGGCAGCAAAGTCATCTGCATCAAGGGCATTTAAAATATGATGTGATAGTTTCTCTCCAATGTCATTGATGAATACTAGGAGGAGGGTAAAAGAGATCACTCCTTGTTGTAGAGTAACACGTTTGCTTAGATTACCATCTACTTTTACTCTTGCAGTGCGGTAGCAGAGGAAATCTTTTATCCAGCTTAATATTCTTCCTTCAATTTTGTTTTATAAAAGTTTGAAGAGGACTCCATCTTTCCACACCTTATCGAAGGCCTTTCTCAAGTCCATATAAGTTGCCAGCACTTTTTCTTTCTTTTGAAACGCGTTTTCGATTTCCTGTGCTAGGTATGTAAGCTGGTCTTCAGTGCTTTGATTTTTCCTATAGGACGACTGTGTTTTGGTGAACGTTTGGTTTTCCTCTAGCTATTTTATTAGTCTAGAATTGACCATTCTCTCTATTGGTTTTCCTACTGAACTCAAGAGGCTGACTGGTCAGTAGCTTGACTTGCTGTGTTTTTTTCTTTTTGTGTTTTGTACCGAAGTGGATGATGACAACTTCACGCGTAAGTCTGGAATTTTACCAGTTCTCCCTGATTGGTTGAAGATGGTAAGGACCGCCCGTGTGTTGCCGGGGCTCGAAAGGGGAGCAAAGAATAGCAACACTGTTTATCTTCCACGCATGTCGTAAAAGGCGACTAAGGAGCTTATGGGATGGAGTTGGCTGTCCCATCCCATATAGGGTCAGTGACCCAAAGCCATGCTGCAGTCGGATGTGTCAGGCCAAAAGGTGGGGGATATCGCAGCAATGCTGTAAACCATGACACAACGCATTCCGTTCTCCGGATTACATCCTGCTAATCTGCAGGAGTTTGAGAACGAACGCAGAAGAAGAAGATGGTAAGGAGTTTGTTTCTGCTGATTGGCCCCAGGTTCCTTATTATATCTTTGGTTATGCCATCTTTTCATGGAGCCGTTTTGGTTTTTAGTTTTCCTATGACATCATTAAGTTCTGCGATGGTAAAAGGTGTCTTCATAAATGGCTCTGGATTTTGGATTTTCATTTCTTGTTTGACTTCTTTGATATGTATATGAGAGAGTTTTGTGCGTTATTCCCTATAGAAGTTAGCTAAAATGTTTGCTGCCATCTTTCTTGTATGGAATTTCCCCGCTTCTTTGATGACAGTCTTGTAGTGTGTATTCTTTGTTTCTTCCTTTAGTGTAATGTTCCATAATTTACTTGTGACTTTTGTCATGTTTAGGCTGCTGGTCTTTTCATGCGAGCTCTTTTGAATCTATGTTCTTTTATGCTCACTGAACGTGTGTTTGATTTAATTTTGGTTTTTTTTCGTGTTTTCTAATGTAGGATTTTGCTCCATTGTACTCGTATGTCTTGCATCATTCAGATCGTTATACAATTTTTCGATATTCTCGCTCTAATAAGGCTTGTATTCTCTTCGTCTGCCCATTGGGATTACCTTCTGTGCGAGATGTTGTGGTTTATATTGTTTGTGAGGTTTATATTCTGGCAAAACTGGTCTGTTTGTTCACTGAAGAAGGCCCAGTTTACTTTTAAAAAATTCCAGCTTGGGGCCAAGCTATGTTGTCATTTACTTCCTGTCTTGGAGATTTGCAGGATGACTGGTAGATGGTCACTTCCTCACAGTTGACTTTCTACTGTTCATGTAATGTGTCTGTCATCTGTTGCTATGTCATGATCTGGTGAGCTAGTTTTTTTTCCAGGTCTGGAGTAGAATGTTATATCGTCTGGCTGGTTTATGAGAATTTGTTTATTTTCCATCATCCAGTCTTCTATCTCTTCCCTTCTTTAACCCATATCCTCGTCGTCTCATCTTGATGAGTGGCCATTAAAGTCACCCATTATTAGGTGACTCGATTTCTCTATCTTTAGTTTACAATGGCAGGAGGGCTGTGGCAGTGTGTGATTCATATTTATTCATCAGGTAGCAGCAATTTCACTGTTATACTCGTATGTTCTAAGTCTCCTTCTCCGAACTCTTGTTACTCAACAATTTACTCGGCACATATGAGGGCCGTCGCCAGAAAACTCTTCTACCCTGACGCCGAAAGGCAAGAACGGGTTTCAGCGAATAGATAGATAGATAGAACATAAAACGAACAGTATTGACATCGACGGTCACATTGGTATGCGTAGTATGGATTGACCGGAAGAAGTGAAATGACACCGGACAAGGAAAATACAAAAATGACCAGAAATATGTAACACGAAGCAAACAGAAACTATGGATCGACCAGAGTCATACTGGGTCAAAGGGCATGAGCCCATGGACCGCTGGATCAGCAACCAACCAACCAACCAGTCATACATGAGACAGACGCTCATTAATGCCGTCGGGTTTAAGAGTTCTATATTGGGAAATGTAACGGTCCACCCCGCATATGACCACTACACCCTTATGCGGGACGTTCATCAGTTCCATCGCCGGTTGCGCCTATGGTTCCATTGCATGGACAGTGAACCGTCGGTACAGTCCGATTGTGACGGTACGTGATTGTGAAGATCGTCAGTAATCAATCAGTACTCGTTATCAATAATCAGTAATCATTACACTTACTTCTATCAGATCAATGATGTTCTATCAGAACAGTGATGTTCCGTTCTCTGGTGCCGTGGTCAGAGTCTGTTTCCTATGTCAAAAGTTATGACAGGGAAGAAGGCCGCAAGGTTATTGCAGAACGTGATGTCTGTACAACAGACAAGTAATTCTTCTTTTAGTTCGGAGTTTGACATGTTCATAATAAATGCTGCTGTATTTGAAAGCTCCTCAGTGCTCCCATACATCTTTCTGTGGATATCCATCTCTGTGGGCCAGTGTTCTTCCCTTAAATAGTTTAGTGTATTGCAGGATATTGTTCAGCTGTCTGCCCACAAAGGCACAATGGTGATGGGACCAAACTTAGTCTATTTAAGTGGCTGTTTAATTTGTTGTGTCCTGTTCTAAGGCGGAATATAATAACCTGCGCTGCTCTGTTGAGATAGTGGTAATTGTCTTTTGGGTGGTCGACTTTCCTGATGGCATTGATGAGGGTCTTCTTTTCTTGGTAGGTGATTTCTTCAGGTCTGGCAGTTTATCGCTGTCAAGGACGTGTAGGACAGACATAGCATCAGTAAGAAATACCACCTGCTTGCATTGACTTGTGTTTTTAATTATTTCTGCAGCAATGTTTAAAGCCTGTGCTTCCGTGGAGTAGTTGGAGCAGAATATTCCAGTTGGTGAACATGTGGATTCATTTTCTTTTTATGGATATTTTATCTGCACGCCAGCACCTCCATTCTTTACTGCTCTGATTGCTGATCCGTCGGTATATACTTGTATCCATGCTTCTCTGGGGTACATATCTTCAATCATGTTGCATACTATTGTTTTCTTTTGGAGATTATTCAGTTCTATCATAGTGTGGTAGTTGTTTATGGTGGTTCTGATAGTGAGATTTGTGTATTGATCCCACGGAACTGGAAAAAGTGTTGGTGATATCTCTCTTGTTATGTCTGGTAGTTCTTCCTTATATTTTCTGTTTAGTTTTTTGGATCAGTGTATAAAACTGCTCCTCTTCAGTTTTCCATTGGCTAGGTCACTGTGTCTGGCCCTCATTGGATGTGCTGGCATGCTCTTGTACTTTTCTGCATGTACCATGGTCTTAGTGTCTCGCCTGTATGGTAAGGGGGTGATGCCTGTAATTTTTTCCATTTCATTTATGGGAGAGGTCTTCATGGCACCTGTGATAAAGCGATGTGCTTGATTTTGTACCTTGTTCAGGGATTGTAGATGGGAGTTGGCTGCTGAAGTCCATGCTGTTGATCCATATTCTAGTACTGGTCTAATTACACCAGTATATACCTTCTTTAAGGTTGCCTCATTGCCCCCCCCCCCCCCAGTTTGTTCCTGCCAATTTTCTCAGGAAGGCAAGTTTATCTCTTGCCTTTGCTTTTATTTTCTCAATGTGAGGCCTCCATGTCAGTCTCTTATCTAGCGTAGTGCCCAGGTACACTGGCTCGTCTTCTGTTTGGATATGTACATTTCTGAGTTTTATCTCCTCTGCTTTGTCCTTATTTGAGAGTGTGAAGAGTGTTGTTGAAGACTTTTCAGCATTTATCTTTACCATCCATTTATCTGCCCATGCTGCTATGTTGTCTGCTGCCTTTTGTATTTTTTGTTGGCGATCTTTAGATGTTCTTCTACACACCACACCAAGTCATCAGCGTACATTGCAGCTCTTACACCTTGTGGCAATTCACAAATTATATCATTTATGAAGACAAGAAACAGAGTTGGAGACAATACTGAGCCTTGAGGAACTCCATGTTTTAGGAGAACTTTTTTGCCGTTGTATCCTTCCATGGTGACTCTTGCTTTCTTATTGTGTAGGAAGGAACTGATCCAAAAGCTCATGTTGCCCCCTATTCTGTTTTCTTTGCAGCTTATTATTAGTCCATCTTTCCAGACCTTGTCGAAAGCTTTTTGAAGATCTATCCATAGGGTGAAATTTATTTTATTTTCTTGAAATGCGTCTTCTATAATCTGGGACAGGAATGTTATTTGGTCTTCTGTGCTGTTACATTCTCTAAGCCAGGCGTGTCAAACTCACAAAGGACCATGGACCGCATAAGATACTTTTAGTATACCGGCGGGCCACACCAAAAAATCTGAGAACACTGCAATCTTATTGAATTATATTTAATTAATTTGCACGCCTACTACAGCGGTTTTATTAAGCTAACGCCTCACAACGCCAAATATAACAATTGTAATGCAACATTTATTTAAGAACATTCAATCATTTGTAATGTTTAATCAGTGTTTTGTCCTGAGGTTTGATGCCTTTTTCGTATATCTGGCTGAAATAAATTTGCAGTTCCGACCTTCATCAGGGATGACACGTGTTCATCGGTCAGCCTTGTTCTCTGAGAAGTTTTTGTTAATTTCATGAAGGAAAATAACTGTTCATACACATAGGTGGAACCGAACATTGCCACAATCCTAGTTAAAAACTTTCTGAAGTTTGTAAACTTTTCAGGAAGGTATGAATAGAAGCCAGGTATCCCGACTTCTAGATACTTTGCTTTGAGTGTAGAATCAGACTGCATTTCTTATAGCTCCATCTGCAAGTTTTTCCTCTGCCTTGACAACATCACAGTTGAATTGTGCCGAGAATAATGCAAAATGGTATTCAAACGATGAGAAATCACTAAACCTTTCCTGAAACTCTTTTGATAATAAATCTAGGTGACTCATATTTAGCAAAGTTAAGTACAGATGCAGCATTGGCCTGGTTCTTTGCAGTTAGGAAAATGAATCAAATTTTCACGTGACAACTCTGTCTTCCATAAGCTTAGTTTTGTAATGAAACTTGATATCGTCGTACAACTGAGTGATGAGTTTGTTTTTCTCTTGTAATTTCAAATTAAGATCACTTAAATGTGAAGTAATGTCCACAGCAAGCGTTAGATCCTGGACCCAACTTTCATTTCATCAGTGTTTTTACCTTTCATCTCCAAAAATAAAGTAATTTCTGGTCTCAGTAAATAAAATCTTTTCAGCACTTTGTGACACGACAACTAATGGACTGCTGTGTAGAATGGAATATCGATGAACTGATTATCCATGTCTTCTAACAGCTGACTGAATTGACGATGGTTGAGAGCATTGCATTTGATAAAGTTCACTGTTTTTGTGACCACACTAAGCACGTGATCCAATTTAAAAATCTTTGAACACAAATTTTGCTGATGAATAATGCAGTGCAAATAATGAATCTGGATACGAGTTCTCAATTTTTGTTCACAACTTGGCAGCAACACCATTATGTCTGCCAAACATATTCGCAGCATCGTCAGTAGATAAACATACAAGTTTACTCACATCAAAATCATAGTCATGCAGAATCTGCTCTACTTTTTCAAAGTTGTCTTCGCTCGCTGTAGTCTCATGCATTGGGATTAGTTCAATCAGTTCTTCATAAATATTAAATTTACTGTCACAGGCCCTAATAAAAACTGCAAGCTGTGCTATTCCAGTGATGTCAACGGTCTCATCAATAAAATAGAAAAAAAAAGTTCAAATTTGGATGATGCAGACTGTTTAAAATCATCTGCTATTTCACCAATCCGTCCAGCAAGTGTTCCTGGTTAACGAAATATCCTTAAATAACTGTGCTTTCTGTGGGCACACAATGTCAGCAGCTTTTACAAGGTAATGCGTAATGCTTTATGAAATCTCCATCACTGTAAGATTGCCTACTCATGGCGACCATTTGGCTGAGTTCATATCTTGCAGTAACGGAAGCGCCATTGGCGTGATCTATTTTTGTAAAACATGTCTGCTGCTGTATTAAGTTGGCTTCAATTTATGGAGTCTTAAAACACGCATTAAGACCTCATATTTATCGCAGGATCGATGGCTGGTTTCATCATATCTTTTTAAGTTGTACTCTTTTGGCGTGGCATTGCTGTTATTGCATACTAAACAATGTATCTTTCCATTTACCATTGCACAAAAATACCATAGTTCCCATTTTTCTTGAAATACTCGCCTTTCTTCATCAAGTGCCCATTTATTCTTAGCTGAAGGTGCTGTAGCCATTTTAAACATAGTCAGTTTATGCGGTACTTCATGAAAACAAACAATATAATTACCGGCACAATTCCACAATATACAATTTATTATTGTTTCAAAATTTTAACATGGTAATAACAACCTGTCTGCTACTTCCGGTCAATTGTCATAGATAGAAAACCCTTACTAGCTTAAAACATCCGTATAGTTTTCTTATACGTGAGACCATTCCAGATTTGTTTTATACACCCAGTATTAAAACTGCAATTTTCACCAAATGAGACAATTGCAGAATTCTTTGTGCAGGTCGCACACGTACTTGCAAAGGGCCGCATGTTTGACATGCCTGCTCTAAGCCCAGCTTGTTCTGGCAATAGTGTCTCAGATTTTAGGTACCTGTTAATTTTATGTCTTTTGTAAGTAGGTTTGCTCTATGTTTATATATGTGCTAGTTTGCTTTCTTGTAGTTCCATCTTGGCTTAGTTGGTCTTGTAATTGTTGATTTGTTCACTTGGAAGATAACTGGACGGTGATCACTGCCACCAAGTTGTTCGCATATTGTTCTTTCCATATTCCAGCCAGTTCTGAGGTGCAGAATGTCAGGTCTGGGGTTGATGTGCTATGCCATCTTCTTGAGTAGAAAGTTGGTGGATCCTGTGGATTGTTCAGGAGGATTAGGTTATCATGATCTTGCCAACTTTCTATCTCTTCTCCCCTTCTGTCTTAATTGTTATATCCCGAGCTTTGGGAGTGGCTGTTAAAGTCTCCCACTGCCAAAAAGTGTTTGTTCGGGATGTTAATACTGGTCATGTTTAGTGGGATGTCAGTTGGGCAGTAGAAGTTTAGTATGTCCAGTTCAAGGTATGTGGATCATCTGGTATTCGGCAACTTCCTCTTGTGTTTTCATTTCTATGGCGATGATGATATCCTTGATCAGAGTTAGTACGCCGCCTTTCCTCCGATCTTTCCTGTCTACTCTAAAGCATTGGTACCCTCGTATTTTGAATGTTTTTCCCCCATTGAGATGAGTTTACTGAATGCAGCAAATACTAATTTCTTTCTGGTGCAAGGTGTTTTCTAGTTCGGTTTAAAAAAAATTATTAACCCCCTCTGCATTCCAGTGCATAATATTCAGAGGGGTTTTCATCCTGTCTGGTTGGCCAGTCGCTTTCCTCTTCTGCCTCCTGGCTGCACAAGGTAGACTAGACGGACCTCCAGTAGCTGGGGGTGGATTCTGTCGAGGTTCAGAATCTGGCACTGCTCCTGCCTGGGGGAACTTCACAGCGTAAGCACCATGACGATTTTTATAATTTTGTCGTGCAGACATTTCGATCAGAGCAACACATTAATTGTTTGTTTTTCGTTCGCTCCATTGTAACCATCACGGATATCTGTGCGATTTCCGCCGGGAGCGTGATTACGTTGTGCCACCGTTATGCGCCTTGTAGGCCTAGCACATCCGATTTCGGCATGCCTTGACAATTCGGGTGGGCTACCCTTAGCCTGTGACAGCCTCTATATCTGTCTCCAGGCACGCGTAGTGGAGACTCTTCGCCCAGACGATTTTCTTGCTCTTAGTCTGACTCAAACGAGGTGTTCCACTGTCTATGAACTTGCCTCGTGTAATTGGACGTGCTGTGCCTATTGGGTACTGAACCGTTTCTCATCCGTGAGCCTGGCTCTTTCGCCCTCTTAGCCGAGGTGTCATTCACCGACATCGTGTACCCCTTGTCCAAGTTCGAGTCTCACACCACGCGTTTGAGAGCAAGGCGTTCTCGAGCTGAGCGTCCTTGTCCCAATAGCGCCTGAGCCCATCAGGTACTGATCCCTTTCTCTCTTCAAGTGTATTTCCGGTGTAGGAAAACCTGACAGTAGAGCTGGGCCAGGGCTAAATCGTTGTCCCTTTTGTGCCTGAGCGAATCGAGTACGGAACCCTTTCTCTCTGCAAGTGTACTTCCGGTATAGGAAACCTTGACAGTAGAGTTGGGATAGGACTACCATCGTTGTCCCTGTCTTGCCTAAGCCCATTGGGTACAGAACCCTTTCTCTTCGCGAGCATATTTCCGGTTTAGGAAGGCTCGACATTAGAGTTGGATTAGGTCTTCTTGCTTTACCAAACGCCAATGAATGGATCTGGGTCTCTGCCTGTAAGGAACACAGGTAACTAGAAGCCCGTCTCGAGCTGACGGAGCTTGTAGCTCCCCCTTTCCTAGGGACTTTTCACTTTCTATTTGCAGTTCGCGCTGCCCTCTAGCGCTGTTCTGCCCTTTCATTGTTTTATTGTACTCGGTATGAAATTTATGTCTCTCGCCATGTAAACGGTGTGTGCCAAGTGCATCTACCTTAACGTGCATTTTACATTGGCCGCCCCTCCAATGTTCGGACTGGACTGACTAGTTTCACTGTATGTCGACAGTGTCGCTATATGTGGTGATGCTGGTGGTGTCGGAGATATGTCTGTCCGTGTGCAGGCAAATCTCTTTCCATCTGCTACCTCCACATTTTCGGACACGATCCCCAAATGATTTGGCCAGAATCAGCTCGAGCTGCTGTATTTCTGTTTCCAGGGTGCACCGCGTGAAGGTACATTTGGGATCTTGGTTATCTGCTAACCCTGGGTCCGCCTAGAGCAATGCGTTCCCTTTGCATCCCAACACATTAATAAAAAGTAATCACCTACCAAGAAAAGAGGACGCTCATCCAAGCTATCAGTAAAGTTGACCACCTAAAATAATAACTATCAATATCTCTTGACAGAGATGTGTTAATTTTCAATATCAGAACTGGACACAACAGACCAATACTTGTTTCATCTCCACTGTGTCCATGCAGTGCAGACCGCATAACATACGAATAGCTCTCAAATACAGCTTACATTAAGAAAACAGAGAAGAACACTTGTATCCTGTAATTTAGACATCTGTGGTGTCAGTCTATGCAAACTGAGCATATATAATGAACTTACTGGTTACTCTATTGACTCCTGCCAACCAACATGTTCTACGCATGGGAAAGATATATACAATTATTTTAAAATTAGCTCTCATAAAACCCAAACTGGCAACTAAAAATGGTTTGACAGTTTGGCATCAAAAGTTTTAGCAACTACTACTTATTGTGATAAACATTTAGATATTACATTCATAATGCGATTTCAATGTTGTTGTCTGAGCAAATGTTAGCGTTTCATCTAATGTGTCCGCATAGTGTAGCCAGTGGATTAATATCAGCTGCATTCATGTAGTGGGTACTTTTTGTCAGGGCACATGTCCAGTGGTTAAGACAAATTAACATCTACGGTTACAGACTCATTCTGAGACCTATGCAGAAAGGAATGGCTGTTGAAAGAGAACTAATAATTTCTTTTAGAACAGCTTGAGACTTGATGTAAAATCAGTCCTGTTGCACAATGTCAGTTAACTGAACAAAGTACACAATGGTTATTACTGTAAAGCTAAATGTATACTAAGAAGAAAAAAACAAACCACAACGCAACATTTCTAACACAACTGGTTTTATTCCATGAATTAAAAGGTACACATAAGAATGTTATTCTATTTCAAAATATGCCAGAGACATCAAACACAATTGAAATATATAAAAACTTGTCAGTATGCGATGATGTTTTATATGAAGTGTTTAACAGTTGATGCAATAATGGTTGTCAGTATGTCCCTAGTCAAATGTCCACATAAATGTCAAAGCGAAATGCTAAAATCCAGTGTGAGGGACAGGCTATTAGCTAAACTACTTACAGGTAACTCAACTGCAGACTAATTTTAAGGGGCAGGCACAGAACATGGCATATACTGTCTAGCATATAGACTATGAAGACCAAGAAACCCAAACATAAATCAATTACTTCATCTATAAGGCTGACCTAAACCCCCCCCCCCCTCCGCAATATTTCTATATTTTAATGACAGCATAAATAATTACATCTGCCAGGACAAACAATCTAAATTAAAATATCATGACTGAAAAAAAAATAACACTGATCTGAAACACTAGATATATCTAACTACCTGAACTGCCTCCTAACACACCAGTCGATTGATTGGCTGCTAGCAACCTTAATGTTGCAATTGCTGATTTTGGAGACTGCCACTAGATAGGATGTTTTGTCTAGGCTGATGAGCCATACCAACCCTATCTAAGTCTGATGTCTGCTCTGTTTCTAGTAGCCTTAATCTGCTTACAACCGTATGCCTGCCTGCCTATAAATGAAGTAAGCAAATCAAACAGCAGTTAATTCAAAGGTAAGGCAAAATCAAGTTATCAAAGACAAACAAGACCAGATACATTACCAAAATCCTTCTTGACAAGTTAAACCAATAAAACAACTTTAATATTAAACCAGTCAATAATATTCACTTCCTAAATTTGACAAGCTAGACTTTCCTCACTCTTGAAATGGATAAAACTACCTACGTTTGGCAAGCTAGGCTTTCCTTTCTTTTCTAATGGCTGTCCAAGTTTGACAAGCTAGGCTTACCTCACTCTTCTCATGGGTGAAACTACCAAAGTTTGACAAGTAGATCCAAGAATGGGGTAATGAAGTTTTGCTAGAGACAAACATAATACACACATATCGACGCTTTGACCAAAAGGCTTTATTAAGACAACAATTTAAACATATAATGCTACATTTGTGCATATGAGACCCAGATCTGGTCTGTTTCATTCCATAAAGCCACCTTCACCATTGAGGAATGAGTCACCACATGAGTGTCCCGCAACATTATCTATGCCATCATATGCAATCATTGCTCAATGACATTTATAGGTTAAACTGGAAGGAGGCTCGCAGACCCTAGCATAAAAAATCATTTAGGTTTGCCTGTAGACGTCCACTTTGATGGCGTTGGCCACCAGGGAGCCCAGGATATTCAGGTTACGGCTTTTAACCTCTTCCGGTCAATTTATACTACGCATACCAATGTGACTGTCGATGTCATTACTGTTCGTTTTCTTTTATATGTTTTAATTGTTTCAACTGTTGTCTTGATAAAGGCCTTTTGGTCGAAACGTCGATTTGTGTTATGTTTGTCTCTAACTAGATAAACTTTATTACCCTTTTCCTGGATCTACCTGTTGGATTTCAGATTTGCGAAGTACATATTATAAAGTTTGACAAGGTTGTCCTCACTCTTCAAATGTATAAAACTGCCTAAGCTTGACAAGCAAGGCTTTCCTCACACTTCAAATGGATAAAATTGCCTACATTTGACTAATTCTTCACTCTTCGAATATAAAAAAACTGTAATTTTAATAACCCAGAACTTATCAAGTATACAATCATCAATGCTTCTGTGAATTGAAAGCCCTGATTGCCAGCTGACTTACCTGTCCATCTGTTACACTTAACGTCTGAAGCCGCCGCCACCTCCAAAACCACCTCCTCCTTGACCATAACCACCTGTCAATGAAATTGTTAAACTGAAGTTTAACTGATAGCCAACAAAATGTCAATGTTAATATAATAAAATAATGGTAACAGCGCAATGATGAAGCTGTGCTGGTTCTAAGAGTCTCTAAAACATGTATTAATTGGTTAACACACTAACTACCATACTCACAATGCCATGTGGCTTGTAATTTTTAGGGTCTACTAAAAATGGCATACAGGACCTACAGAGGTATTCTGCCATATGACTGGACAACAATGGGGTCAAGAAGGCACAAACAACTAAAATTTGGCAGACTTGAAGCAATGGAACTTTTGACAAACAATGGCTAAAGTGTAGTGCCCATCCAGTGACTGACAATGTGTGGCAGACATTGAATAGCTGGTTTCTTCAATTCACATCTGTCAAATTTCTTGACATTATTGTCACTATTTATACTCCCCTACCTAAGCACATCTGTTTACTAGAAACCTACTGAACCACATGGTTTCCTGCTTGTTGCAAAACTTGTCATTCTCCCAGTTTCTTTGCTAATGACTTTTATTGATAAATCCTCTGAGATGATTGATTTCTTTCATACACGTTCATTCCCAGACACTGTCCTTCAATCGGCATGGCCTCGTGCCTGTAAGTTATCTCGAATTGATACTTTGACTAATGCACAGGGTACTTTGTTCTCCTCTGATAGTTTCCTAACTGTAACCCCTGTCCTTACTTATCATCCCCATAACTCTACTGTATGTTGAATCATGTTCAAGCATTATTTTCTTTTGCAGTCTGATTCTGAAACTCGTACCACTTTCCAGGACTTCCTTCTGGATGCCTATAGGCGTGATAAAAATATTAACTCTCAAGACGTAAGCCTGTAATAATGGGACAGAGCCTCCACCCTTTAAAGACGTAATCACTTTATAACGGGACTGCATATATACCCTCCAAATTGGACTTGTTTGGTTCGTAAATGACAAGTATTAACTTATTTAACCAGTTAACATTTAGAAATTTGGCTAACGAATTGAAACCATCAGGTTAAACAGCGAGTAGAAGTGTGCTACATTTATTTCAAATTAAAATTCGAACAAGGAAAGTTCAGGTTTTAAAAATTAGCAAAATGACTTCATGTTGCACTAGCAAGAGAGCTGAAACATTCAGCAAACATCAGGCTTTATTATTCTTTGAGTTTTATAATTGGAGATGTTATTTCAATGTAAACAGCGTAAGTGTTTTAGATTATTGACAGTGGAGATTACCGACTTGTTGAAAATCGGAAAAGAAATAGATGCACACCTAATAGAGGTAAGAGCTCAAAAATTCTGAAACTGTTTCCACTGCTCCATTTCTGAAGAGTCAGATAGGTCTAGTGACAGTAAATGATAATCTTGCATTATGTTAACCTTTAGCAAGCCAGATTAAAAACTACGAAACGTCTCCCTGCCACCGGATTATTTTTTGAAAATTTGCGTTATTGATGGTGACTGTTTTGAAAATGTGATAATTTTTTGGTTGTTAGAGATTTAAATAATATTTGCACATATAAATAAAGAATTGAATTCTGCATATATTGGTGTAATTTATGTACGTGTGTACTACAACACTGTAAACTAAATCACACGCAAATCTGTTGTATTTATGTTCTTTCACTGCGAAATTATCAAAATATAGCCGGAGGAACTGTATAAAACATGTAGATTTGCAGTAAAATCCTTCTTTGAGCTTAGGTCTAGTCATTTTTGGTTCCACTTCAACATATTCGATATCAAACATCTACATGTCTCCAAACCAACGCAGCATTCTGTATATTCACTACTGTGAAACTAAATAACTCATGATTCAAGCCACTATTCAATGTTATTTTATTCAAAATACGATGAAAGAAAGGTCTATAAAACCAATCACATCATGGCATCGTACCGGTGTGCAGATGTGGTCAGATTAAGTGCTATAAAATTTGTATCTTCTGGCTAGCCATTGTTACAACGATCATGTCGGATGTAGGAATGAACCGGCTTCAATAGCGCATGTTCCCGAGTAACCAATCAGGCTGTGGGGCGTCTATTATAACGATATCTCATTGGATGGGGTATATAAGTCATACTCCAATGACATTCATGTTGTTGTTTTCGGTATTTATATCAACATAAGAATGTTTCCAGTCGAAAGTGTAATATGTCCACATTACTTCTTGCATGATTTTTATGTGTATTGATATCAATTTTGTTAAGTTATTGATAAGTTTTGATAATGGGGGTCTGTGGCGTCATTTTTCCTTATATGTTTTATATATATTTTCCAATTTACTTACTTTCGTAAAATAATAACTATTATTTCTTGTTTCCGTGATGCATGCGCACACACAAAAATCGAACAAAATTTAATTACGTTTAAACGCTAAAAATATTCCGGCCGGAATCAGTTAAACAGAAAATAGGGCTAGACCTAATGATAATATTGAGTGGAATAAAGTTCATCTTTGGAAATCTAATACTTGGGAATATTTTCTAAATTTTCACAATATTTTGTTTGGTTCTGAAATTGGGAATTGCACACAAATAATGCAATAATGTAACACACTAGACAGTTGATAGATTTACTTCAAATAAACTAATTATGATTAGTAAAAAGCCCGTCAATGCATCTACATGGATATACATGTTTCAAGACAAGCAATATTGAGGGCATGTAGAAGAAATTTTTTTTTTTAAATGTCTGTCCAACTAACGTTCCTGTTTGTGGTGCAATTTTTGTATGTTGTTCTTACAATTCTTATATTGTGTATGAATCCCACATTCAATTATCTTTCCTTTTGATACCTAATATGACTTTCCATAGCTAATACTTTGTCTTGAAGCTTGCGCCTAAATCATGTTGCGGTCCAAAAAGTTAACCTAAAATAATTACATCTTGTTAACCTTTACTGCGATTCGGTTAAGCGTGATCAACAAAAAAAGGTGGCGGCTGTTTATTGTTGTCGGGTGCACTCGCCCAATGAGACATCATGCGAAATAGGCCTACCACAGCCTGTATATAGTTCAGGACATGCACAATCGAAGCCGATACATTCCCACATCATACATGACCGTTGTAAAGATGTCAAGATGGAAGTTACACGTTGTATAGCAATTAATCTGACCACATCTGCACACCGATACGATGCCATGATGGTGGATCGGTTTTATAGACCTTTCTTTCATCGTATTTTAAATAAAATAACATTGTTCGTGGCTTGAATCATGAATTATTTAGTTTCACAGTAGTGAATATACAGAATGCCATGTTGGTTTGGGGACTTGTAGATGTTTGATATCGAATATGTTGAAGTGGCACCAAAAATGACTCTAGGCCTAATCTCAAAGAACGATTTTACTGCAAATCTAAATGTTTTATACAGTTCCCCCGGCAATATTTTGATAATTTTGCAATGAAAGAACATAAATACAACAGATTTGCGTGTGATTTAGTGTACAGTGTTGCCAAGGAATTCGATACGTAAGGCAAGTTATTTTTTCCAAATTTTTTCCCTCTTTATTTGTTATAAAATATATGGGTTTTTTTGTGAAAAACGTTTTACCACTTTCTCACATGTCTGGTATCACACACACACACGTAAATTACACCAATATATGCAGAATTCAATTCTTTATTTATATGTGCAAATATTATTTAAATATCTTTAACAACCAAAAAATTATCATGGAGAACATACAACAAAAAAACGTATCGGTACACTCATAAAGACAATCCCACATATTCTGAGCATGGCAAGCACTCACAAAAATATACAAGAACATCAACAAATTCTCACCTCCATAGGGTCCCTGACCACGAGCTGCATAGCCTCCACCCTTCATTGCTCCGCCTCCAAAATCTCCACCATAGTTAGTTCCAAAACCACTTCCGCCACCACCCCAGCTGTTGCCTAATAAATGTGTAGGGAATAAACAGCATTACATATTACATTTCTAGTCACCAATTAAATAAATTGACACTTATGCAAGATATACCTACAACAGTTTGCAGAATAAGTTCATTAATACTGCAACCGTATAAATATAGAATTACTGAAACTAGCTCATCCTGGATAGTACATCATATACAATATGGAGTCACTACAGAGATTATATATATATATATATATATATATATATATATATATATATATATATATATATATATATATATATATATATATATATATATATATATATATATATATATATATATATATATATATATATATATATATATATATATATATATATATATATATATATATATATATGTCACTGATGTTCCTTGGTAATGGTTTATAAGTACGCTCTAGAGTCAGCAAAGTGCTCAAGCTCTCTAAAGTATAGCACATTATAGTTCAGTCATGCCAATATATGCAATTCAAATACTTCCTTTATTTCATCATTCCAGTTTATACATTAGGCAGTTAACAATTTCAGTCCTGACTGATAAGGAAAAACCCAGGGCAAGGGGAATAACTTCCCACAAATAAAAATATTGTACAAGAAAAATAATAAAAGATACAATTTGTAATCAATATTTATTATAAGTTTGATTAATAGATACATGAAAGAAGTACTGATATGTGAACATATCTTTGTGAATATCACATAATATAAGTTTACTTGTCATATAACAAAAGAGAGGAGAGAAAATGAGCAGTTTCCTGTCAGCTTGCTTTACTTGTGTCAATTTGCTGATAAATGTTCAATTAAAAAGCTGCCTCCCTTACACAGCATGACAACATATTCTAGTCCATCTTTCATCCATTTGTCTAATTATCCAGCATACACCTAACATTTAGAGATATCCAGAATGAGGATCCACAGAACATACAATCGTTTTTCATATAGGTCTGCTGTGTGGAGTCAGCCTGTAAAAGCTATCAGAGCTTCACCAATGCTAATAGCTTATTCACCAATGCATTAGCTCTCTGGACTTCGTTACAATAAGATCAACCAGAGTTCTAATCTTCAAAATTACATCTAGTCCTTGTACCATGAACTTAGAATTATTATGAAGATGAAAATATGTGTTTATAATTTCAAATATATTTATAAACCACACACTACACCACAGAAGTTTGAAGTTATGGAAGTTACTTTCATGAGTGATTCTCTTGGCGTGTCGCTCCGTTGAGTGAGAGAGTACATATGGGAAACCAAGTACAGTGAAGTCAAATCCTCTACAACTTTAAAAAAAAGTTTTGTTATTTCTCAGGAAATTGATCAATAGTGACATAAATCAACTGTACTGACTATTCTTTATCATTACTAGGTCATGGGGGAGGGGGTGTGCGTGTCAAGCTACAACTATTATTACTTTTAACTCCTACATCCTCAACTAATTTCCCATCAATGTTGTTTGTTTGTTTTGCGTTCGCTCCATTGTAACCATCATGGATATCCGTGCGGTTTCCGCCGGGAGCGTGATTACACTCTGCCACCGTTATGCGCCTTGTAGGCCTAGCACATCAGATTTCAGCATGCCTTGACAATTCGGGCGGGCTACCCTTAGCCTGTGACAGCCTCTATATCTGTCCCCAGGCACGGGTAGTGGCGACTCTTCGCCCAGACGATTTTTGCTCTCGTCTGACTCGCACGAGGTATTCCACTATCTATGAACTTGCCTTGTGTAATTGGGCGTGCTGTGCCCATTGGGTACTGAACCGTTTCTCATCCGTGAGCCTGATTCCTTAGGGGAAGAACTCAACAGAGGAGTTGGACCCTGGCTCTTTCGCCTTCTTAGCCGAGGTGTCATTCACCGACATCGTGTACCCCTTGTCCAAGTTTGAGAGCAAGACGTTCTCGAGCTGAGCGTCCGTGTCCCAATAGCGCCTGAGCCCATAGGTACTGAACCCTTTCTCTCTTCAAATGTATTTCGGGTGTAGGAAAACCTGACAGTAGGGTTGGGCCAGGGCTAAATCGTTGTCCCTTTTGTGCCTGAGCCCATCGGTAACGGAACCCTTTCTCTCTTCAAATGTATTTCGGGTGTAGGAAACCTTGACAGTAGAGTTGGGCCAGGACTACCATCGTTGTCCCTTTCTTGCCTAAGCCCATCGGGTACAGAACCCTTTCTCTTCGCGGGCATATTTCCGGTTTAGGAAGGCTCGACATTAGAGTTGGATTAGGTCTTCTTGCTTTACCAAACGCCAATGAATGGGTCTGGGTCTCTGCTTGTAAGGAACACAGGTAACTAGAAGCTCGTCTCGAGATGACGGAGCTGGTAGTTCCCCTTTCCTAGGGACTTTTCACTTTCTATTTGCAGTTCACGCTGCCCTCTAGCGCTGTTCTGCCATTTCATTGTTTCATTGTACTCGGTATGAAATCTATTTGTCTCTCGCCATGCATCTACCTTTACGTGCATTTTACATTGGCCGCCCCTTCAATGTTCGGACTGGACTGCCTTGCTTCACTGTATGTCGACAGTGTCGCTATATGTGGTGATGCTGGTGGTGTCGGAGATATTGTCAGTCTCTTGTGCAGTCTAATCTCTTTCCATCTGCTGCCTCCACATTCTCGAACACGATCCCCAAATGATTTGGCCAGAATCAGCTCGAGCTGCTGTATTTCTGTTTCCAGGGTGCACCGCGTGGAGGTACATTTGGGATCTTGGTTATCTGCTAACCCTGGGTCCGCCTAGAGCAATGCGTTCCCTTTGCACCCCGGTGTACAGATGATGTTTCACTTTGCTATGACCAGTTCTGAGGCACAGCAGGATATCCTGGTCTCTTCTGTGACAGTATCTACTGGATCACTACTCTTTGAAAATAATTGTGAAATGAATTAGAACTGCCCTCAATTTAGTTTTCCTGTGTAGCTGTAGTGTTGTTAGGACAGAGTGCATTTGTTAGTAGTACAATATTCCTATGCATGTATTCTTTATGTTGTAAGATCATTTCTGCTTTCTTGAGAGCTTCATAGTTTCACTTCCAGTACTGTCCCCAAATTGCCAAAGAGTGGCAGATGTGCTCTGCGGGACCGTTTGACATGGACATTGGTGCTGTGTTCCATTCCACTGTATTTTTTAAAGAAATTTGCCAAATTCTGCATGTTTCCTATTAAGGAGTTGCAGGGAAGTGGATTGTGTATGATAATGACTGCATGTTCTTACTGTCACGACACCATCATCAACTAGTGAGTTTTTTTAATGTATCGTAATAGACAAAAACAAATCCTGAACAGTAGTTGAGCTCATAGCCATGCACCACACTATTATTAACTCTGATATTAACTCTTAGTAATTACTCTGAGAGATGGCATGTCATCGCCACATACTACTTCACCCCATAACTTCAGTAGTCACCTATGACATGCATGAAAGGTAGTGTTGATATTCTTTGCTCCCCTTTCTGACTGTGGCAACACAGAGGTGATTAATATTGCTCACATTTTCTGCATAAACATTGATGAGATGTAATAGGACATATCCTTGCATGATTCCTTTTTTTTCCATACAGAATCAATCTGATGTTTCACTATCTACTCTGACAAATTGTTGTTCTTGGTGAAATGTTTTAGTGTGAATTAGTGTAGTGGAAACTGATGTCTCTCAAGTGCCTGGCAGCTCTGTGTACCTCTCCATACATACTTTAGCCGAAACTGTTCCTGGAGGTTGCACTGCCATACACAACCAGATAAGAATAGCTATGCATGAGCTGGAATGCAGTCGGGGATCCAAATAGAATCCAGGTCTTGCTCTATGGGCTTATAAGAAAGTTAATTATGCTAGTGTAACACACTACAGACTTACTGTAGTCACCATATCCGCCACCTGATCCTCCCCAACTTTGTCCAGCATATCCACCTCCATAGCCTCCACCACCACTGTAGCCTGCTCCACTGCCTCCTCCTGGGAATGTTGAAAATTAATTAAGGTATCTGATGGACATGTTCATGAAACTGACAATTAACCATACAATATGAAACATGACAAAACACATGACTATGTCAACACTCAACCCATCATATCTAGACACACAAACAGGGGCAAGACTAATAGTTGTATTATTCTATACTAATTCTACCGTAAGCATATAACATTTATATTTGACTGCTCAACTTATGTCCATGTGTCAACTCTATATCAATATGGCCCCACTAATAGATAGGCATTCTTGTCATTAGATATGTCTGCTGGAAGTGATCATAGCTTTGAATTCTCACTATGAATGTATTGTTACTTGGACTGTCACAGGTAGTTAGGTAGTAAACACTTGGGCTGCCACTAATAGTTAGTGAGTTAACACTTGGACTGTCACAGGTAGTTAGGTAGTAAACACTTGGACTGTCACAGGTAGTTAGGTAGTAAACACTTGGACTGTCACAGGTAGTTAGGTAGTAAACACTTGGACTGTCACAGGTAGTTAGGTAGTAAACACTTGGACTGTCACAGGTACTTAGGTAGTAAACACTTGGACTGTCACAGGTAGTTAGGTAGTAAACACTTGGACTGTCACAGGTAGTTAGGGAGTAAACACTTGGACTGTCACAGGTAGTTAGGTAGTAAACACTTGGACTGTCACAGGTAGTTAGGTAGTAAACACTTGGACTGTCACAGGTAGTTAGGTAGTAAACACTTGGACTGTCACAGGTAGTTAGGTAGTAAACACTTGGACTGTCACAGGTAGTTAGGGAGTAAACACTTGGACTGTCACAGGTAGTTAGGTAGTAAACACTTGGACTGTCACAGGTAGTTAGGGAGTAAACACTTGGACTGTCACAGGTAGTTAGGGAGTAAACACTTGGACTGTCACATGTAGTTAGGGAGTAAACACTTGGACTGTCACAGGTAGTTAGGGAGTAAACACTTGGACTGTCACAGGTAGTTAGGGAGTAAACACTTGGACTGTCACAGGTAGTTAGGGAGTAAACACTTGGACTGTCAAAGGTAGTTAGGGAGTAAACACTTGGACTGTCAAAGGTAGCTAGGGAGTAAACACTTGGACTGTCACAGGTAGTTAGGGAGTAAACACTTGGACTGTCAAAGGTAGCTAGGGAGTAAACACTTGTCAACACTCAACCCATCATATCTGGACACACAAACAGGGGCAAGACTAATACCGTTAAATTCTGAATATAAACCCATCCGATTGTAGGCCGAGAACCTAATTATCCCTTCCCAAAAGTGGAGAAAGTCGAAGGTCCGACTATAGACCGACATCCCCAACGTAACAAAGCCGGCAATAATGAACTTCATCATCATAAGAAAGAACCGACATGCTAAATGGAAATTAACACAAACTTTTGCAACTCTAAGAAAATGGCATTCCTTTCATTTGCTTCACTCATGTAACTTGAATGAATCAAGGAATGAAACCCCGGTGGCTACTGTATTCTGGAACAATATATCCGAAAATAATGAATACCCCCTAGGCTGACTTCCCTATCCATGACTATAGACGGTTTATGAGGTGGCAAGACTTTGGGGAACAAAGTTTTTCCTGAATGAATTGTCTGTGTTGGGTGTCTGGGCCTTATGACTCGGAACAGCGCTAGTGAATAGTAATTACTATGTAACTATTATGTCACCAGCTTCTGACAGTGACGTTTAAGTGGGAAACAATGAAAGGCAAGACAGCAAGATCATGTTTGTTTTTATAAGATACAGAAGAGTTTGAACTTTGTTACTGGTTATGTTTACCATGTGGGGAGAATATGGTAATAAAATAAACATAACAGAGGATTGTGAAATTGATCTAGTCTTCCACTAAATGTACAGTGGTTGGGGGAGGGAATCAATTACGGCGCAATTTTACTACAAAATGCCTATGTGTTGTGATTTGGAACCTCGTTTGAAATCTTCTATAAAGAAAGATTGCATTTAGTCACTTATCTGAATGGCATCACATAATGTGAGGGAAACTTGGATTGGTTGAGCCGATTGAAATAGGTAGGGCCAGTAGTCCATCTGTGGCCTCAGTGGGCTGGACTAATTAACAGAATATAAGGCTGACTTAGCTAGCCAAGAATACTGCACAAGTAGTTTAGCTTCCAGTTCATACATTTTTATTGTCATTGTGATTTTATTCCTGTAAGTGTAAGCAGGAAAGATGAATGGCCAGACAAAAACATGCCAAATCACGTTTGTTTTTAAAAGATACAGAAGAGTTTGAACTTTGTCTGACCTGTATGTTTACCTTATACAGTAATATAAACTGAGGCACAGCTCAGACAGTTTCACTATTGATTTATCTCCCCCATTCCCCTCCCTCCAACACTGCCTAAGCTGCAAAGTTTTGGATGTCAAAAATGTGAGTGTTTGTGCAAGACCATAGTATGTAGAGTAAGACCACTGTACAGAATTAATTAGGACTTCATTCTATGTTTCTGATTATTGTCTTGGTCAATATTTATACTCAAAATCTGCCTTTGAGGTGTTGTTTTAAATTTTCTGTACACAGGTATTATAGCCTAGTAGATGGTCAGTAACTGTTGTAACATTTGCTTTACTGCAACAAGAAAGTGGTGTGACAGTGTTTAGATTACTGGTAGTTAGTGTTTCCCTACACAAACAAGACTAGGCTACCCATCAGCTTAGGCTATGGTATTTCATTTGTTTTTTCCACAGACCATTAACATATTTTGGTCAATAAATAACATCAGATACTGGTATACTTTTCTGACCAATTTCGATGATCAATTGAAACCTTTATGATAGAAATATATGTACTATAAACGGTTAAAAAAAACCGGTAATACCCATTGCTAAAAATAGCGTTTCCGGGAAATTATTCTAAAAAATGGCGGCGTGTCTGAAATAACGATATAGACCTAGTGAGTGAGTTTTTATCAAGAAATATCGGAGATTTTGAAGGAAATATTGTATGATATATAGAAATTAATGTAATTAGAAGCCTAGCATTATGGTAAGTACGCTCTAGATTGCTGGTGAGCCCTAGTCATTTTATCCTGGCTTAATATATTGGGACATGTGACTAATTTTTTTAAAAGTGTTTTTCTCCTTTTTTACTGTGATTTGGACGTAATTTTTTTTTAAATTTGATCTTACTCTCGAAAATAAGCCGAGGAGTATGAAGTCATCTGTTTTTTGTCCAAAAGTTCTCGGGTTATACACGGAATTTAACGGTAGTTGTATTATTCTATCGTAAGCATATAACATTTATATTTGACTGCTCAACTTATGTCCATGTGTCAACTCTATATCAATATGTCCTCACTAATAGATAGGCATTCTTGTCATTAGATATGTCTGCTGGAAGTGATCATAGCTTTGAATTCTCACTATGAATGTATTGTTACTTGGACTGTCACAGGTAGTTAGGTAGTAAACACTTGGACTGTCACAGGTAGTTAGGTAGTAAACACTTGGACTGTCATAGGTAGTTAGGTAGTAAACACTTGGGCTGCCACTAATAGTTAGTGAGTTAACACTTGGACTGTCACAGGCAGATATTGAGTGAACACTTGGGCTGTCACAGGTAGTTATTCAGTGAACACTTGGGCTGTCACAGGTAGTTATTCAGTGAACACTTGGGCTGTCACAGGTGGGCTGTCATAGACAATTCGCAGCACACAATCCCTTTCACTGTAACAAGTCTATGAGGATTTTTGCAGACACAATGGTTTTAGTCAGTGATGTAGTTCCAGTTTATTAAAAAGATCATTCCATTATGAGAGCACCAATAATTGGATAAATACAGCATTGATATTAGATTTAATGATTTTTTTTCAATGAGATCTTCAACATTGGTAGTTCATGGTACCCAGGCCCAAACGACATTTGGGTTGTTGTATCAAATATTTGTTCAGTTTATCTGAGATAACAGCTAACCCTAACCCTACCAACAAAACTGACATCATTACATTCAGTAACCATTCCTTTATTTCAACACACAAACATTATACACACTTTTAAAAATAAATAAGTTATTGCATTTTCTAAACATCCTCCATAAATAGCATGTACGGTCACATAGAGAATGCAGTGGCAGGCGGAAATTACCCTCTTTTTTTTTTACGCAGTGTGGTAACGGCTATACTGAAACAAATTTTGCTTCATGCTACTCAACATCAGAAAGTTTCAAGTCAGATTTTTATTAGTAGATTTTTAATAATTACTTAAAGTAATACTCAAACTATAAGTCAAAAATAGAACCAGTTTGCAAGATTTAACTGAAAAAGGAGTGGCAGAAAATGTGTTATATATACGAGTTATCTGAATAGAAACCTACCATATGATCCATTAGTGGCATAACCTCCACCTCTTCCTCTACCTGCCATACCTCCACCACGGGTTGCTCCTGCTAGATAAGAACACAGTAAATAAGAATATAGTACATCAGTTTATCTCATAACCTACTCTATATGGCACCTCTCATATTTTTATACTGCCCTGTATTAGCACTTATTTCTCTTTCCTCGTTCTCCATTCAGTCACAGGCTGATATGGAGTTCATCAATGAACTGGACTGTGCTTGTCCGACATAGCTGTTTCAGATAGCCATAGTTTTCTAATTGTGATGTACAGTGGGGTAGTTGTATCAAATATATGTTGTTTTCTGGAGCTTTTCCACATGTCACACATCAATGTCACAAACTCCAAACTTACAAAATCTGCGTTCGTTCTCATACTCCAGCAGATCAACAGGATGTAGTTCGGAGAACGGAATGAGTTGTGTCATGGTTTACAGCATGGCTGCGATATCTGCGCATTTCGGCCTGACAATCCGGCTTCAGCATGACTTTGGGTCACTGACCCTGTATGGGATGGGGCAGTCAACTCCATCCCATAACCTCCTTAGTCACCATATACGACATGCATGGAAAGTAAAATGTTGCTATTCTTTGCTCCCCTTTCGGGCCTGACAACACACGGAGACTTCGGAAATGTATTTTGAGACTATCTAAAAATAGCACAGTATCTCCAAAGAAACAATTTTTACTAGACCGTGAAAGTAACTTGAGCACCTTGTGAACTTAACCTAGAGTAATGCGTTCTCTTTGCACCCCTAGTAGACAGTGAAAGTAACTTGCATATTATATAGGACTCTTGCGGGAGGGGTTGGGGTGGTATTTGTCGAGTTAACTATAGAAACTATTGTGCAGCTTTATTCCGATGGCTATAGCTTAGATATGATTTACATAGAACTGGTGTCATGTGACCATGTCAACACTCATTGCTTAACCCTTTCACCACAATATCCATATTGTCAAACCCCCCATCACAATCTTCAAAATGCATTTTCTTTCAAACTGTTCATATCACACTCAGACTTGGAAGATCAACAGAAAAATTAACACACATGAAAATATAATTTAATACATATATATTTAACTATTAGGGTGCCAGATTAAAATTACAGTTTCTCCCTGATGATGAATTAATAAATTGGATCTCAGAACACTTTGCTGGTGGTGGCAGGTTTTTTGAGGCTGGCAACACTTTTGGGCAATGGTTGTACTGTATTGTTCTTGATGTATATTTTATGCAGTGCCAGTAGCAAATAGCATTGGAGGGATGCTGGAGGAAATAAACATACTGGCACCTCCCAAACCTCAGTGTGTTTTCATCCATACAACCCTTCTAACCCACTCACATAATCCTCCTAATAAGTAAATAATTAATAAAAATAAGAATTGTAAAGAGAAAAGGGAAACAAACCAAAGGTAAGTATTAATCACGTTATGCGATTGAACCACGTTAAATATTTATTGAATTTAGAATCCAGAAGCCTTGGCAGGACCAGGCCAAATGACCTCACTTATAGCCCATGGGTTTGATATTTCCTCATTCCTGTTACAGAGAGTAAATGTGATCATGAATGCATCAAGTCAATGTCTCTAACTAAAAACTAAAAGGCATAAATATGAAATAGTGAAACTTGCAAACTACGACAGTACCTTTCTCTGGACTACATCTTCCATTCTGTTAGGAGTGAATTAATGATCAAGAAGGTAACTGCAAATTACATACCTTCCATTTGGTCTTTAGAAACTGCTTTCTTGACTTCAACTTTTCTAGTATTTAATTCATGTCTTTTCAACACTGAAATAAATATTGCAATAATATGTATGTAGAAATATTTCAATTCATGTTATAACAAGGCACAAATAAAAAGATGACTTTTACTATTACAGACTACATGGGATCTTAAATAGTGACTCTTATTTGATGGTCATAAATATGAAATTGCAATCCATAAAATTCCATGCAGATGAATTCATGTGTTCATATATGAATTCATGAGACCATACAAGTACTAATACTGCAGGCAGCAGACCACAAAATATGGAGAATCAAAATCTCTGCCCTAGTGCTGCATGTGGCACAGAAGGAACAAACTATCAGATGATTATTTTAAACAACACTGATTTGTTGGAATTGATTAGTATTTATGAGATTTCAACTTCAGACCTTACAAATAGCTTCCGTCACTGTGAAATGGGACAATTTTATTACTACAAAAAGATCAGTCTTGCCTTTGCTACTCGTTACTTCTCTTTTGTATCCGAGAAGACACGAGCTATCACAAGGTTTAATCTTCATGTCAAAAGTGTTTTACTTACGCACTGCTCTGTCGACTGAATCATAGTCTTTATAAGTGACAAATGCAAATCCTCTGACTTTGCCTGTGCTCTTGTCCGTAACAATATCAACACTTTCAATTTTACCAAACTGGCCAAAGACATCTCTCATCTGCTCCTCTGTTGTGTCATCTTTCAAGCCACCAACAAACATTTTCTTCACAGATTGGTGGTTACTTGTTCCAGTGGACTGAATGAAAGACATGAACAAACTACATATATATTTAACAGTTAACATTTACAAAACTGTAGTATTGTTAATTTAAAATGAATGTAAACGTACATTGTACTCACCATAGTCATCATCATCTTTGTCCTAATATGAACAATGGTAATAGTGATGGCATTCTGAAATCTTTGACCAAAAAGTATTTTTCTGATGTCATGTTACAATGTGGAGAAATTAAAAAATGTCCAGCCTTTAACATTATTAGTCTAGGCCTTATGGTGGCCACCTCTTTTTACACCTGCTTTGCTCTGCGTGATTATTTTAAAAGTTGACTTCATTTCTCATCCAATGACTAAAGCTTACTATGTTTAACGTTTATTAATATAGTTTTGTTGTCCTGCAAGGGTATATATTATATATCTTATGTCTTTACAATGATAGATGTATCACTTCCGATATATTGTTTCCATATGTTCACTATTATATTGATGTTATCTAAATCCTTGTTTTTCTCGTCTACCCATGGCTTTGTTTTAAATTCTTCGTATGTCTCTATTCATAATCCAATGAATCGTAATGATAAATAATTATAATAGATTGAATGAAACGTAACCCATCTTTCTGCCAATATTCTTCTTCCACTTTCAATATATGGTCTTCACATTTTATCCATAATTATTTGTCAATGACGGACAGTATATTATATGCAATTTTCAGAACATCATTAAGTTTGAAGGTTTATTTTTCCTTTGCCACTGCTCCTTGAATTTTAGCATAAACAAATTCCATTGGATTTAAATGTGAATGGTACGGTGGTAATCTTAGACATCTATAGCCATGCTCCTCTATAATTTTATCAATGTGGAAAAGTCTTTGCACTGTGTGCATTCTTTACCAACATTAACTCCAGTTTCATGTCAATTTCAGTAAATGGATTATGTATTTCTTTAAGCCATATTTTGTATCTCCTCCATCATAGATGAGGATGTAAGGATCTTATCTTCACACGTTACAACATTATGGTAGGAAGCATTGTCCATAACCAGACAGGAGAGACTAATGATGAAAATAGCTTTTTCTATCTACTCTCTAAATATATGACAATTCATCTCAGCATGGTAGTCTCGATTATCGGTAGATTTGGAAATGACACCATAATAAAAACATGAATATACGTCTATCAATCAATAAACCCGTAACCTGTCAAGATCGTAGGGGAACCACATTGAATGCATCAGCACACAGTCCTCCAGCGATTTCTATCTTCAAAGATGCAGATGAGGAAAAATTGTGTGCTATCCATTCCTTGATGTTGTCTGTCCCTGCCTTTATTTACCCTCTGTGTCTTCCTCCGACAGTTTCCTGCAGTATTGTTTTTGACAAGAAATCATTCTTGCATACATGTCCAAAATATGAGATACACCTTTGAAAAAACTGAAGTTTAGCTATTATTTGATATAACTATGAAATCTCTTTTTTTTTTTAAAGTTTACTAAATTTCGTACTCATGAAACAATTTCTGTTTCAAGAATAAGGTATTTGGTGTGCACGATAGGCATTTCACAGCAATCTAACTCACTGATGAAGTCTTATTTTATTATGCTTTTATCTTGCAAGTATATTTATACTTTGCCAACACTAAAAGATTTGGAGAGGGGGAAAAAACTGATAAACAAATAGGATGCATTTCCCCTCATTGAAAAAATATATGGTAATTTATACTGTAAACCTATCTACTTTTATTGCTATATAAAAAGAAGTATTACTAACTTAAAAACAGTATTTATAGTGAGTGTTGCGATAAAATTGTTCAGTCTAAATAATAATTAATCATAAATCTTCAACGTAGTTATAAAATGATACACCTATGCAAAATATGAAGCCCAGTAATTAAGAAGATAATAGACAATATCTGTGATCAATCAGATGTATCAGAAAAAAACAGATCAAGTCAATAAGAAAGCCACAAACACTAATACAAGATGACTATCACATTAACGAACAGATCAGAACAAGTTCTTGATTAGAAACTGGTTTCTCAGCATGCAGGGCATTCTCATAAGCGAGTCCCAGTCAGATGTTGATTGTGTGATTTAACTCTACGCCTCAGACCAGGACACAACAGACTCTGTAGTCACATGTACACAAAATTTTTAATGGCTGTGTGTATATTTCGAAAGGCAGCACAGAGTGCTAAACATATAATTCGAGAGTGTTCTGAGTATGAAACGGCAAGGCAAATATATTGGTCAGAGGAAACAACAATGGAATTAAAGTTCTATGTTCCACTGTGTGAACTACTACTATGTGTGAAAGACTTTATTCAGGAGACAGAATTACAGATATAGACATGTTTCAATTGAACGAAATAAAAATACCGGTACCCTCTGATGGTTTTCTGCAAAGAGTCTCTCTCAAAGTTCCTCTTTAGCCATCAGTACCCATTTCACTGCTTGTAGAAGCAGTCTGTCTTCATTCATTATTTGTACTTTGATATAAGTTCATCATTTTCTTATTGCTTGGGCACCAAATTCTTTTTTCATGGTTTCGAGACAGCAAAAACAATAACACCTTGAGTAATTACTACTTTAAAAGATTAGATCTACATTGAATACAAACAACATACATCACGTGGCATTGCTCGTTTGGTTTCAACTTCTCTGTTGTCAATTTTATGTGGTCGGTTATTCTGAGCTTCATCAATCATGGATGGTTCTTTGTATGTGATAAAACCAAAACCCCTCGACCTGAAGACAAACATTAACAAATATTGGAACATTCTGTATATATTTATACAACCATTTCTTTGCACAAAACAATATGCCAAATTTAAACCGCTGACAACTACAATGACACATTTTGCTATCTGTTTCACTAGATATCTAGGGCTTTCTTTATAGGAACTAGGCCTCTATGTTTGGAGTAGTTAGCAGTTACAGAATGTTGTCATGCTGTGTAATGGAGACTGCTTTGCAGCTTTAATTGGGGCATTTATCAGCAAACAAACAGACAAGTAAATGAAGCCAGCATGAAACTAGTGCTCATTTTTTTCCCTCTCGCATGTTACATGACAAGTAAACTTATCTTACATGATATTCACAGATCAGTAAATCTGTCTTATCTATTATTTGGACTTTGAACCATCATAAAATTTGATTGCAAATTGTATTTTAGATTAATTTTCTTGCACAATCACTTCTGAGGAACTGAATTTTTCCTGAACAGCTGGGATTGAAAGGGTTAACCATATTTTGATGGTAAATTAGTGGTTTTGTTTAAGCATGAAATATTTTGCCTAGAAAAGCATTTCAGTCGAAAAATTTTGTGTTGGTGACCACATCTTGAATGGGATAAGCTACTAACTTTTTAAATATTGAAATGACAATATAAAAAAAAATTATTCATTTTTACATAGAACTAAAGTAACATTCTGCAATCAATGTATTCAGTTTGAAAATGAAAGATATTTTTATGGGGTGCAAAACTAATGAGAAATGATATTAATATTATAAAACACTATAGACCTGTAATTTAAGTCAGTTCCAGTCTCCCTTGGAATTTCATTCATTCTCCTTTTGCGCAGAAGTTAGTGCATAGGGCAGAGGTCAGATCTCTCCAATTCTGTCTGTTCAAAGCTATTCTGTGCAGTTCTTGAATAGTATGGATATTGGTTGTTTTACTTTCTCTAAGTATTGTTCTTCTGATTGTTTCTTTTGGTCTACCCCTTGCTCTTTTGCCTGTAGGTACCCATTCAAGTGATTGGTGGTGTATTCTGTTGGTGTCTGCGCATAGGACATGCTGATGTAGGACCAACAGCGTTTTCTGATAACATCTGTGATGAATTTCATATCACCCTGTGAATGGTAAACTTACCTAGTTGTCAATGTGGTGAAACCTCGACCTCTCATTTTTGGTTTCCAGACACCCAATCTTTCTCTTTTTAAAACTAAGAGATACAAAAATTTTAGCGGTGAGCCAATCAGTGAGAGGGATGTTCATGAAGTTTAAACTTTACAGCAACATTGTCAGAAACTTCTGCATTGTTTACATGTTTCCCAGTGCTTTCGGCAGACATATCATGACCATATTTGGCGCTGTGGTACATTATTGTTAATGTCACATGATCAGGAATATGCGCAGTAGAAGCAAGCACAACATCACGTCCGTCCTGGTTCTTTCTTTGCAAATTTGTGAGCTGCAGCAAGCAGTGAAAATTTGTGTTCTAGCGCATACCAAGACAAGTGTTTTCAATCATGCACATCATCTTTGTCAAGATAATAATGGATGATTCTGATGAGGAAAAAATGGGATTCACAGAGGAAGACGTAGTTATAGGTTACACTTTTGGCAGCGTGGCTGATGACATTTTGGAAGATGAAGATGGTGATTTAATGAGAAGACTCATTGTCTTCAGGTTAGTCATATTTGACGTTGTGACTTTTCTGAAAATGTTGGGCATATAGACTTAGCTGATAACATTAGTGAAGTAGATGCGTTTCATCTGTTTATGACAGATGATATTATCCAACGTGTTAGTGAATCAAAGGGACAGGACACATCTTGTGTGAACTGAGAAAGGAAGTCACAGCTGATGAGATGACGTTTGCTGCTCTTGATGGGACTCAAACATTCATCCTATAATTTTATTGGTGCAATGACGATCTTCAGATGTCTGGGTTCAGGAATGTAATGAGTAGGAACAGATTTTTAGCTATGCTTTCATTTCTGCACCTTGTGGACAACACAAAAGCTGTTCAACATGGGCAACCCGGCCTAAGCAATGCATTAAAAATACAATAGTTTATTGACAAACTTCTTCCTCGTTTTCAACAGCATTATAGTCTCTCAATGATAGAACTAGTCTTATGCAGCACATGTCCATGAAACCCTCATAGTAGGGTATGAAGGCTTGGACACTGGATGACTCAAAGACTACTTATTATCTGGAACTGGAAGCTGTACCTTGAGAAGGAGGTCAATGTTGACTATATCAAAATCCCTTGGGTTGGTTCAGTGTTGTGACTCGTTTGGTTGCCCCCTCTATGGTAAGAGCCATGATGTCTATGAGGACAAGTTCTTTTCTCGCCTTACCTTTTCAAGGAGCTTGCAGAGAAACAGATTGGCACTTGTGCCACTGCATATTTGAATGGCAGAGGGGTTCCCAATGCGATTAAGTCTGCAGAGCCCATGCCTGGTATTCCACCTATTATTGCTAGAGATGTCAACATTCTCTACAGATCATGGTATGTCAGCTTGATGCTCTTAATTCTCCATCCTTCGACCCCCCCCCCTGTAGTTTTAGTTTTTGTATGGTTTTGCAGCCTGTTATTTCCCTTCTTTAAGTATGGTGTTTTTTTAAAGTTGCTTTAGGCATTCCTCATTTTTGTTACACTGAGGTGTCCACACAAAGGCTTGTTCGTTTATTCTGTTTACACCTAGTCTTAACTTTTAGGTGAAATCTGTTGCCCAGAGCATGGAACGTGATTCAACAAAAAAAAATCCAGATTTGTTGTTTTTTTTAAAGAAAATGTTATGGCAACAGAATAGCCATATTATTTAATTTCCTGTTTCTGTTGCTAAAATGGCTGCAGGAGATGTCATGTGATTATGATTTTGAATTCCGGACAATCTATAGCCATCGGCATAGAGGCGAAGCGACATGAATGTGAATCATGTTTTATATACTTTTAATTTCATCGTATATTCAGTGAAATCATTATTTATTCTGATTAGAAAGTGTAAATCTTGAGAAGTTCAAATAAATTAAATAAAATAGACCACAAGGTTTTCATTATGTAAAATATATAATATTCAACAGATATGAAGAGACCAAAAATACAGGTCTAGATATAGATAGATCTAAATCTGACTTTATCACTTTCCCGTATCAAACACACACAAACCAATATATGCAGAATTTAATTATTAATTTATATGTGCAAATATTATTTAAATATCTGTTAACAAACAAAAAAAATTATTGTGATTTCAAAATAGCCACCAACAATTGCGTAACATTTCCAAAAACAAATTCTGCGGCAGTCAGCGGTTGGAGACAAAATATGTAATGGTAAACATCGGATATTAACGGTTAAAACGTGACTCAAGTATTTCCATTTGCGTTCCTCGTGACGTTTAAAACATATTCTTGTTCTGCTTCTTTAAATATTTGTGACTAAATCGTTCCATTTTATGATCAGTTTCCATAAAACTCTAAAAAAAAACAATGAACACTTGTTTTCAAAGTTGTTTAATTTTTGTCTGTTGCTTGAGTTCATTTCCAGCTTTCACTTCCATACGTTAATATTAGAATACAGTTGAATAGCTTTGGTGTTTCTTCCTAGATCTTTCGATTTCCAGATATCATAGTTTAGTGAATGTGCTAGCAGCTACTACTATGAGTATTTATTTCATTGAATCTCCATCCACAAACATTCGGCTGCCAAAGTAATTGAAGTTTGTGACTTTTTCCAGAATTTGGTTGTTAACTGAGATGTTTGTTGAACTATAAGTTCAATAATTTTTAATTTGGATGTATTGATCTAGAGGCCAATCTGATCTGCGAGTGTGCATAGTTTGTTGGTTATATCTTGTGTTTATTCATGTAAGATTTCGATATCCGCAAAAACAAGCTCATTTAAACTTGTTTTTAAGCCATTGAATATTCGCTTTATGGTATGACAATAGGAGAGTTAATTTAATGACATCTGAACACACCATTCCAAATATCATGATGCTAATGTATGGGATGTGGATAAACCATGCGCTCTAGTCTTATTCCATTCATATGGGAGGTGGTCATGTGGACAAGCAGCTAACATATTTGTTAGCCAACAGCAACTTGCTTCGTGAATTCACTAATCCTGTGGAGAGCCAAATATACTGGCCGAGTCAAGGCGGTAAAATTTTACTGGCAGATTATTCATGGGCTTCTTGAGGGTTGCATGTCTAGGCCTTCTACTCACAGTGAAATAAGAACTAGTAATCCACTAGTCATAGAATTCTGGCAACCCTTTGGTTGCAACTCCTAAGCAGTTGGACAGTGGCAGGCTTTCTACTCCTGAGTGTGTGGTCTGTTCCAATCAGGAAAAGAAGCGCCGTTAGATCCAGCACTGGTGCCCAGTGCCCATGTCCCTGCCTTCACAGATACCATACAGAAGTCAATTATAATTTGACTACTTCAGGGCTCGACAATGATTAGATAAGTATATGTTCCTTTTTTTTAAAAATATCTTCACAATTTCCTAAAATCATTGGTATGGAAAAAAACAATTGCTGTATTAAATGTGCAAAAAATTATTTATAAATGTCTTTAAAAAGTTTTCCAAAGATCCATGTCTTTATTTTGCATGGTTCTTTTGCCAAAAATTGTCACCGCCACTTCTTAACATCATTCGCATGACACATAAAAGCATTTGTTTACACAAATTTGCAGTACTCAATTCTGCATTTAAATACGCAGAATTTATTTTTAGAGTCTCTAACAACAAAGTTATAAGTTAGTTGTTCGATCATTGTCATTGCAGCGAACGCAGAGACACAAAAGTACATTCAAGCAGAAAAGTTTCAGTGTATGCCAAGTCATCCAATGAAGGAAAGATTCCAAAATCTAGCAATGGGGCGACTGAAAAGGAGCAGCTTTATCCATCAAGCTAAACAACTCCGTAGACAACTTACAGACCAACCTGAAGTTGACAGCCCCTTAAGGTCTGTACCAGAGAAAACCCCGTGGAGTGAATGCCATGGAATGCCAATATACATTCAGACCCATGTGAAAGGAATACTAAGCGAGGATGAACAGAACAGTGTGCAGCAAATGAGTCACCCTCAGTTTCCTGGATGAGGAATATCCACAAGATATATGGGTCAGAGTGTACACAGATGGGTCAGCACAGAATGCTGTGAGGAATGGAGGTGCAGGTGTATATATAGAATATCCACACAAGCCTAGAGATACAATCAGAACAACAACAGGAAAATTCTGCAATAACACTGCGCAACACATAAAAAATTACAGACATGAAAATAATCATTTCCTACTGAAAATGTGTTGAGAAAAACGAATATCACATTAAAAATTCTCAGTTTGCTCTTATTGTTGTGATATTCCTTGTTTATTGTGTCGAAAAATTTATTCAGCGACGAATGCATGTTGACACCGTGCGACTTCTCTCAATGGCCGCTATATTGTTTAAATCGTGTGTTGATGTAAAAAACAAACTACATATTTCAACATGTGTATATAATTAATATTTTCAAGTAGTATATATATATTTTATTTTCCAGTGCTATAAATGTCTGAATTTGTATAAAGATTGGATTCCATAATGTCACGAAAGTGCGTTAATAGTGCTAACAATTTTTGCTATGTTTGAGGCGAGGGGACATTGTCGTCTCAAAAACGGAAAATTACACCTTTAATTAAAACTGCATATCATCTTTACTTCGGCTGTAAGATAGGTGATCAAGACAAACCCTGGGCACCTCACATTTGCTGTATTACATGTACTGTGAAACTCTGTGGTTGGCTGAATGGCAAAGTGCGGTCAATGCCTTTCGCGATTCCTATGATATGGAGAGAGCCGAGAGATCATGTAAGTGACTGCTATTTTTGTATGGTGCCTCCTCTCCAACACGGAATATCTAAAAAGAAGTGGACTTTGAATTACCCCAATATTCCATCAGCTATACGGCCAGTACCACATGGAAAAGATCTGCCTGTTCCTACCTCACCCAACCAGAAAGTTATAGAGCTTGATGCAGATTGTGGTCAAGAAATACAACCTGAGTTTGAACAGGAAGATACTCAATTCACACCAATAGGTTCTGTTGATATTCTACATAGAATTTCTCAAAATGAACTAAGTGACTTAATTCAAGATCTTGACTTATCTAAAACAAAAGCTGAACTTCTTGCATCAAGACTTCAGCAGTGGAATCTCCTGGATAAAAATGTTAAGGTGTCTATGTACAGAGAACGTCAGAAATCTCTAACTCCATTTTTCACAATGAATAATAGCATTGTTGCTTGCCATGATGTTAATGGGCTTATGGAAGCTTTGAAAACAGAGCGCATACAACAAGAGTGGAGGTTATTCATTGACTCATCAAAGTTAAGTTTGAAAGCAGTTTTGCTACACAATGGCAATTCATTACCTTCTATCCCTATATGCCATGCTGTCACATGAAGGAGACTTATGAAAATATGAAATTACTTCTTAAAGCAATAAAATATGATGATCATCAGTGGCAGATTTGTGCAGACTTGAAAGTTATTGCAATTTTACTTGGCATGCATTTAGGTTACACAAAATATTGTTGCTTTCTGTGTGAATGGGACAGTCGACAGAGAACTTCTCATTACATTAGGAAAACTTGGCCTGATGGGAAGGTTATGGAGCCTGGTGAAAAGAATGTACAGCATTCTTTGGTTGATAGAAATAAAATAATTCTACATCCTCTTCATATTAAATTGGGGCTAATGAAGAACTTTATCAAGGGCATGAATAGGGAGGGAGAGGCATTTAAGTACTTGAGGAAAAAATTTCATTACCTTAGTGATGGTAAAATAAAGGAAGGATTATTTGTAGGCCCACAGATAAGGGAACTGTTGAAAGATGAGCATTTTGATGCCATTATTCGTGGGAATGAGAAAGGTGCATGGCAATCTATCAAATGTGTTGTAGAAAATTTCCTGGGCAATCATAGAAGTGAGAACTATCCTGTTGCTATTAATGAACTTCTGACAGCATATCAACAATTAGGTTGCAACATGTCACTTAAGATCCACTTCCTGGATTCTCATCTTGATTTCTTCCCTCCAAATTGTGGTGCAGAAAGTGATAAACCAGGGGAGCGTTTCCATCAAAAAAATTGCATTGATGGAAAAAAGGTACCAGTGTAAGTGGAATACATCCATGCTTGCTGACTACTGCTGGAATGTCACAAGAGAAGCTCCAGAAGTGGTATACAAGAGGAAAAGGAAACAATAAGAAATAGGATTTTTAATACAAATATTGAAATTACAATAACTGAAAAACTAGAGCTAATAAACATTTTCTGATGTTATATTCGTTTTTCTCAACCCATTTTCAGTAGGAATTGACTAATTTTATACTTGTAAAAAAAAAAAACTTTTTTTTTGTTGCGCAGTGTAATTATGATGCAGAAATCCAGGCAATTAGTGTGGCAGCTAAAAAACTGCTGAACTCCAACTCTGACCTACAGCCTGTGGTATTCCTGACAGATGCAAGGTCAGTGCTTCAAGCTCTCCAGTCTGGAAAACTAACAGACTTCAAAAAACTACTTCGCGAATTGTCTTACCAGTATAGGGTAACCATGCAGTGGATACCCTCTCACTGTGGAATACCAGGAAATGAAAAAGCAGACCAACTGGATAAGGAAGGTGCTGCCGAAGACCAACCAGATATACCAATCACCTACCATCAGAAAAAACAGATGATCAAGTCAATAAGAAAGTCACAAACACCAACACAAGATGACTCATATTATGAACAGACCAGAACAAGTTATAATTCTACGTCTCAGAACAGGACACAACCGACTCCGCAGTCACATGTATACAAAGTTCAGGATTGGCAACACGGCCATGTGTACATGTGGACAGGCAGCACAGAGTGCCAAACATATACTTCAAGAGTGTTCTGAGCATGAAACGCTGAGGCAGACATATTGGCCAACACTGGAATCAAAGCTCTATGGGACACTGTATGAACTACAAAAGACAGTGAGTTTTATTAAGGAGACAGAATTACAGATATAGACATGTTTCAAGTGAACGAAAGAAGAAGAAGAAGAATTGTCATTGCACTCCGGACAAGTCCATAGGTGCTCAGATATTTTCTTGAGTGTATCCACCATTGCACGTTGATTCACAGTCCCCGTACGTCATTGATTGACCATCATTCTTTCTCGCCCACAAAACTGCTACTTTCTAGCGACACCACATTTCAAACCAAGCTCCCTTATTCTAGTCATGGAATTGGAGTCACCATCACTTGTACAGTCAATTTGTTTGTGCATTTTCTCGTAGGGCATTCAAAATACCTGCCCAATCCATCATTCTACCAACAGTCGTAGTAGCAGCGTAGGTAGCCATCCTATCCGCTCTCTCATTACCCCACCCAAAAATAAGTCACTCCATGCACACAGGAATTATTCACTGCATCCAGCCACTGTTCTCGAACGTAACCCGCCTGAACTTTCACAATCATGCTCATGGAGTCACTGAGTATACAGTCCAGTGTTGTTTCCTCTGGCCAATATGTCTGCCTCAGCTTTTCATGCTCAGAACACTCTTGAAGTATATGTTTGGCACTCTGTGCTGCCTGTCCACATATACACGTGACCGTGTTGCCAATCCTGAACTTTGTGTACATGTGACTGCGGAGTCGGTTGTGTTCCGTTCTGAGGTGTAGAATTACAACTTGTTTTGATCTGTTCATATGATAGTCATCTTGTGTTGGTGTTTGTGGTTATCTTATTGACTTGATCATCTGTTTTTTCTGATGGTAGGTAATTTGTACACCTGGTTGGTCTTCGGCAGCACCTTCCTTAGCCAGTTGGTCTGCTTTTTCATTTCCTGGTATTCCACAGTGAGAGGGTATCCACTGCATGGTTACCCTATACTGGTAAGACAATTCGCGAAGTAGTTTTTTGAAGTCTGTTAGTTTTCCAGACTGGAGAGCTTGAAGCACTGACCTTGCATCTGTCAGGAATACCACAGGCTGTAGGTCAGAGTTGGAGTTCAGCAGTTTTTTAGCTGCCACACTAATTGCCTGGATTTCTGCATCATAATTATTGTAGAATTTTCCTGTCTGTGTTCTGATTGTATCTCTAGGCTTGTGTGGATATTCTATATATACACCTGCACCTCCATTCCTCACAGCACTCTGTGCTGACCCATCTGTGTATACTCTGACCCATATATCTTGTGGATATTCCTCATCCAGGAAACTGAGGGTGGCTGTCCTTCGCTGCACACTGTTCTGTTCGTCCTCGCTTAGTATTCCTTTCACATGGGTCTGAATGTATATTTGCATTCCATGTCTTTCACTCCACGGGGTTTGTTCTGGTACAGGCCTTAAGGGGCCGTCAACTTCAGGTAGGTCTGTAAGTTGTCTGCGGAGTCGTTTAGCTTGATGGATAAAGCTGCTTCTTTTCAGTTGTCCCATTGCTAGATTATGGAATCTTTCCTTCATTGGATGACTTGGCATACACTGAAACTTTTCTGCCTGAATTAGTACTTTTGTGTCTCTGCGTTCGCCAAGTGTTTGCATTCTTCCCATTTTCTGCATCTCTGCTATGGGTGTTGATTTCATTGCTCCCAACATTATTTTAAGTGCCTGGTTTTGCACTTTATCTAGATCTTGTAATGTGGTGTTTGATACAGGACACCATGCAGCTGAACCATATTCCAGGTGTGGTCTTATGCCTTGCTGGTATACTTTACTGAGTATATTCCCACTGGCTCCCCCTTACTGCAATAATTTAATAGTACAAATTTTCTTACATTATTTTGTAAATATTCAGGTTGTCAATTAGTCATATTGTTATAATTTCAAGGATTAAACCTAAAGGTATGTCTTAACCTTTAGGACCCTGAATTAAAATTAAGAAAAATCCCCCTGGGCCTGAATTCTTTTTTGGAAAATTTGCGTTATTTATGGTGGGTGTTTTGAAAACGCGATATCTTTTTTGTTTTAAAAGATATCAAAATAATGTTTGCACATCTAAATAAAGGAGTGAATAGTGAATATAACAGTTGTGAGCAAGTTGTGAAGTTGAAAAATCGGGGGGAAATCGCAAAACGCCATTTTCAAAATCGCAAATATATCTTCTTGACGACCCTAATACATGAGCAATGTGTGGCAACATTGATAAAATACTCATAAATACCTATACTTATTGTATATGTATTGTTTTATATCCAAACTAATATAATATGAACTAAAATAACTAATAAAACGTGAAGAAATCGCATATAATGACCGTCCGGTCAACACTAGGTCTATGCCGACACTCAACGTAATTATTGTCCATGCACACATGTGGCACCTCTGATACATATTATTTTTGTGTTTTTGAATGAATAAACACACATTCTTATTAAACAACAACATATTAAACACAAAGAACAACAATTAGAACATGTAGTCACGATCATTTACCCATGCCACGCGGTACTCAATTTGATAGTAAAATACGGCCGAAAATGGCAAAAGTCGCTCCCGAAAAGCGTTGATAACATCAGCCGGCTTTCTCCTATACAACGCTAATGTGTAAAAGAATTTGACCTTTACACTGTGACGTATTCCTAGCTTCATTTGGCGGGCTTTATACGTCACTGGTTCATTACTTCGTGAAGTTCCGAGCTCGGGAATCGGGCGATATCGTATGGTGCGTGGCCTCACCCACAGACACACGGGAATGTGTACTCCAGGTGCGTGACCTCACCCATAGGAGCCTAAAGGTTAAAATCCTTCTATAAACCTAGATCTAGTCTGTAAATGTATCGTTCGAACTTGGTTGATGTTTTAATATCAAATTAGATAAAGCAGCATGGAGTAACTGATTTGAGTGTGGGAATAACTTACCGTCTTGTGGCATGTATACGCCGAGAATTTTGGGGAAAAAATAATCAGAGATTACTTTATGGACCTCGTCCTATAAACGAGTAGTCAAATTTAAAATTGTTTTCAAATAACGATAACAAAGGGGGAAAAAACTTACAGGTAAAACAAAAAAACTCCCAAAAAAGCAGTGACTTGCATGTTTTTGTCAATATATTCAAGCCAGGATAAAACGCCCAGGGCTATAATATACCAGTATCTAATATTATATATTGCCTGAAATACGGTAATGGTCTGTGAAAAAACAAATGAAATAGTCTACACCGATCTACCAGTAACACGTTTATCATCTAGGTCTAGTCTACTAGGTAGTGTTTTGGTAGACACTTCTATAGGAATAGACAAATTTAAAGTGTGTTTGAATTGCTACAACAAAATGTTTATTAAAATAAATTTGCTATAGAAACGTAACAGGGGGAAAAAATTACCTGTAGCTGTAGCCCTACAAATAGTCATTCAAATCATTCCAAATTAGAATTCTACTGGGAAAACATCAGTTAGATAAAATCCATAATCTCACAATTAGTAGGCCTACAACAAATTTCCTACTGGTTATCGGAGGGGTAAAGTTGAGAGATACAAGTGGGAGAGTAAAATCATGAGATGGACAGGTTATAGTCTTGCAGAGTACACCATAAAACAGGAGACGGATGTACATGTAGCCGGTACAGCAAATGTTACAACAGTTACTGACCGTCTACTATGCTATAAGACCTGTGTACAGAAAATGTAAACATCACCTCAAAGGCAGATTTTGAGTATTTCTGTGCATATCGCTGGTCTGCATTGTCTATTTTTGACATGTCAGGCCTGTAGTAGAATATGGAATGACAGCCTGGGCATCAGCATAAAAAACAAATAGCATGAAGCATGTGGACTTCGCCCTGACGACTGGTCTGACAATATAACATGACCACATATGCTGAACACAGTAGAAGATGAGAACGTTAGTTGGGTTATTCTTCTGCGTTCGTTCTTAAACTCCTTAAGATTAGCAGGATGTAGTCTGGAGAATGTAATGAGTCATGGTTTACAACAATATCTGCCCCTTTCAGCCTAACACATCCGACTCTAGCATGGCTTTGGGTCATGTTGACCCTATACAGGATGGGACAGAGAAATCTATTCCACAACCTCCTTAGTTGCCTCTTACAACATGCATGGAAGGTAAACAGTGTTGTTATTCTTTGCTTCCCTATCGGGCCCTTGCAACACATGGTCCAGTCAGTATACTTTATTTCTGGGATCTGCTGACCGCAAGAGGTTAGAAGTCAGCATATGTCTTTTACATTTCATTGTTTTCAGTGTAGACAAATATATTATGACAAATAAGTGTGATGCTCACAAACACATGCATATATCGAACAATGGCATTGGGTCAAAGGGCATGAGCCCACTGACTGCTGGATCAGCAACCAACCAGAAATCTCATGTGGATATCAGACAATATGGAATCTTAAAATACGTGAACAGCTCACATTTAATGACATGAACATTTACCTTTTGGTATTTGGATCTCGCATGACAACGCAATCAACAATTTCTCCCCATTGTTCAAAATGAGCTCGTAAACTACTTTCATCTGTTTCATAACTCAGTCCTCCAACAAAGAGCTTTCGAAACTGCTCAGAACAAGGGTCGGCATCATCATCAGCAAACCTACCTCCACCTCCTCTACCACCTCCACGGCCTCTGCCACCTCCTCCGCCAAACCGACCGCCTGAACCTCCATAGCTTGCCCCACCCCCAAAGCCTCCACCACCTTGATACTGCAAAAGAATCACAAAAAATATAATATACCAATTGCAGATATATTTCTGGGACTATGGCAAACAGTAATAAAATTAAAATGGTCGTCGTTAATGGTACCTAACACTTGTTTAAAAAATAGGCAATTTGCCAAATTTATGGCATTTAGGCCTACCTTTACCATTACTCTTGGTATATTTTCTTTTCTTTCTTTTGCGTTCGTTCTCAAACTCCTGCAGATTAGCAGGGTGTAGTCCGGAGAACGGAATGCGTTGTGTCATGGTTTACAGCATTGCTGCGATATCTGTGCCTTTCAGCCTGACACATCCGACTTCAGCATGGCTTTGGGTCACTAACCCTATATGGGATGGGATAGCCAGCTCCATCCCATAACCTCCTTAGTTGCCTCGTACGACATGCATGGAATGTACACTGTTGCTATTCTTTGCTTTGGGATGATATTATGACAATATCATCCCGGCGACGAAGATTCGCCAAGGCGCGAGATTCGTCAGGGGTGATGTTAGAGCATTTGATGCGGCTGTGATGAAGTGATTAGATGTCATGGAGGGTGTTCTTGATATAAAGATCAAGAGCCTCGGATGCACCAGGTTTAGGAGTCCAATAATGTTTCTTCTGTTCATATCGAGAGAACAAATCATCAGTGGCAGATGACGCTGTGCCAAAGAAATGATAATGCAGACGAATACGACGATGGTAACGGTGGATATCCTGAAGAAGCGAATATTGATCATATGCAGGACGGAGAGGGACAAACTTGAGGCCCTTGTTGAGGACAGAAATTTCACTGTCAGAGAGACTCAGGTCAGGAGGAATGCAGACCACCCGGGTATTAGAGGTATTACGGCAAGGCAGAGGTAAATTAGCTGCTGCAGTATGACTAGAAAGGGGTAAAACAACGTGAGATGTGGAGTGGATGGAATTAAGTTTACTGTGGTGGTGATTGCACATAAACTGGTACAACTACCCATTGAGAATGTGGATAATACCCCAAATGAGGGAGTAGAGTAGAATGTTGTTGGTAAGCGACTGTAAACGCTGTAACAGTAAGACTTTAGAAGTTTCTAAGTCAGATAAGAGATGGGTGTGGTTGGAAGATATAATGCGCATGCATTGAAATGAGCATTTATCGTCAATGCGTTGAAGTGGCCGCTGCTGTCGCTGATATAAGAAACCCGCAGACGGGTGAAAGTGAGAGGTAAAGCCTTTGGGTATAATGTGACGACGACCACAAATGACAAGACAATGGCGGTGACAAAAGAATTTGGTTTTCTTGAACGTAACAACGGCGAGGTCAGTGGCTGTATGCCGGATGTCATGCGGTAGAAGGCTGAAGCAAACCCGGGTGGTCTGCATTCCTCCTGACCTGAGTCTCTCTGACTGAAATTTTAGCCCTGACGAATCTCGCGCCTTGGCGAATCTTCGCCGCCGGGATGATATTGTCATCAAACCAGCTGATAAGGGTGGGGCCGTTGTTGTGTGGCGCAAGGACCTTTACCTCCAGGAGGGCCACCAACAACTCTCTAACCTCTCTTTCTACACTGCTCGCACATCAGACTCGACGGTATCTAACCAGAAGGTGGTCAACAACACTGTGAACACCCTCATCCAGGACAACCACCTTCCCACCACTGCCAAGGCTCTTTGCATCGCTAAAAGCTGTTTAGGCAGACCTGTCTTCTATATGCTGTCCAAAATACACAAGGAATTGAATCCCGGCAGACCTATTGTCTCAGCTTGCTCTTGTCCTACAGAGCGCATCTCTGACGTCCTCGACAGTATTTTGCAGCCCTTAGTCGAGGCACTGCCTTCATTCTTGAAAGACACCAAGCATGCTCACCATTTTTTCTTCTGTGCATTTGTCTTCTGATCGCACCTATCGTCTATTCTTGCTTGATGTTTGCTCTCTGTACACATCTATACCACATGCTGATGGTCTTAGGGCGTTGCAGTTCTTTCTGGACAAGAGTCCGCATCCTTCTGTATCTACTCCAACCCTTATCCCTTGCTGAACTGGTGCTCACACTCAACTCTTTTGAATTCGATGGACATTTCTTCGATCAGATCAGTGGTGTGGCTAAGATGGGTCCTAGCTATGCCTGTCTTTTCATGGGACATCTAGAACATCTAGTTTGGTCTACCTACGATGGCCCATTCCCATCTCTTTTCCACAGATACATTGATGATGGGATAGGCATTACTGACATGACAGAAGCAGAACTGTCTCGCTTCATCAACAATTTCAACCCCGGTATTAAATTCACATTTACCATTTCCACCACCTCTGTCCATTTCCTGGACATCATTGTCACTATTCATCCCCTATACCTCAGCACATCAGTCTACTACAAACCCACTGATGCACATGGCTTTCTGCTCTACACTTCTCATCCTCCCGCCTGTCGTAACTCTCTACCTTACTCACAGCTTCTTTGCCTTCGTCGCTTATGTAGCGATGATGACGATTTTCTCGACAAATCCTCTGAGATGATTGGGTTTTTTCGTAGACGCTCCTTCCCTGACAGCATTCTTTCATTGGCTTGGCTCAATGTACGCCAGCTATCTCGCCTTGATACCTTGAATAATTCCCAGGGTTCTTCCTCCTCCTCTGATAGGGTTAAACTGGTTCTTACCTTCCATCCCCATAACTCGACTGTCCGTCGCATTCTACTTAAATATTATTCCCTTCTCCAGTCTGATTCTGACACCCGTGACGCTTTCCACAAATTACCTCTGGTGGCCTATAGGCGTGACCAAAATCTGAAGGACATCTTGGTCCACAGCCACCTCAGGTCCTCTGCACATGACCATTTTGGTACTGTGCGGTGCTCACACGGTCATTGTTTCACATGTCCTTATGTGGTTCAGATGCGCCCCATCTCATTCCCCAAGGCCATTTTCTCCATCGATGAGGCCTTTACATGTGAATCCCGTAATGTTATTTACGTGATCATATGTAAACGCTGTGGTAAGCAATATATCGGTGAGACTGGCCTTAGACTGAGCGACCGCTTCTGTAACCACTTGCATGCTATCAAACACAGAACACCCACTCCTGTGGCCAATCACTTCAACGGCGATGGCCACCGTGGTGTCCTTGACATTCAGGTCACTGCCATCAGATCCTGCACCACCGATGATAGATCTAGGTACGCCCTCGAAAGTCTCATTTTCGAGTTGGGTACCATCAAGCCATTTGGACTCAATTCCGACCACTCTTTCGATTTGTATTGGTCTCTGTTACGTCATGGTTTTGTTCCTCTCGTTCCACCTGTATTATCGTCTTTGTGTACTTCCTGTTCGTATGCTTCCGGTATCTATCTTACTACCACATTTCACTCGGATACGCATTCATTTCCACTTGTGGTTTTTTTATGTTATGTCCGTATCTTGAAAAAGGCCTATTGGTCCGAAACGTCGACTTTGTCCTGTGTATTGTCATTTGTAGATTATATTCTGTGTTTTGTTTTATGTACCATATTACATCCGTTAGTGATAGTGTGTAGTGTTTTAGTCGTCATTCAGTAGGACTTCATTACCTGTCTTCCACATGAGTATTATTTTATATTTTATTATTGTAGATTCAGAAACTTTTGCTTATATTTTTGTTTATGTAGAGGACATGATGTCAAACAAGAAAACTATACAAGATCTCAGGGCACATGTAGCTCTATTTGCACCAGAGTACCCAGTAACAAAAGGCTATGCTGCACAGCTGTTACTGGACCGCAGCAATGGCAAGACCATTATTGCAGATGAGATGAGGAAGATCCAGACTCTCGTTCAAGCTGCGGAACCAGATACGTGTATCATTGAAACCTCTTATTTCAACTCTGATTTGTCTTAATACGAAACTTGTGAAATATAAAAAGAGTTTAACCAAAGACTGGTCCGTACTTATGGAACTTTTACGTGAACACCTCCCATCCACCATCTTGAATATTAATTAGCCCCAATTATGCCTGACAATTTGTACAGTATATTCAACAGATGCTTCTTGCCTTCCCGAACAAAAAAATGTATAATTTAGGCATTAGGAAATCGTAAGGGGACGTGAAAGTGAATTAAATTACTTCCCCCTGTTTTGGTAGAGTCCATGATCGATTTTTGCATCATGCGAAACACTGACCAGAGCAATTGTCTTCAGGCAAATCAACGCAACCTTATTTCTTAAAAAAGACAACTGTTTAATTTTTCTCATTCATTTGTGCATCGGATTACGTAACTAGAAATTGGAAATACGCTGTGTACATTTTTCACCAAGCAATAAAATACGCCTAGGTAAGTGTTTTTCTCTTTGCACACGTATATTTATTAGTTTGAATAAAATAGGATGTTGTAACCATGTCTAACAAATGTAACAACCATTTTTCTCTTTATATACAAAATTTCACAATTTGTGGAAGTTGCCTGTAATTATTATCGGATTTTAAACAAACGCACTGCAGATCGGTCACGCGTTCCTCGGCCGCCATCTTGTTTACCGCTATTCTTTACTGCCGCGTCGATAATTCTGAAATGTCTCTTATTTAAAGAAATTGAAGTTTAACAACTACAATTCCTGCCTCTTTCATTTCCTTAATTCATTTTTAAATAATACTAGTAAAAAAGCTAATTTTTATATGTAAAATAATTGAAATTATTGGTACAAGACCATGCCGAGTGCGCGTACTTATGTACTATCATGCGTTCGTTGCCATGGCGACTGAAGTGTTATCTTAGTCACATCGGTCTGTTTCATGTGGATAATTATACAAGAAACACATTTCACATTAAATATATATACAAGGCGTGTTCAAATGAAAACGGGACTTGTTACACCACGCGTGATAGAGCGCACTGATATTGATGACATTTTGCACTAGTAATGAGTATCCAATAATTTACATACGGTCACGTGTTCATCTTCCCAGCATGCATATGTGCTGCAGAAGACTGTTAACAATATGGCGGGTGTGATTCCGAACCCGTCCAAAGTGAATCAGCGTGCTGTGATCCAGTTTCTTTCATTTGAAGGATGTCAAGCAGTAGACATTCATCGGAGAATGAAAGCAGCATATGGTGACAAATGTTTGTCGAGGACCAGAGTGATGGAGTGGGTGCGTATGTTTAAAGACGGACGTGAGTTAACGGCAGATCTTGCACGGCCAGGTCAGGCGCATATTGTTGCAACAGAAGAAGACACTTTAGACAAGCTGCATAAGGCCATCAAGGCTAAGCGACCAGGCAGACTTTCTCAAGGTGTGATTCTTCTCCACGACAACGCTCGTCCGCACGTCGCAAAAATTGTGCAGGAAACATTGGCAAAGAAGAATTGGGAAGTTCTTCATCACCCAGCCTATAGTCCCGATTTATCCCCGTGTGATTTCCATTTGTTCGGACCGTTGAAGAAAGCACTAAAGGGACAGCGATTCAACAGCGACGCAGACGTGAAGACAGCGGTGACCACATGGTTCAGAGAACAGCCACGCAACTTTTTCTCGGACGGCATTCGACGTCTACCTAAACAGTGGGATGCTTGCCTAAATGCATACGGAGATTTTTTCTGATGAACCCAGGTGCATTCTTATTCACAAGTGGTTGCTTTGTTCAATTCCGTTGAAAATATTAAATTGCGTATGATACTTTTTAAATAAATCCACAAGTCCCGTTTTCATTTGAACACGCCTCGTATTATTTATATTGTTTATGAAGTCCAATTGCTTATAATTCTCTCATTAATATTTTATAAAATTCACTTTTATGTGAGAGATGCTTTCTCCTTTAAATAGACCTAATAAAATAAATCAAATCAATGCAGACGTCAACTTCAGCATCTTCCAAACGTTTGCACTCTTTTTGGTATCTTTGTATCTTGTTTATTATCAAATTTGCTCAATTTTCTACATAAGCCTATCTACAGAAAATGTAATAAAGTATTTAATTATATAGGGCTAATTATGTATCACTAAAATAGGGAAAAGCATATTCATAATGTGTCAAACCATTTTGAAAATTTGGTGCACATACCTACCTGGTATTTCACCCATACCTTTGACATAGAATTGTTTATGTACATGTGATACCAAATGCCAATAATAATAATAATCAAATATTTTATTTCAGATACAAAGAGGGCTGAGATGACAGATTGCCAGCCACATGCATGTTACCATAAAGGGGAGCATAGAAGAGATTTTAATTATGCTAATTAATTAGACACCATTATTAATTGGCTCTGGTTGCGTCGGAAAATTAACACAATGTAATCAACAGGTGCTTATTGTCTTTCCAAACAAGAAAATGTATAATTTGTAAATTTGTTAGATTTTTTAATGCACATAACATATTCATAAATTAGTGGCTTGGTTCTAAGGCAAGGCCGCAACTTTTTGACAACTGTCATTTCATATTTCCTTATATGTTCCATGTATTAATTATCATGATGCGAAAATTAATTCGAAAAAAATTCGTAACTTTTTTCAGAATTTACGTAGAGACTTGGTTGAGGTATCGTTGGATTGCAATTTTCAAGGGCTATCTTAGTATCTAACTGTGGTATTTAAAATGATGTCACCCATTTTGAAAATTTTGTCCTAATGATAATGCCTAATATATATGACAAATCGCTACATTTTTTTTATACCCTTTAAGTTATCTGTTATCTTCCAAATAAGAACAGACTACTGATTCTAGTTTTAATGAATATGCTTAACAGATGAACTTACCGGCATTTTGTCAGAACTTTGCACTAGAAGATGAAACGAGCTGGCCTACCCAAGCCGGAGAAGAAAAGAATTCAAATCGAGGCTTGCTAATATATGCGACGTCACGTTGCGAGACTTACATATAAATTTCTTTATTATTATTATTTGTATACATTTTCACGGTAATTAACTAATTTTCACATATTTCCCAATGTGTTTTATATGTTGTATATTAATATTGAGGGATTTTGTATCAATGGAAAACTTTATATAAACCTTATAATGACGTAAATGGTTCATCATCATCAAGTGCCGTTTTGGCAACGAAGGTTGCCTGCAACGGACTTCCAATATCTGTCTATTTGGTGGTGCACTCTGCTAGACTGAAACATGTGCATCTCGTGATAGTTACCTGCTACTTGTACCTATTCCTACATCTTTCTCGCCTTCCTATTAATTCTACCCTCAAGTAAGGATTTTAATAAGTTTCCTTTTAACTTCTATTTCACACTTTGTAGTTCCTGTTCACTTTCTGCTAAGACGACTGTACCATCTGCATGCATATCGTAGGTTATTTGTTAATCCCCACTCCCCCCCCCCCGAGCTTGTGTCCTGGCATTTCTTCTATATGTATAAAATGTTCTATATGTAGACCCTCATCAAAGCCATCAGGAAAGTCGACCACCCAAAGGACAATTACCACTATCTCGACAGAGCAGAGCAGGTTATTATCTTACGCCTCAGAACAGGACAAACCAGATTAAACAACCACTTAAATAGTCTAAGATTGGTCCCATCACCACTGTGTCCGTGTGGGCAGGCAGAACAGACCACTGAACATATCCTGCAAGACTGCAGTACACTAAACCAGTTAAGGAAAGAACACTGGCCCACAGAGATGGATATCCACAGAAAGAAGTATGGGAGTACTGAGGAGCTTTCAAATACAGCAGCATTTATTAGGAAAGCAGGACTTGCTGTGTAGACATGTAAAACTCGGAACGAGAAGAAGAAGAAGAGTGTCAGGTGGATTATCTCTACACTTTTTCAGAGACAGGTTGTTCTTAAGTGTGGGAGTTGGTCTTCGGCACCAACAGTCATACACCTGGGACTACCATAAGGGTCACCTCTGTCCCTCACATTGTCGTATCTAATGCCATAAGGTCCTGGCGCTGTGTTTCTGGATATTTTCAGTGCGTCTGTAATGCTTCAAGAGTAATTGCATTATCGCTTTCGATAACTTGCTTATTGCACATGTCTGTGACTGTTTTCGTGATTTCCTTGTAATTCCCTAAGTTCCTCTGACCAATTTGTGCCTTATAGTGAGCCAGCAGTGCTGCACTCTTATTATCATCTGTCTTCTGCTGTCACAGTAAAGTGAATCTTCACGCAGCTAGTGTATCCCCGTTGGTATGCACTAACAGCAATAGGTTGTGGTATCCCCTCCTGAAGTTGGGATGCTGAGCACTATCGGACTGCCTATGTCTTCTGGTTGAAAACCTCTTATTTTTACTGTAATTGCTGCAGTTGCGTATATGTTGTCACTGCTGAACAAAGGTTTCCGCCACAGGGGTCTTTATAGGGAGGGGTGATTAAGGGAGACCAAAGGGGTTTTCAAAGGATGGCCGATAATCTTCCATAAACATAGTCAACACAGTTCTTCGAATAATCATTGAACACTTTATGTAAAAACGTTCAAATCGATGTTTAATTTGAAAATAAGCCAATGCGTTTGGTAATTCGTTAATATAATAGCAAGTATAATTTCTCGTGGAAACAATTACTACTTCTGGTTTACATAACAGCAACAGGTAAAAATGTGGTCGTTGTAATGATGGTCACGTAGATAATAGCGTCTGACCTGTCTGGTCTACGCAGCAATCGCTGACAATAAATATGATATATCGTAGTATGTGTCACACAGACACAGCATCTAAGATCCATCAGGTATCAACTGTTGACAAATAAGTATCAAATCGTAGTATTTGTCCCACAAACACAGCATCTAAGATATCTGTTATAAGAAAAGATCACTGACAATAAATATAATAAATCGTAGTGCTTGTCATACAGACACAGCATCTAAGAACTAATCTCGAAATTCCTTTCTTCGACATACCGCCTAAAAACGCCTGTTCAAGCATATTACATCCTTCCTGGCCCTCCTTTCTAACTCAATTCTGAACTCCACTCTCTCAAAAACAACCAATTTTCGTCCCCTATCTCTCACAACATAACCCCATGTCAAGACTAACACACCATCACTTAACTCTCGTAGTCTGATACTGTCACATTAAGTCTGTGCTTTGGAAATTGGGAATTGTTATTCGCTTCCCTGGGTCGTTCATTGATTTATTCAGGCGCCAGAATAGTTTTAGTGACTTTTCGTTTGCAATATCAAGTCTTCCTATTTTCTTTCCTTTGCAGATTTGGCGATATCTTTAAACTGTTGAACCATGTCGTCTTTGTTTTAATTGCAGAACAAGATTTGGTTTTGCTGTCGCTTTTGTCCACTCTGCAACTGCGCTGCGTTTACACTTCTATGCACATTAAATCTCATCATTCCACCAGGGGGGGGGGGGGTTGATTCCACACACGTGCCCTGGTGGTGTGTGTCCTACGTTTGTCCTTTATAATTATGCTTACGATGGGCGATCATACTGGAAAGACTTAACTTTAGCTTTCTGTTGTTTACTTTTTTCTTTATCAACCAACAAGACAAATGGCAAATGGTCGCTGCCATGATTTCCCAGCACATACCATCTACATCTGGGTGCAATATCAGCTGTCACTAAGCCTAAATCAAGTGCACTATCGTCGTCACCATTCCTATCAGCCAACCTTGTCATGCGCCCGTCGCTTATGCATACTAAATTCATATCAATCAGATATGAATTAAGCTTGACGCTTAATCTCAGCTTGTCTGCTCGACAGAGTAGGACTAGCAACTCAGGTATGAATATTCGAGTTCGTCTGTTTTTGGTCCCGTTGAGAATTCTCGGTTCTCTAGCCTTAAATCTAATAACTGGTTCAATAGTTCCACAGCATCTTGAAACTGCAGAATTCCAACATTAGCTAGCAAGCGAGAAGTCTGGCTTTCCTGGAGACTTATGTTGTCTCCCAACTTAGAGCTTTTCAAGCTCTCACTCAAAACTTCTAACTCAGAAAAACTTCTAACTTCTTCTTCTTCTTTCGTTCACTTGAAACATGTCTATATCTGTAATTCTGTCTCCTTAATAAAACTTACTGTCTTTTGTAGTTCATACAGTGTCCCATAGAGTTTTGATCCCAGTGTTGTTTCCTCTGGCCAATATGTCTGCCTCAGCGTTTCATGCTCAACTTCTAACTGAAACTCGCCCTAAATTTGCCTACTAGTGGAAGGCATGCGTGTTCGTAGGCTACACAAGTCAAACAGAAACATGAGGATACATCGACGTCTCCGTCTACCACTTGTTCAATGACGTCCATACAGGTTTGAAAATGTGCTTAATTGCAATTGACTTGGGGAACGCGGACAACAAAGTGCCTTTTGAGTATCACATCAACATGCTCTTCCTCTTCCGCGTTCACTCGTGGGTAGCATTTAAGTCAATGGTGGACAATTTTCTTGAAAACAACAGATCTGATAATTAAAAAGAAATTGTAGAAAATCTCCTTCTGAAATATACGAGTCTAGGCTGCAACATGTCTTTAAAAATTCTTTTTCTAGATTCTCACATTGATTGAAATGTGAAATTGCGGATCGGTCAGTGATGAACATGGTGAACGATTTCACCAAGACATTGCTGCTATGGAGACAAGGTATCAAGGTAATTGGAGCCCTTCAGTGCTTATTTATTACTGTTGGACTGTGACAAGAGAAACCTCACCCATTTACTACAAGAACCAAGCAAAGAAAGCTAAAAAAGCGACTGAATAATGACTGTAGGGGTTCAATTGTGCCTTTTAGAAACAGTATATGTGAAAGCTAAATAGTGTATTTTATTTGTAAAGCTTACTCCATCCATGTAACCACCATGCAGCAGAAAACCTTAGTAGATGCCATGTTTGTATATTGATGATATCTTATGGAAGCTTTGTGTCATGTCATCTATACAATTACGCTTTTCATTGGGGTTGTGGTTTTTTTGGGGGGTGTGTGTGAGGGTTATGCTTGTTTATTTCTATACATGCATGTAACCTCTTGAGGTTGAGAGTGAGTCAGATATATAGTGAACAGCTCTGAAGACGGCGAGACTGTTTACAGTAGTCTACACTATTTTCCTATGGTTGAGACGTGAGGTTCATTATAAAGTCACATTGATTGAGGAATTTACAAGCATTGTGCCGTGAACATTTGGTTACATGCCTAGAGCCATAGAGAAGTTCGGCATAATCAGTAGACAACTGCTGTCGGGAAATGAGTAAATGAATCATATCTTAGCTGCAGTGGCTCGGAACAGTGCATCATCATTATCATCAGGTAGCATATCCGAAATGGTTGCAGCTGTCATCACATCCTTTCGAAACTTCTGTCGATCTTGAGTCAGTTTTCCTACTTCTATTACTGTCATATTCATGTGGTCTTTGATGTCTTGCGCTCATCTTCTTCTTTGCTGCCTCTTGTTTGTCTCCCGGGTACCATCCCCTCCATTATGGTCTTCTCTAGACTATCATAAAGTAGTTCGGAGCAGTGCATAGCTAGAAATTTACCATCCTGATGTTGTGATAGTTATTTTCTAGCTCCGGTCGAAATTAGATCCATATACTTTCCAGCACTGTCTTTTGGGCCCAAAAGACATGATCACATGGACCTCTGGATCAGCAAACCAGCTAACCATCTCTTTGCGCGGACAATGTACTGTAGACAGAAACTTGCTTTAGTCTTTGTTCTAATTTTGATGTTGCTTTCCAACTTTCGCATCCATATGTTAATGTTGGAATTATGCAGGAGTTGAAAATTTTGAGTTTCGTGTTATTTCTTAGTGTTTTTGAATGCCAGATATTTGATAGTTTATTGAATGAGCTAACTATTAGCCCTTAAGGGCTCATATGTAAATGTTGTCGCTCCACCTGCATCAAATAACCATTACAGATGAGACGACGCGCAAATGCAAAGATAGACTGGCGAGACAATAAACATTGTTCTTCAGACTCTGTCGTGACAACAAGCGACCAGTTAGACAGCCAGACACATGATTAATGTGCAATTGTGTTTTTATTTAAGGACGCGTCACACTTTTGTGTAGGATGCACATATGGACGCAGGTGAAGAGGTGAAGACAGATGGGATCGTGTGAGATGTATATCATCATCATGTGCCATGCCGGGTGACGTAGGCGGTCATGGTTCTCCACAGCTCTCTGTCCACATTATTATGTATCAAAGTCGTTGTTGTTTCCTTGTCGTGCCAGGTTGTCAAACTGTTTAATATTTTCTCACGTTGTCGCCCTCTGTCTCTGGTGCCTTCAATCTTGCCTGTTATGATTATGTTCTCTAAACCTGCCTGTCTCATGAAGTGGCCAAAAATAGAAGATTGCCTTTTTCTTATATTGTTGATTAAGGTCCGATTCGCATTTGACTCCTTCAACACCTCTACATTAGTTTTTCTGGCAGTCCATGGTATTCTCAGCATTCTTCTATAGAACCACATCTCTGTTGCCTCCAATCTCCCACTTTCCAGTTTGTTTATTGTCCAAGACTCGCACCCATATGTTAGTATAGGGGTTATATAGCACTGCAGAACTGTCTTTCTCACCTCTAATGACAATGTCTTATTACACAATGTATTTTTCATTTTTCTGAATGTTGTTTTTGTCTGTCCTATTCTGCATCTTATTTCTGTTGAACTTCTTCCATCTGCTGTAATCATTGTACCTAGATATTTGAATTGGTGGACCTGTTTTAATACTATATCATTCACTATGATTTTGCAAGGTGTTATTTTGTTTATTTGAAATAACCATTACTTCTGTTTTCTTGATATTTAGGAAGAGGCCTTTCTCTTTACTTTCTGTGACTACTACTTTAATTAAATTTTGAAGGTATTTCTCACTTTTTGCGATCAAAACAGTGTCATCCGCATATTTCAAATTATTTATGTTAAATCCTCCCACTGATATTCCTGGGATATCTACTATTGCACGCAATATGTTTTCACTGTATAAAGAGAACAGGTCTGGTGAAAGCACGCATCCCTGTCTGACTCCTTGTTTTATTTGTTGAAAAGGGCCAAATTGATTTCCTACTCTTATTGCTGCTGTTTGTTGCCAGTACATGTTATTGATTATTCTTAAATCCTTGCTGTCAATGTTCAGATTCTCTAGCATGTGTATAATTTCGCTATCTTTAACTTTGTCAAATGCTTTAGTGTAGTCTATAAAACACAGGTACAGATCTGTTTTTACCTCTATAGACCTCTCTATTAGTGTTATCAATATATAAATATCATTGTTGGTACCTTTGCCTTCTACAAAGCCACATTGTTCTGGACTTATTTCTGATTTTATTTTGTTTCTCACTCTCTTCATGATGATTCTGAGAAGTATTTTGGTTAGATGTATAAGCATTTTAATTATTCTGAAGTTTTTAGGATATCCAAAGAAAATATGAAAGTGCAACGCGTGTTTATTTAATGACTTGTCACATCCTTGTGTAGAATGTACATATGGGCGCGGGTGAGGACAGATGGGAGCATGTGAGATGTATAAGCAATTTGATTGGTCGGGAGTTTTTCACGAAGTTGGAGAGAACTTGAAAGCTAAAGGATAAGAGATCGGATCGGGACTCGAAAGCTGAACGGCAAACTGATAGGTTAGAAGTGTTGCCTCCAAGTAAGACAGGATTCTCGATTGGATAGTGGATAATCGAAACAGGCAGTTTCCATGAATTGAATCGACATTGGGAACCTTAAATTCCAGGACTTCAAAATATTTACGCACAATCGCTGGACCTGTACTTGGAAATTCTGCATCTTCTACAGGCAGATAGGTTCCAACGATTGCCATTATGATCGCCACACGGCCGTTTAGAATAGACAACATTGTGAAATATGGATCTCGGTTTGTAAATTCTAGCCGCTTACTGTCACGGGTGGGAGTCAGAAGATTAGGGAGAAGAAGAATCTTAGTTTGCAGATCAGGACGAATGATTGTGTTTTTGGCAAGCCAGTGAATTAGAGAATGTGTGTATGCTTAAGATGCTGTACATTCGAATTATAGATGTTGTAACACTAGACATTGTAAACTTGATGTAACACTAGACATTGTAAACTCGATGTTGTAACACTAGACATTGTAAACTTGATGTTGTAAACCAGGTCTTTGTAAATAAATAAACTGGTTATATTCATTGGGACTAAATGTTACCCTTCTGCATATACTGCACAAGTATAATCATCATACCTCAAACACCTTTTCTGCTACATGACAAGAGGAAGAGCAGACAATAGGTCTGTCCGGATTCGATTCTTTGTGGATTTCGGGCAGTATATAGAAAACAGGTCTGCCCTGTGGTTGTCACGGATAAGGGTTTTCACAGTGTTGTTGACCACATTCTGGCTAGGTACTGTCGAGTCAGATGCGCGTGCAGTGTAGAAAGATGGGTTGGAAAGTTGTTGGTGGCCCTCCTGGAGTTAAAGGTCCTTGAGCCACACAACGACGGCCCCACCCTTATCACCTGGTTTGATGACATTATCATTGATGACGGCGGCGAAGATGCACCAAGGCGTGAGATTTGTCAGAGATCCATACACTGATGATGGGATATGTATTACTGACATGTCCGAAACAGAATTGTCTCGCTTCATCAATTCCGTCAACAATTTCAACCCTGATATTCAATTTACATCTAACATCTCCATTGCCTCTGTCCACTTCCTGGACATAATTGTCACTATTCATCCCCCTTACCTCAGTACACCCGTATACTTTAAACCTACTGATGCACATGGTTTTCTGATCTACACTTCTTCTCATCCTCCCACTTGTCACAACTCTTTGCCCTACTCCCAGCTTCTTCACCTTCGTCATTTATGCAGCGATGACGACGACTTTCTCTACGATGATTGTGTTCTTCCATAGACGTTTGTTCACTGACAGCATTCTTTCATCGGCTTGGCTCCGTGTACACCAGTTATCTCACCTCGATACCTTGACTAATTTCCATGGTTCCTCCTCCTTCTCTGATAGTTAAATTTGTTCTTACCTTTCACCCATACAACTCAACTGTTCGACGCATCCTGCTTAAACATTAATTTCTTTCACCAGTCTGATCCTAACATACGTGCGACTTTCCAGGACTTGCCTCTGGTTGCCTATAGGCGCGATAAAAATCTGAAGGACACCTTAGTCCACAGCCTCCTTAGGTATTCTGTTACTGACCATTTCGGTACTGTTCGTTTCTACGCATGTACTTAAGTGGTTCCGATGCGCTCCATTTCATTTCCCAATGCCACTTTCTCCATCGATGAGATCTTTACACGAGAATTTCCGTAATGTAATTTACGTGATCATGTATAAACGTCGTTGCAAGCAGTATATCAGGGAAACCGCTTAAGATTGAACAACCGCTTCTGTAACCATCTTCATGCTACCAAGCACAGAACAATTACTCCTGTTGCCACACACTTCACCGGCGATGGTCACCGTGATTTTCTTGATATTCAGGTCACTGCCATCAGATCCTACACCACTGATGATAGATCTAGGTACGCTATAGAAAATCGTCATATTTTTGAGTTGGTACCCTCAAGCCATTTGGACTCAATTCCGATCACTCTTTTGTCTAATTCTCGGTCGAAGGGATCTTTGTCGTTATTAATTTTGTTCCGTTATTTACATCATCATTTTGTTCGTTTCGTTTTCACCTATATTTACGTTTTTTTGTACTTCTTGTTCCTATCCTTCCGACATCTCACATCCATATTTCACTCGGACAGGTTTGTGTGGTGTGGTAATTTCTACTCGTTGTCGTTTGATATTATGTGCGTTTCTTGATAAAGGCCTTTTGGTTCGAAACGTTGATTATGTCCTGCGTATTGTTATTTGTAAGATTATATGATGTGTTTTGTTGTGTGTATTATTTCACGTGAGCATCCAACAGTGATAGTGTGAACTGTTTTTGTCGTGGTTCAGTAAAACTTCATTACCTGTTTTCCACGTAAGTACTATAGTAATGACAATCTGGCATCTAAGCTGTTACTAATTTATATACTAATTTATAATCGTTAACCCTAACCCCTTTGTGATGAATTGAGGATAGCTGTTGTCACCTCAGTAGCAAATGTTTCGACGTCATTGCTGTTGATATTACATAGCAGGAAATCATATGTTTCTTGGAATAGTTTCCAATCTGCCTTGTCAAAATTTCAGTGAGTTTTATGTTTGAAATATGCTTTGTTGGGTGCAGTTACGGTGGTGAGGATTTGTCTATGATCACTTCCGATGTCATCAAGAATTATCTAGAGAGCAAGAGTTTATTATATGAGATGAACATATCCCGCCAAAGACGGATGTGTCGGGCCATTGGCGCAAATAAAACGGCGACACAACGCATTTATATTCTCTGGACTACATCCTGCTGGAAATCTTGTATGACTATGGTCATGCTACAAGGGAGATCCAGCAGGAGTTTGAGAATGAACGCCGAAGAAGATGAATAGTCGTCATGTCGACTGATAGATGGCTCATATGTAGAAGTATTGGGTACAGACTTTACATCTTGAAAGAATGACGGGTTTATTGTTTCATATTATGTATACAAGGGGTGCAAAGGGAACGCATTGCTCTCGGCGGACACAGGGTTAGCAGATAACCAAGATCCCAAATATACCTCCTCGCGGTGCACCTTGGAAACAGAAATACAGCAGCTCGAGCTGATTCTGGTTAAATCATTTGGGGATCGTGTCCGAGAATGTGGAGGTAGCAGATGGAAAGAAATTTGACTGCATAAGAGACAGACAATATCTCAGACACCACCAGCATCACCACATATAACGACACTGTCGACATACAGTGAAGCTAGTCAGTCCAGTCCGAACATTGGAGGGGCGGCCAATGTAAAATTCACGTAAAGATAGATGCATGGCGATAGACAAATAGAGTTCATACAGAGTACAATGAAACAATGAAAGGGCAGAATAGCGCCACAGGGCGGTGCGAACTGCAAATAGAAAATGAGACGTTCCTAGGAAAGGGGAACTACAAGCTCTGTTAGCTCGAGACGAGCTTGCCCTGTGGCAGAATAGCGCCACAGGGCGGTGCGAACTGCAAATAGAAAATGAGACATTCCTAGGAAAGGGGAACTACAAGCTCTGTTAGCTCGAGACGAGCTTCTAGTTACCTGATCTCCTTATTGGCAGAGACACAGACCCGATCATGGGCGTTCGGAAAAGCAAGAAGACCTAACCCAACTCTAATGTCGAGCCTTCTTATATCGGTAATATTCTCGCGAAGAGAAAGGGTTCCATACTCGATGGGCTTAGGCAAAAAAGGGACAACGATGGCAGTCCTGGCCCAACTCTACTGTCAAGATTTTCTATATCGGAAATACACTTGCAGAGAGAAAGGGTTCAGTACCTGACGGGCTCAGGCACAAAAGGGACAACGATTTTAGCCCTGACCCAAGTCTACTGTAAAGCTTTCCTATACCGGAAATACATATACCGGAAGAAAGGGTTCAGTACCTGATGGACTTATGCACTATTGGGACAAGGTCGCTGAGCTCGAGAACGCCTTGCTCTCAAACGCGTGGTGTGAGACTCGAACTTGGGCGAGGGGTTCACGATATCTGTGAACAACGCCTCGGGTAGGAGGGCGAATGAGCCAGGGTCCAACTCTTCTGGAGAGTTCTTCCTCATACGGAACCAGGCTCGCGGATGAGAAACGGTTCAGTACCCGATGGACACAGGCAGAGTACGTCCAATTGCACGAGATGGGTTCATAGACGCTGGAACACCTCGTACCAGATAGACGCGCTCGACAAGCGTCTTGACGAAGAGGCACTACACACCAGCGTGCCCGGCGACAGATAGGCTGTCACGGACTAGGGAAGTCTACCAGAATTAAAAGCATGACGAAAACGGATGTACTGGACCTCAGACATCCTGACCACAAGTGGCCAACCGAGGTGCAAATAACACAGTTCTACTGTGGAACTTGCAGCACAACGTACTTCACGCTCCCCGGCGGAAATCACACGATATATTCGTTGTGATTATATGAGAGCGAACGCTGAAGAAGAAGATGTATACAAAATTTAAAATTGGCACAACAGAAAAGTGTATTTGTGGGCAAGCCAACTAGACTTCAGAACATATCCTTCAAGAATGTGCAAACTATGACACATTAATGAGCACATACTGGCCTCTTGATACACATATGAATGTTAAACTTTATGGTACAAAACAAGAAATGGAAAACACTGTCAATTTTATACAAAAAATAACACTGCAGATATATACATTATTAGCGAACGAAAGAAAAAGTTGTTTCATATAGCTCATCTATATATCTTCCTGTCTTATTGCGTTTCTGGTAACCCCAATGGAGTGAGTAACCATTAAAGTCATCAGCAACTATTGTTTGAAGAAATTGTGTTGTATAGATTTCCGGTAAATTGCATGTCTGAGGAGGGCTGTATATGTTGTAGATTGTGTAAATATGTATATATGTGTGTGTATAAGCGAATGAAGAAGAAGAAGGGACACTGTTTACTATCCATGCATGTTGCAAGATGCGACTAAACAGGTTTCTGGGTGGAATTATCTGTTCCACCCCATAGATGGTTGAAGTTACATAGAAGCCAGGGGTGCAAAGGGAACGCATTGCTCTAGGCGGACCTAGGGTTAGCAGATAACCAAGATCCCAAATGTACCTCCACGCAGTGCACCCTGGAAACAGAAATACAGCAGCTCGAGCTGATTCTGGCCAAATTATATGGGGATCGTGTCCGAGAATGTGGAGGTAGTACATGGAAAGAGATTTGACTGCACAAGAGACAGACAATATATCCGACACCACCAGCATCACCACATATAGCGACACTGTCGACATACAGTGAAGCTAGTCAGTCCAGTCCGAACATTGGAGGGGCGGCCAATGTAAAATGCACGTAAAGGTAGATGCATGGCGAGAGACAAATAGATTTCATACCGAGTACAATGAAACAATGAAAGGGCAGAACAGCGCTAGAGGGCAGCGCGAACTGCAAATAGAAAGTGAAAAGTCCCTATGAAAGGGGAACTACAACCTCCGTCAGCTCGAGACGAGCTTCTAGTTACCTGTGTTCCTTACAGGCAGAGACCCAGACCCATTCATTGGCGTTTGGTAAAGCAAGATGACCTAATCCAACTCTAATGTCCAGCCTTCCTAAACCGGAAAAATGCTCGCGAAGAGTTAGGGTTTCTGTACCCGATGGGCTTAGGCAAGAAAGGGACAACGATTTAGCCCTGGCCCAACTCTACTGTCAAGGTTTCCTATACCGGAAGTACACTTGAAGAGAGAAAGGGTTCAGTACCTGATGGGCTCAGGCGCTATTGGGACAAGAACGCTCAGCTCGAGAACACCTTGCTCTCAAACGCGTGGTGTGAGACTCGAACTTGTACACGATGTCGGTGAATGACACCTCGGCTAAGAGGGCGAAAGAGCCAGGGTCCAACTCCTCTGTTGAGTTCTTCCCCTTAAGGAACCAGGCTCACGGATGAAAAACGGTTCAGTACCCAATGGGCACAGGCACAGCACGTCTAATTACACGAGGCAAGTTCATAGACAGTGGAACACCTCGTGCGAGTCAGGCGAGAGCAAAATTCGTCTGGGCGAAGAGTCGCCACTACGCGTGCCTGGAGACAGATATAGAGGCTGTCACAGGCTAAGGGTAGCCCACCCGAATTGTCAAGGCATGCCGAAATCGGATGTGCTAGGCCTACAAGGCGCACAACGGTGGCACAACGTAATCACGCTTCCGGCGGAAATCGCACGGATATCCATGATGGTTACAATGGAGCGAACGCAAAACAAACATAGAAGACAAACTGAACTCGGATGTGCTGGGACGTAGATATGATCTTCATAAAGGGAAGTGAGTGGTGTGTTACTTATAAAAGGTCATTGGAATGTCAGATCTTTTTATGATGAAAAATGTGATGATCTTTATGATGAAAAATGGCTACGGGATTTGTGTGTTACCCACGTTCTGGCTAAATTCCTATAGTCCGTTCAGAATCGTTTGCCGAGATGTTATGATTTATAATTCAAAAAGTTCTTGATGATTTCACATGAATTTTGGCATACGTTGTTAAAATGTCCATGTCGCGAAAACATATGTGTTACTTGATGTCTAGCTGTAACGGTTATTTGAAAGCGGCGAATTCTTTTGATGTTTGCCCATGTAAATATTATTTCGACCATAAACAAAATATTTTACAGTAATCTAGTGCAATGATGACCCATAGGCGTGTCCACAAAATTTTACATGGTGGCAGGTGTAAAAAAAATTTAAAATATATCTTTTGTTCGTAGAGTCAATTTGATATTGTTCCATGCTCTTGGTGTGAGTTTCACAAATGTTGTCGCTGCCTTTGAAATAAGTACATATATTTCTTCATGTAAGGAAATTTTGTCTGTAATAGTTGATCCAAGATATCTGAACTTCTGTATTGAATCAAGCGGGCTAATTTTTATAAGTAATGGTTGATGGTTTGCTTATAACATTTTTTTGAATTGCTTGGGTGGTATTGAGCAATGAAATGTTTTACAAATCAACTTGTAAATTTTGCAAATCAAACTTTTTTTAGTGTAGACTTAATCAGAGTAATGATCATTCATAATCAGACGAGTCAAATAGGTCGATTACTGTTTTCGGCTGAACAAACAACAAACCTTCCTTTTTCCAATATTCCTCTTCTTGGCGTAACACATGATCCTCACATTTCACCCAGTAGTCTTTATGTATATTTGATAGAGCCTGATTTGTAAGAGTCTCAATATCACATAATTTGAAAGTTGTATTTGTAGATGCTACGTGTCCTTTAACTTTTGCCCAAATTAGCTCTATAGGATTTAAGTGTGCATGATATGGAGGTACCTGTCGGTAAATGGTATGTGTTCTTTTATGAGCCACGTTTTGATTGCATCTTTTGTACTTGATGATGTTGGGATTCTATCTTCTACGTTCACTACGTTATGGTATGAAGCATTGTCCATTATCAGACAAGAAGGTCTATCTAATATTGGAAGAATACTTTTTTCGATCCAGTCTTCGAATATGTGCCCATTCATTTCGGAGTGGTAGTCTCTATTGTCAATGGATTTTGAAATGAAAATTAGATGAGCATTCTGCAACAACCCATTATGTCTGCTACCTGCATGTGCAACTATCAAACGTTGCCCTTTACTACTTGGTACTGATCTTTTAATACTTCCATCTGCTAACTGCCATTCCTTTTCATTTGTATGATGAGCGTTGATCCAAGTTTCATCTAAATACACAATATCATAACCATTCTCGCGCATTCCCTTCACGTAAATACTTGCTTCTAAGAGCTACCAGATGTGGCTTTTCACAAATAATGTTTTTTCCACCAGCATACTTTCTAAAGGTGAAGCCTGCATTTCTTACAGTTTTCCATAATAAAGTTTTTGATATTTCAATGTCGTTATTAGTTTTCAGCCAAATCTTCAACTTTCTAAGTGTCACTTCTTCGTTTTTATCAAACATTCTACATATTTCTCTTTTTACTAGGTCCTTATCGAAACTGTCTATCTTTTCTTTCCTTCCTTGCTTTCGTGAATTTGTTGGCAATAAATATCCGCTTGCTTCCACTATTCGATCAAATGAACGTTTACACAAACCTAAAATATGCATTGTTCTCTTCTCAGGATTTGATAAAGAACAATAAAGATGTCCCTTTTTACGCTCTCTGCAGAAGTATTGATAAATCTTTATAGCAATGTTATGCTCAGTAAAATATTTCGCTTTCAGATTCATTCTCACATAGACTTGCAGAAGGTAATATGCTTAGTGCCGCCTACATTCTGTAAATATTGAGACGTGCCTCTGACTTGTGACTTGAAATCGAGTCAATATCCGTTTTTGATTTCACATAATTCTAAGTTCAGGAAAAATAATATTTGGTGCTAAACGGGAATTTCCATATGTAACATTGCTTTATACAAATGTACAGTGGAAACAACTACTTTTAGAATGGTGCACATTCTACCGTGAGGGTCATGCCTTTATATTTAATAATCAGATGTGAGATGTAAGCATCTACATAATCCAGCGGTTGTTTATAATTTAGATTAACTTTTTTTTAATATAGGTTAAATAAGGTATCTTTGATACTGGATCACATTTCTTTGATAAAAAAATATTTCTATAGCGACATTATTATTCTAGACCTAACTTCAAATGATCAATCCAAATGAACAATACGTTTTTGATAAAAATAATTTAACATCTCGGCAAACGATTCTGAACGGACTATAGTACTTCTTCCGCTTTCATTCTTAAACTCCTGTAAATTAGAAGGATGTAGTTCGGAGTACATGTATATATGTGACTTTCAGTCGAAAACATCTGATTTCAGCTAGACTTTGAGTCACTTTGACCCTATATGGGATCGGACATCCAACTCCACCCCATAACCTCCTTAGTCGCCTCCTACGACATTCAAAGAGGGAAAACAGTGTTGCCATTCCTAGTGTGTGTGTCATGTGATGTATTCCTTCCAGAACGTTGTCTTCCCAATGAACTCTCTGAACCTCTCTCTGTCTTGGGCGATGTGGCTTGCATTTTCTAGCGATGTATTCATGTTATCTTTAATGTCGTCAGTCCATCGTCTTCGTGGTCTGCCCTTTCTCCTCTCCCAGGTACTCTTCCATCCATTATTTGTCTTTCTAAACAGTTATGTATCTTTATATGACCAAACAGGAGTAGTTTTCTTTCCTAGTAGGCCTATTAAAAGTCATATTCCGATTTTCGTAATCCCGATTGGGGGGGGGGGGTGGTTGAACATACCAATCTCCCTCCCCCTGCGGAGGTGTCAGATATCGCAGAAAAATTGTAAACCGTGACACAACACATTCTTTTCTCCGGACTACATCTGCGAATCTACAGCTGTTTGTGTGTAAACGGAGAACAACGAACAATAACAAACAAGTATAGATGTACGGCCACGCTAGATGTTGTTCGTCCATCACAAGTGATGATGACCATTTGTTACATCCACTTTTGAAAATTCAATTTTAGTTATGTCCTTGATTATGAGTTCGTAGATGGCTAATGAGCCCTATTCGAGCTGTAAATGTCCTTGGGCAGTTTGGACATGGAATAACGACTGTAGACGGATCTTGGTCTATCCGTGACTTTCTAGCTGCTCTCCGCTGTTGAGCAGCTGCATTTCTCTTCTTTTCACAAGATGATGCGCTATTTTTTATTTTAGAACGCCATGTAGATCTATTTTGTGCAAGATCTTCCCATGTATCGTGGTCTATTTCAAAGGCTTTCAGTGAGTCCTTTAACGAGTCCTTGTAGCGCTTCCTTTGGCCACCTTGAGATCGTATACCCTTCTCTAGCTCACCATAGAGAAGTATCTTTGGCAGACGATGGTCTGGCATACGCACCAAATGACCTGCCCAACGAATCTGTGTCTGCATCAGGATCGTGTTAATGCTTGGGATACCAGCTCTATCAAGGACAGTGGTATCTGGAATCTTGTCTTGCCACCTGATGTTCATAACTTTTCTGAGATAATTTGCATGAAAATGATTGAGTTTTTTCACATGACGTCTATACACAGTCCATGTTTCACTAGCGTAAAGCAGCACTGGGGTATCACTGCGCTGTAAACTTTCAGCTTTGGCAGATAGGTGGCGATTGTCGGATAAATGTTTGCCAGCCTAGAAATGGTTGCTGCGATGTTTGACGAGACTTGCACGAGATCACAACCTTCCATACTTCTGTGACTGTTAGCAGCGTGTTAGCCTTAAAATATCAGTCAAATAACAACAGGTTGGTGGTCCTAGTATATTGTCAATTACAGATGACATAGTTGACAATTATATTAGGAAATATTTGTTCTACAAGTTTTGTTAATCTCTATGTATGCAATTAATAGACCTACGTCGCTACGGTTACTGAGTGAGTGTGCTGTCGTCAGTGTCATTCATCACTGAAATCACTCACTCAGGTGATTGAAGTGTGTTGCTCATGTCTGTGGTGTGTCGTTGATACCAGTGTCGTCACCATGTTTCAAATACATAAAAAGTTATATGCCAAACTATGTAATTTTCCTCCATATGTCTATTGGTTTAGAGCTCAACTCTCAGGGGGTAAAAATGGCAATGCTGCTGAGTGTTTGAAACTGTTTCGTCCACCGTTGTGCTATAAATTTAATATTTATAAATAGCGCACTTTTTGGTAAAAATGCTGTTGCGTCCACCGTTGTGCTAGAAATACTACACTTTCCCTTAAAAACGAATCATATAGATTCACGCCTTAGACAACAATTCTTAGATACTGATTCTAGCCCCCCCCCCCCACCTCACCCAAAAAATATATAAACTAATTTTAATCCTGTTAACCCCCATTTACCAAAATCTATAATTTTATGCAACTTATCTAACACTGCAAAGTCACAACGGTGGACGAAACAGCAAATGCGCCCACTTTTTACATTAACGTCACCATAATTAGAGAATTACATTATTAAGGTAAAAGTTGGTTTTGATTTTACACTGTGCTTTTTAACTAGACGTCATAGATTCCCATGTAATGCCAATGAAATTAACCTTTAGCAAACCGGATTAAAAAATACAAAACATCTTCTGCCACCGGATTCTTTTTTGAGAATTTTCATATTTTCTGGTTGGTGTTACGGAAACGCAATAACTTTGTTGTTATCTGAGATAAAAAAAAAATGTTTGCCACATGAAAATGCAGAATTTAATACCGCAAATGTATGTGTATTTTTTTTTCACGTAACCTACCCGGGGTTTGCGCAAGAGGTGACCTTTTTTTCGCAAAAAACCAACAAAAACAACAAGACATGGGTTTTGGAAAACTCAATACCATTTTTGTTGTTAGAGCTTTTTAAATAATTTCAACAGATTTAAATGCAGAATTGAATACTGCAAATGGGTGTGTAATTGTTTTTTTTAAATGTATCCTATCCAAGGTTTGCGCAAGAGGTGAAGACATTTTCTCGAAAAAACAGAAAACATGCAAAAAAGACATGGGTGTTTGGAAAACTCAGTACCATTTTTATTATTAGAGCTTTTAAAATAATTTCAACAGATTTAAATGCAGAATTGAATACTGCAAATGGGTGTGTAATTGTTTTTTTTTAATGTATCCTACCCGAGGTTTGCGCAAGAGGTGAAGACAATTTATATTTTAAAATTACATAAAAACAACAAACACAAATGACTTACCCACTGGATGTGCAGTTCTCCTACTTGCTGTGCAGCTCAGATGAACACTCAGTCTTGAAATTTAACAATGTGTGGTATCGATGGAAGCAGGGATATGGGCACAGAGTGACCTGACATGCTGCACACACGTACTGAGTCTGGTGGCGCTTCTTTGACTGATCTGAACAGACAACAGTCAGGAAATGATAGCCTGCCACTAGACAACCGTTTAGGATTTATAGCAATGTAGTGTGCTGGTGCTAGTGTCATCCTATCCGGTGGGTGGCTTGTTCTTCTTCCGGAACTGGAAGATGCAGGCCTAGAGTAGCAACCCTCAAGAAGCCTATGAATTATCTGCAAGCGAAATTTTTCCGCCTTGACTCGGCCAGGATGTTTAGCCAGCCACAGGACAGATGAATTGACAAAGCACGCTTCCAACAAGTAAAAGAAAATTTTCTTCCACCACTTGCAGGACCTGTGGCCTAACATATAATATGTTAGCTGCTTGTCAACACGATCAATGCCTCCCATATGACGGGTATAGACCTGTATTGCGCATGGTTTTACCACATCCCTCACATTACCACCATGGCGTTTGGAACGGACCTTCCTATTGAAGGTCTGCGCATCGTGTGCAGATGTCATCAGATTTACTTGCCTCATGTCGTACCATGACAGGTAGAGAATGTTGTCATCACTTTCAGTACGAAGTGGGTCACCAACCTTGAGTTTTAGACCCTTCAACGCATAGGGGACCCCTTTGCGATTCAATTGTAGTGTGCCGCAGGCGCCTATCTGGTTCTCGGCAAGCTCCTTGAAAAGGGCTGGAGAGGAAAAGAAGTTGTCCACGTAGACAGTATGGCCCTTACCGTGCATTGTGGCCAACACATTACTCACAACACAGTGAGCCAATCTCTTCTTTTTGTCATAGATGTCCTCCTTCCCAAGGTACAGCTTCCAGTTCCAGAGATAACTAGTCTTCAAGTCAGCCAGTGCCCAAGACTTTATACCCCACTTTGAGGGTTTCTTGGGCATGTACTGCATAAGACTAGTCCTACCCTTGAAAGCAATCATGCTTTCATCAATACTGATTTCTTTGGAGAGGCCATAATATTGTTGGAACAGAAGAATAAGTTTGTCAACAAACCCTTGTATCTTGAACGCCTTGCTGTGACCGGGTTGCCCTCGTGCAACAGCTGTTGTGTTGTCTACAAGGTGCAGGAATGAAAGAATAGCTAAAAACCTATTCCTACTCATGACATTCCTAAACCCAGGCATCTCGATGAGACCATCATTAGACCAATACAATTCATAGGAGGAACGTTTGGTCAGTCCCATCAAGAGGACCAAAACAACAAAGGCTGTCATCTCATCAGCTGTGACTTCTTCCAGAACTTCACACGAGATGCATAGCCGGCGTCCTGTCCCTTCGATTCACTAACCTGCTTAGCGTACCGATTAGTAACAGTTACCAACATGTTAAGAATATCATCTGTAAAAAACAGACGAAACACGTCTACCTCACTAAGGTTATCAGCTAGGCCTATAGGTCCAACAATTTCATCGTAATTTCTAAGCCAATCATCGCTATACCCCGAAGGGACACTTGAGTTTTCAACAACCTGGTCCTCCAAAATGTCTTCTTCCACGCTGCCCACAGAATCAGTGTCACTAATATTATCTCTATCTAACCACACATTATCTAATGGAGCTATATCTGCATCGGTAAGCGGCACAGTTTCTTCCTCATTGGAATCGTCATCCATTACGAATTCAAAATAAATCGCATCCATGATTGAAGGTTTGGGTGTCGGTACAAAATTAGTTTGCAACGTCTTGCTGGTACACAGAATTTTTTCAAATAGACAGGACGAACGTGGAGATGTTTCGATTGCGCATGTCCCTAGCTATGTGGATTAACTAAGCGGGCTGTGGCATGTGTAAATCTACCGATATTCTCGCTGGGCGGGACGGGCCGCCAACAGCGCGCACCGCCATTTTGTTTTTCTGCGGCCGGGGTTGATATAGGCTTGGTGAAGGTTAATGGATGCCGTGACGTCACAGCTCCCGATACAAACAAGAGTTTTCGCTATCACTACAAAATTGCACTGAAGAAAATGAAATTTAAATATTGTTAGGTGGTGTGCTATCTGCGTGCCGAAAATGACTAACGTGCATGTCTTTTAGTGTTTTCTATGTCTCTACATCTATCAATTTTATTCAGAAATCCATGAGTGGAATTGTTAAAAATGTAAACCGTGTGCTATTACGGTTCAACGATCTGCAGCCACTGAAACGCTTGGGGTCTTCAAGTAAATAAAGCAAGACTTTCACCATACTCTTCCCCCTCTCCACAAAACCTGAAAATGTTACTCATGCTAGACAATAACTCTCTCAAAAGAAAGCAATCCAGCCTACCTGGGACAAATGCCAACCTGGGATAAATATTTGACAAGAGACTTACATGGCCATCATATATTCAAGAGATACAAAACCATGCCTTTAAGATAGTGAATGCTATATGAGCTTGGGTGTCGCCTTGGTTACCAAGACCAGCGCTGCTCCTCTTAACCTGGGTAGAGCAGTGTCAAGTATGCTACTGGAAAAACGCACTACAACACAGACGCATTACGCATCCTCCAAGTAAATATTACAGGATTTAGAAACAAACAATTAGAACTGACCAAGCTACTCCGTGATCTAAAAATACAAGTTACTTTGATACACATAATTTTACTACCAAAAAACTTCCCCATTCATGTCAGAGGTGTCAGAGATTAATGACACTCATCCGGAATGACATACAAGCTGAGGTTTCCAATATAGAAACCGATGACGAGACAGACCTACAAATTGTGACAATATGGAGGGACGGAAACCTGCTAAAAATAATTATCTATAACACTACCACTCCTCCCCCCCCCCCAATCACCTTAAACTAAAACTTGCCTAGACATAAGCGGTCGCTCACCTCTATGGGGTTATACAGATAGGAACCCAACAGGAACTGTCATAGAAGAGCTTATAGACACCTCCTCACTCATTCTACTCCAGAACGCTTATACTCCCCCCAACTCTACTGTACCGGGCCAGCAGCGCAAGAACAAGACCAGACCTTACTTTAGTATCATCTGACATTCAACTACAGTGTTCTATTAGAGTCCTAGGTGATATTGGAAGTGACCACTAACAGATTCTCCTAGAAGTCTGTGGATCTGTGGAGCCAACATACAACAAAATGAAGTCCACATGGAACTATAAAAAGGCAGATTGGGTAACTTTCAGAGACCTAGTACGGCAGCAGTTCTAGAAAGTAGACCAGAGAACATCGACAAGGCTGCTTTAAAATTGCTGCAACACTTCTCTCAGCCGCAACCAAAACTATCCTGCGAGGGTTCCGAAAAAGTTCAAACCTTACTGGAACATAGAATTGAAAACTGCTGTTGAAGATAGGAAAAAAGCAAGATGAAAGGTAGAGAAACATCCAACACCTGTCAATAAACTAAATTATAATAAACTCACAGCCAAAGTAAAACTAATTAGCAAGCAAGCAAAAAGAGAAACTTGAAGAAAAAAATGTGAAAATCTAGACATGCAGAAACACGATGGAAAGGCCTGGCAGCTCCTGTCAAACCTGTCTGGAACTAAACAGCAAAAAACCCAACACCCATAATAGACAACGGTGAAAAACTAACAAGGGAAACACAGAAAGCCGAAGCCTTCAACAACCATTTCGCTCACATAAACAGAAAACGACCCAGAAAGAACCTTGAAAATTCAATAAAGCACAACACCAAAACATTAGAAAGGCAACAAACCATGAATTGCGAGGTCTTTGAGAGTGACTCCACATTCTCAGAGCTAAAGTCAGTCCTAAAAAAATGCAAGAAATGCAAAGCAGCGGGCCCTGGTGGAATTACCAATGAGATGATCAACAACCTCTCAGACTTCAGACTACGAACTAACAACTATCCTTAAGCTAATTAATAAGACTTGGAAAGAAGGCAAGCTGCCAATAGCCTGGAGAAAAGCTAACATTATACTTCTTCTTCGGCGATCATCACTTGGTCAGGTTGGGACTCCAGATTCTATAATATAGGCTGCTGTCAGTTTCCACTGTGCCATACAGTTTCTCTTCGATGCTGATTGGGGTGGTCCATGTCTTGTTTCTCAGGTTTGCATACCGGGGACATTCTTGTACGATATGTTCTACTGTCATATTCACAAGGCTGCAATGGCAAAGACTAGTTGTTCCTATTTTGAATTTGTTGTACAGGTGAGGTCTCATTTTGTTGTGACCAGCAGGATAACCTGGTCTCTTCTGGATTGTTGGTAATACCCATCTGCATTATATTTGGGGTGGTCTTCTTTCCACTGTTTGTTATTGTTGCCTTTAATGATGGTCTTCACTTCTTCATAACTAATCAGATAGTCTTGAGGTAAATTTCCTCCTTCTTTGGCCAGTCTATCTGCAACTTCATTCCCTTCAATGTTACAGTGTGACAGTATCCACTGGATCACTCATCTTTGGAAATTATTGTGCAACTGAACTAGAACTGCCCTCAATTCATTCAGTTCGGTGTTCTTGTGTAGCTTCAGTGCTGTTATGACAGAGAGTGTTTCTGTTAGTAGTACAATATTTCTGTGTACTTGTTCTTTGTGTTGTAAGATAGTTTCTGCTGCTTTCTTGAGAGCTTCCATTTCTGCTTTAAAATTGGTTGAGAGCTCACCTGTAGCTATGGCTAGCGTAACATCTTCCTCGTATTTTAGTCTGAGGGTCACTCTTCTCCATGCTCAATTGCATTTGTGGCCAAGCCATCTGTATAGGCATGAGTCCATGCATCTTGTGAGTAATTAACTGCGATGTGATGTTCTGTTATACACTTTCTCTCCTAGTCTGTCTGAGTTCCTTTCTTTTCTATACCTTCAATTTGTTCTTTTAGTTGTGGGAGTTTGTATGAGAAAGGGGGGATGATACAGACTGGTTGTATGGGCCTTGGTTTCGCTTGTCCTATAGTAGGTGCATTTTGTATTAGTTTCTTTGCATTTGCTGAGAAGTTGCTCCTCTCCAGCCTGCTTTTGCCATAGACATTAATTCTCTGGTGCATAGGGTGGTTCTTGAGTCTCTTGTATTTTTCTGCCTGTTGAACTATTTTTTGTGACTTTCATCTATCTTCCATTGACTGAAGGCCAGTTATTGTTTCTAATGCATTTATGGGTGTAGATTTCATAGATGCAGTGATAATATGTATAGCTTGATTCTGGGTTTTGTTTATTTTGTTGAATTGTGTTTTAGATGATGTAACCCAGGCTGCGATGCCATACTCTAGTCTAGTACTGGTCTAGTACTCTACCCGTGTATAGCCTTTTCAAGATTTTTCTGTCTGCTCCCCAGTTTGTGCCTGCTATCTTTTTCATTGTTGCCATTCTATTTCTGGCTCGTTTCTCTGCTTTTTTTGGTCTGTTTTGCCCATGTCATTCTAGTCAAGGGTAATTCCGAGGTATGTTGGGTTCTGCTCTAGTGGGAGTACATGATTGCTTATTTTTAGTGTTGTTGTTTATACCTTGTTGGATAGGATGAATATTGTGTGTGTGGTTTTCTTTTCATTAATATGGTAAGCAACCATTTCTTGGTCCAGTTTTCTAGTTTGTGCAGTGCCCCTTGCATTATATTATTTGCAACTGCTATTGCCTCCCCTCCTGTCCACAAAGCCAGGTCATCTGCAGGATGTTCGTCCGTCGTAATCGACGATGATCGAAAACTCAAACCATAATAATAATAACAATAAATGGGGAGCTGATTTGCATGCTCTACACCAGTTATATACTGGATATGTCTGATCAGCAATTGACTACACACTTCCTGTACAGACAATAGCAAGCAAAAGCCTCCTACAGAGATTGAACAACCCTAAATAAATGTCCAAAATAATGCACTATGATTTATATGCGGTGCCATGAAAACCACCCCAACTGCTGCATGTGAAATCAACACAGACATAGAACCCTTACACCTAAGAAGAGAACGAGCAGTAGTAGAGACTTGTGAAAGATAATATGAGAATGGACACCACATAAGAAAAAAGAAAATTGACTGGAAAAATGCAGAATACTCATCAAGACATCGTTCCTCATTAACGCAAGAGAAGCAAGCAAAAAACACCATCTGCCAACAAATAGAAAACAAAAGTATTTGATAGACCGTAAACCACCCTGCAGGCAAGCAAAAACCCCTACCATAAGGACTGAACTCTCTGACCCCTTGGCAGATAAGAACACTGTAGCCCCATTTCTGTAAACCATTGCCCTTAAAACAATCCATACATACCCACCAGAAATAATCCATGTATACACAGATGGATCTGCACAAAATATGCTGGATATGGAGCTGTGATAAAATACCCGAACACAGACCCAGAAGACTATCCAAAATTGTTTGGCCCATGTGGAAACATCTGCTCTAACTACACAGCAGAGATAATAGCAATTGAGAAAGCTCTGAATCGAATTATTGTGGACTTTGAGAACAGAATTACTCCGCCTGTAAACATAGTCGTCTTCTCTGACTCAAAATCAGGACTTCAAGCCTTGGAGACCAAATAGAACACCCCCTGATTGCAATATCAACAGACAAATTGACCAGCTATCCACATCATGATGATGTTCGTCCGTCGTGATCGACGATGACCACAAACTCAACCATAATAATAATAACAATAAATAATAAAATAATAAAGTTAATAGTGCGTTTTTAAATGACTAGCAAGTCCAATGCGCGCACAAAATGTTCTTTTACAGAATTGACAACAATAGAAGGTATCTGTGTGAGGTTGAGATGTTTTTTCTTTTCTACGTGTCCGCTTCTGTCTTGCAGTTTCTTGTCTGAATTCTTCTGCCGCTAGTGCTCCCGTTCTAATGCTGTAACGCCAAGCCGTTCTATCCTGAGCGAGGCTCTCCCAAGCGCCTACGTCAATGTTAAGATGTTTCAAGGATGACTTGAGCGTGTCTTTGAAACGCTTTTTCTGTCCACCAGCTTTTCGAAATCCTGCCTTGAGTTCTCCATAATATATTTGTTTTGGCAATCGCGAGTTCTCCATACGCACAAGATGGCCTGCCCAGCGTGCCTGCGCCTTCATAAGTATTGTGTGGATGCTTATTGAGGTTGATTTTTCCAAGACCTCGTAGTCTGGTACTTTGTCCCACCAATGGATGTTTAGTAATTTACGTAGGCAGGTAAGATGGAAATGATTTAACTTTCTTGCATGTCTAGCATACACTGTCCACGTTTCGCAGGCGTATAGTAAGGTTGGTATAACAGCAGCATGATATACTTGTAGTTTGGTGGTTGTTCTTATACCTCTTCTGTCCCATACATTTTTGCGTAATCCGCCAAATACAGCACTAGCTTTTGCCAGTCTCTTGTTAATTTCCACATCAATGTTGACATCGCGAGAGAGAGTGCTTCCAAGGTAAGTAAAATTGTCGACTACCTGCAGTTTTTCCTTATTGACGATGATGGAAGTAGCAGTATGTTGGCTATTTGATGTTGCTTGGTGCATGACTTCTGTTTTTTTGGTGTTAATAGTGAGACCAAAGTTGTTGCAGGCCTTTGAGAAGCGGTCTATGGTGCTCTGCATGTTTACGACAGAGTCAGCATACAATGCACAGTCGTCAGCATAAAGTAATTCTCTAACAGTACTAGATTTAGTTTTCGTGTTTGCTTTTAGACGACGTAAATTGAAAAGACTACCATCCGTTCTGTAATTGATCATTATGCCTGCTGTTTCATTACTATGGTGTGTTTCCGTTAACATGGCTGTAAATAACAGGCTGAAAAGAGTAGGGGCCACATCATATGGTGCAGATGTCACCATCCAATGGATATCTGGCCATTCCGGAGTCCCTGAAAATGAAATGGCTTTTAAACTAGCTAAGAGAGGTGCTGCCGTTTTCTCCAAAAATCTCCCTACAAACATACAAACAAATCCTAACAAACAGCTGTAGACAAAAATGGTTACAACAGTGGGCCAGCTCAAATATTGGATGCTCACTTTTTGAATAGCAACAGAAACCCAACCCAATGGATCCTCTTAGACAACTCGAGCGAGCAAACAGAGTCTCACATTCCAACTAAGAACAGGCCACGTCCCAATTAATAAACACCGTAACAGAATAAACCCATTACACCAACCAAATTGCAGACACTGTAACATACAAGAGGAGACTGTCAAACACCTACTACTGCAGTGCCCAAAACTAACAGACATCCGACAAGAATTACTACCACCGCTTACAGCTATACACACCACACTCTACACAATTGCACCACAGCTGAGGAAAACCTGTGCATTCGCCAGAAGGGCTATGGGCTGTCAAGAGCTTCCTACTTACAGCGAGAGGGATTGAATCATCATCATCATTCAAGAGATAGAACTTAATTATCTGATTCCCCGGGTGGTGGTAGGTACATGTCTTCTTGAGCTGTGTTGTGTCTGTATAAAGGATGTTAGTGATGGAGCGGTTTGGTGGTAACAGTTGTTTTCACAAGTCTTGTAGTGCATGGCATTCAATAAAGTGGTGTTTTACTGTTTCCTCCTCTTGTCTGTTGCAGTATGGTCTGCTGTAATTCTTTGTATATGCCTGTTAAGTTGTACATGTGTTGTTTGCAGCCTTAATATAGTGGTTTTATCTTTGCGGTGAAACCTATTTATTCTGTTGTGTGGATTTGGTTTGGACATGTCCGCATATAGCATTTTTCCTTTTGAGCCAGTGGTCCATCCATTGTTGCTGGTAATGTATTTAGCTGTTCTAAGGTTGGTAGAGATTCTTGGTTGGGCATATTGCCAGTTTATCCGCACTTTCATTCCTGCTGATATCTGTGTTGCCCGGTATGCACTATAGTGTGGTATTGATGCCTTAGGTATCATATGTAAGTATGTTTGAAGAGATAGAAAAAAGAGCCACATGCAGACTGCAAGTCATGAAAATACTATCTGAAGCAGATTGAGGAGCAGTCATAAAAACTATAAGAAAGTCTAGGTGTCCTTGTAGAACTTTTTTTTGGCCACCTAGAGATCATATACCCTCCTTCACCATAGAGAAGTATTTTTGGCAGGCGATGATCTGGCACACATACCAGGTCACCTGCCCAATGAATCTGTGTCTGTATCAGAATAGTGTCAATGCTAGGGATACCAGATCTGTCAAAAACAGTGGCATCCTTATATATATATATATATATATATATATATATATATATATATATATATATATATATACTCGCACGCACACACACCTCTCCATTTATATATATAGATAACGAATATATGTAATGTCCATTTACCGTATATATGGAGATATATGTAATCTTCTTTTGTATGTACAGGTTTATGAGTCAGAAGGCAGAAAAACCAACACTATCAGGCACACGTCTGAAGACCCGAAAAAGGGGTAAGGTGTTTTTATTCAGGGACTCCATGAGCATTATACTCTATTTTTATACATTCCCCTCAGTCACTGACTCTTACCATTTACTACTCAGTCACTTCTTCTTTCATTCACTTGAAACATGTCTATATCTGTAATTCTGTCTCCTGAATAAAACTCATTGTCTTTGTAGTTCATACAGTGTCCCATAGAGCTTTGATTCCAGTGTTGTTTCCTCTGGCCAGTATATCTACCTCAGTGTTTCATGCTCAGAACACCAAGTATATGTTTGGCCATCTGTGCTGCCTGTCCACATGTACACATGGCAGTGTTGCCAATCTTGAACTTTGTATACATGTGACTGCGGAGTCGGTTGTGTCCTGTTCTGAGACGTAGAATTATAACTTGTTCTGATCTGTTCATAATGTGATAGTCATCTTGTGTTGGTGTTTGTGGCTTTCTTATTGACTTGATCATCTGTTTTTTCTGATGGTAGGTGATTGGTATATCTGGTTGGTCTTCGGCAGCACCTTCCTTAGCCAGTTGGTCTGCTTTTTCATTTCCTGGTATTCCACAGTAATAGGGTATCCAATGTATGGTTACCCTATACTGGTAAGACAATTCGCTAAGTAGTTTTTTCAAGTCTGTTAGTTTTCCAGACTGGAGAGCTTGAAGCACTGACCTTGCATCTGTCAGGAATACCACAGGCTGTAGATCAGAGTTGGAGTTCAGCAGTATTTTAGCTTGCCACACTAATTGCCTGGATTTCTACATCATAATTATTGTAGAATTTCCCTGTCGGTGTTCTGATTGTATCTCTAGGCATGTGTGGATATTCTATATAAACACCTGCACCTCCATTCCTCGCTGCATATTGTGCTGACCCATCTGTGTGTACTCTGACCCATATATCTTGTGGATATTCCTCATCCAGGAATCTGGATGTGTGTTGTTGGGGCCCGAAAGGGGAGCAAAGAATAGCAACACTGATTACTTTCCACGCATGTCGTAAAAGGTGACTAAGGAGGTTATGGGATGGAGTTGGCTGTCCCATCCCATATAGGGTCAGTGACCCAAAGCCATGCTGAAGTCGGATGTGTCAGGCTGAAAGGCGTAGAAATTGCAGCAATGCTGTAAACCATGACACAGCGCATTCCGTTCTCCGAACTACATCCTGCTAATCTGCAGGAGTTTGAAAACAAACGCAGAAGTAGAAGATCCAGGAAACTGAGGGTGACCGTCCTTCACTACACACTATTCTGTTCGTCCTTGCTTAGTATTCCTTTCACATGGGTCTGAATGTATATTGGCATTCCATGTCTTTCACTCCACGGAGTTTGTTCTGGTACAGACCTTAAGGGGCTGTCAACTTCAGGTAGGTCTGTAAGTTGTCTACGGAGTTGTTTAGCTTGATGGATAAAGCTGCTTCTTTTCAGTTGCCCCATTGCTAGATTTTGGAATCTTTCTTTCATTGGATGACTTGGCATACACTGAAACTTTTCTGCTTGAATTAGTACTTTTGTGTCTCTGCATTCGCCAAGTGTTTGCATTCTTCCCATTTTCTGCATCTCTGCTATGTGTGTTGATTTCATTGCTCCCAACATTATTCTAAGTGTCTGGTTTTGCACTTATCTAGATCTTGTAAAGTGGTGTTTGATGCAGGACACCACGCAGCTGAACCATATTCCAGGTGTGGTCTTATGCCCTGCTGGTAAATGTTACTGAGTATATTCCCACTGGCTCCCCATGTGGTTCCACTTAGTTTTCTCAGGATAGCTAACTTCCTCCTGACTTTTGTTGTTGCTTTGTTTATGTGCTGCTTCCATGTCAGCTTATCATCAAAAGTAACTCCGAGGTATGTGGGTTGTTGTTTGTCTTCTTTCAAGAACTCTCCATCTATCTTGATATGACCAGCTTTATGTTTTGGTGAGAGGGTAAAGAGTATAGTGCTGCACTTATCTGTGTTAATGTTGACGCATCATTTATTTGCCCATAAGGTTAAGGTATTGATAGCTCTTTGTATTTGTTTAGTGGCCACTGTCGCATGTTCTTCCGTGCACTAGATCACCAGGTCATCAGTATACATTGCCACTTTGATCCTGTGTGGTAGTTCAGCAACTAGGCCATTGATGTAAACCAAGAAAAGTGTGGGTGACAAGACTCCTCCTTGGGGGACTCCATGATGCAGTAGGACTCTCTTGCGACCATCTAATTGTTCCCTGGCTCTTCTATTATGCAGGTATGCTTTTACCTATTTGTACATTCTTGAGCTAATCCCGCAATTTCGAAATTTCTTTAAGAGCCCTTCTTTCCAGACCTTATCAAATGCTTTCCTGAGGTCTATCCATGCTGCTAGTACCAGTTTCTTATCTTGGAAGGCATCCTCAATCTCTTGGGAGATGTAGGTTGCCTGATCTTCAGTAGAGTAGCACTCTCTGAAACCTGTTTGCTGTGATACCAGAAGGTTTTAACTTTCAAGGTACCACTGCATCCTAAGATTGATAATGCGTTCCATTGTTTTGCATAGACAGCTTGTGAGGCTGATGGGTCTGTAGTTGCTGCCATCTTTTCCTGATTTGAGGAGTGGTATCATTATTGCTTCTCTCCATGCTTGTGGTACATTACCTGTGGACCAGCTTGTGTTAAAGATCTGCAGTAGCTTTGCTCTTGCTGCAATTCCCAGGTTTTTAACAATTTCATTGGACACTCCATCAGCTCCAGGGGACTTTTTCATTTTCAATTTGGATATTGCATGCTCCAGTTCTTTCATTGTGATTGGTGCCTCCATGACTTCAGGTATAGGTTCGCCTTGCTCAATGTTGTGCTGGTTCTCTCGAACCTCCTGTTGTTTGTCTGGGCTGACTTAGACGTTATTGTCTTCTGCAAAGGAATCTGCAAAGTAATCAGCTGCATGTTTACCTGTTAAAATGTTTCTATCTTTATAAAGTGTGATCCTGGTATTTCTCCCTGTACCTTCATCATTTAGTTGTTTTACAAGTTTCCATAATTTCCTAGTATCTCTTTCTAGGTTCAGCGACTCTGTTTTTTCTTTCCAGCTGCTCCATCTGGCTTGTAACTTGGCTCTTTGAAATGTAGCCTTTGTTTGCTGATATTTGTTATGTTCTTGGCTAGGTCTGTTCTCAGCCTGCTGTCTAGATGTTTCCATCTCATTTTGCAGCTTTTCCATTTCATCATTCCAGTAGGGTTTGTAGTTTTTGCATGCCGCCCTGGGTATGGTTTTACTAGCAGCATGTAGTATATATCTATTAAATTCCCTCACTGCTCTATTGATGTCTTTGTCCAAGTTCATGTCCTTAGCTAGAACACTGGTTAAATGCTGGTACATTTTCCAGTCTGCCCTCTTATAGTTCCACCTAGTAAGCGTGCTGCTGTCCTTGGTAAATTCATTGTGGATTTCCAGAAATACTGGTCTGTGGTCACTACCCCAAGCTGCTTTCCAATGACACGTGTGATGTTCCATTCCAGGCCTTGTGAGTGTAATGCCAGGTCTGGTGTAGAGGTGGTTTTCACCAACCCTCTCGTGTAGAAGGTTGGTGAGTCTGCTGGCTGGTTAATAAGGATGAGATTATTTTCATCCTGCCAGCTCTCAAGTTCCTCACCTCTCTTGTTGATATGATCGTAGCCCCAGTCCTGAGAGTGGCTGTTGAAGTCACCACACACCGTAAGTCTCTCTTTGTCTGGAATTGTGTCTATTGTCAATGGTTTATCATTTGGGCAGTAGTAGTTCAGGAGATGGAATTCTGCACTATCTGTTTTTAGGTGGAGCATCTGGTAATCTGCCCCCTCCATATATACTTCCAGCTGACATGTGCTGATATTGTTTTTAACAAGTGTAAGAATTCCACCCCTTCGCCTGTCCTTTCGGTCAGACCGGTAGCACTGGTAGCCTCTGATTTTGAAGGCTATGTCGCTGCTGAGGTGTGTTTCTTGGATACAGCATATATTAACTTGTTCTTCACTTAGGACATTTTCAAGTTCAAATTTTTTGCTGTATCCATCTCTTTTACTATTGACACCCTCAGCATTCCAGTGCATTATTTTTATTGGTCGTTTGTTTGTTTGGCCAGTAGCTCAATTCCTTTGCCTCCTGGCTCCTCGGGGCAATTGAGAAGGACTTCCAGTAACTGAGGTTGGGCCCTTTCGAGGTATAGGGCCAGGCACCATCCCTGCCTGAACGTCCGTCACAGGGCAGGCACCATAACTGTTTATAGATGCAGACATGTTTCCATTGTGTTTTGTGCATGGCATCCTGATTATAAGTGCGCCTTTTGGCTTGTTGCCTCCGTCTTCAGCATTCTGCTTACTTGGGCCGGACTATGGTCCTGATCAAGTGGGACTGCCCGACCAGTCTTAGTTTCCAGCCCCTGATGGCTGAACGAAGCTCCATCACCACTACAAGGTGCTGCCCTCAATGGGGACTCAGTCACTGACTCTTACCATTTACTACTCAATCAGTGACTCTTACCATTTACTATTCAGTAATTGACTCATTTACTACCATTGAAGCACAGGTATTCAACAAACTATGGCATTTGTTTCGGTCATTAATTATTACTGCAGTTCTTTCCCTGTCATACTCTTTATCTCTTCTCCTGCAGGTTTAGAACAGTTGTCAGGGTGAAGGAATAAATGATCCAATTTGGGATAAAAATCTCCCAGGTGCAATCAGGACGAATATTTAACAATTATATTTGGTAAATAAAAATACAAAAATATCCTAGATTACTCTAGTAAGATTTATAATTGGATGCAGTGAGATGAAATAAAAACACAGCTGCACATTCAAATGCATTGCTAATGAGATGGAGTAAAATAGCATGGCTACCAATTGTTTTTGGACATGTCTTAAAAAAAGTGTCAAAAGATATCAGACAGAGCAGGAATTTGGTTGAGAGGTGCATGTGATCATCGTTCTGCTACATGAGCTAGTTTTGAAGTTTCCTGTCCGATTGCTTGAAACAAGAAACTATTTACAATTGGTGAAGAATTCATTATGATAGAAGTTGTCAAAATTCCATTAAATCATAGAGGTGTGATGAAAAAGTATTCTGTAAACTTTTTCTTTAAGAGATTGCCATGGCAGAAAATATAAATGAGTTTCCTTCAATAAAAATAACATTTTGCTATTCACCTTGATGAGATACATGATGACAAAAATTGATGAGAATACAGCAAGACAAAATTTGATGAGATTACAGTATTGCAAATATTGATAATACCCCAAGGCAAAATTTGATGAGATTACAGGATGGACAAAATTGATGGGAATACAGCTAGGCAAAATTTGATATTACAGGATGAAAAAATGACACATTCTCTATTCAGAAATTAATGCCAGTGAAATGTTGACACATACTCTATTCAGTCCTGAACTCCAGTGAAATGCTGACACATATTCTATTCAGAAATTAATGCCAGTGAAATGTTGACACATACTCTATTTAGACATGAGCTCCAGTGAAATGTTGACACATACTCTATTCAGACATGAGCTCCAGTGAAATGTTGACACATACTCTATTCAGACATGAGCTCCAGTGAAATGTTGACACATACTCTATTCAGACATGAACTCCAGTTAAATTTTGATACATACTATATTCAGACATGAACTCCAGTGCAACCACTGGTCTGTGAAATATATAGTTACACATAACAATGTCACATCCTTATACCAATGTCACATCCTGTTTACGCGCATGTGTTGCCGGGGCCGAAAGGGGAGCAAAGAATAGCAACACTGTTTACCTTCCATGCATGTCGTAAGTCGACTAAGGAGGTTATGGGATGGAGTTGGCTGTCCCATCCCATATAGGGTCAGTGACCTAAAGCCATGATGAAGTCGGATTTGTCAGGCCAAAAGGTGCAGATATCGCATCTATGCTGTCAACCATGACACGACGCATTCCGTTCTCTGGACTACATTCTGCTAATGTGCAGGAGTTTGAGAATGAACGCAGAAAAAGAAGAACATACTGTTTATGTGAGGACATTTATGCACCAGTACTCTTTTTTTGTTTCAGATGAAAAAGAGAAATATGACCCAGCTGCTTTTCGTGATACCATCATTGCGGGGTTAACTGAATGTGGGGGAGATTTAGAACAAGTTTCACGTTATCTGGACAAAGAAGGTTCCAAACTTGACTACAGAAGATATGCAGAAGTCCTCTTTGATATCTTATTTGCTGGAGGCATTCTTGGTAATTTTGATCCTATGTGCTTCTGGTGTAGTCAATCAACCCTGTTAGTTGTCATCAATTATTTACTATATTCTCTCCAACACTGTCAGGTGTCATCAATTATTTACTAAATTCCATGTTATAGACAACATTGTATAAAATACATTGTAACAACAAAAATAAAAGTATGAGAGGCATAATTGTATAGATGATGTGCCATGAAGCTTCTATAAGAAGGTTTTTCTGTTGCATGGGTGGTTTGTCTAATGGGCCATTTGTGAGACCCACAGATGCAAACCATGCATAGTCAGCACTATGTATGCGTCAGATGTAGTGGATGGTTTGTGTCACCACTGATGTAGTGGATGGTTTATTTCAGCACTGATGTAGGGGATGGTACTTGTCAGCACTGATGTAGTGAATGGTTTGTGTCACCACTGATGTAGTGGATGGTTTGTTTCAGCACTGATATAGTGGATGGTTCTTGTCAGCACTGATGTAGTGAATGATTCTTGTCAGCTCTGATGTAGTGGATTATTCTTGTCAGCACTGATGTAGTGGATGATTCTTGTCAGCACTGATGTAGTGGATGATTCTTGTCAGCTCTGATGTAGTGGATGATTCTTGTCAGCACTGATGTAGTGGATGATTCTTGTCAGCACTGATGTAGTGGATGATTCTTGTCAGCACTGATGTAGTGGATGATTCTTGTCAACATTGATATTGAAGTGACTCAGTGATGTTGAAGCATGTCTTTAAAATGTCTCATGTCCTCTGGCCTTGCGGGTACCAATCTGTAGTTCTCCATAAAATGTCTCATATGTCCTCTGGCCTTGCGGGTACCAATCTGTAGTTCTCCATAGAGCAGTTTTTTGACAAGCAAAGATCTTTCATGGAGACCAGGGAACTTGTTGCATGTAGTACACTCTCCAGAATAGATGGCACTAATGTCAAAGTGAACTACGGTAAATGTTATATTTGTTAGACAGAACAGATGGCACTAATGTCAAAGTGAACTAAAGAAAACATTACATTTGCTAGACAGAAAAAATGGCACTGATGTCGAAGTGAACTTTGACAAATGTTACAAGTGCTAAACAGAACAGATGGCACTAATGTTGAAGTAAACTAAGGAAAATGTTACATTTTCTAGACAGAACACATGGTGGCACTGATGTCAAAGTGAACTAAGGCAACTGTTGCATTTGCAAGACAGACCAGATGATACTGATATTGAAGTGAACTAAAGCAAATGTTACAATTGCTAGACTACATGACATTTTGTGAGAGAGGAAAGCCATTAACCTCACTACAAAATTAAAATATTACACCATCTATGTGACTGTTAATTTGAACCCTATCGAGGCCAGCTCCTTGCTGTGGAGATTAGGCTTAGTGTAGCCACCAGAGACTGGCCAGATCCCCCTAACAGCATATGGAAGGCCAATGTTCTTCCCATGCACTGGCAGTTTTTATACAAAGCTCTTATGTTTTCTAACAATTTTTCTTTGATAAAATATATTTCTAGAGTTTCCCATGGTACGTCTCTGTTGACTCTATCAAATGCTTTCTCCTGATCTATAAATATTGTATTGCATCTATATGACTTAATGTGAATGTCAGCTATCTATATGACTGAATGTGAATGTCAGCTATCTATATGACTTAATGTGAATGTCAGCTTTCTACATGACTGTTAATATGAATGTCAGCTATCTACATGACTTAATGTTAATGTCAGCTATCTACATGACTTAATTTGAATGTCAGCTATCTACATGACTTAATGTTAATGTCAGCTATCTACATGACTTAATGTTAATGTCAGCTATCTACTTGACTTAATATGAATGTCAGCTATGTACATGACTTAATGTTAATGTCAGCTATCTACATGACTTAATGTCCGCCACAGACGGATGTGTCGGGCTATTGGTGCAAATAAAACGGTGACACAACACATTTCCATTCTCTGGACTACATCCTGATGAAAATCTAGTAGGACCATGGTCTTGCTATAAGGGAGATCCAGTGGAAGTTTGAGAATGAACGCTGAAGAAGAAGAAGAAGACTTAATGTTAATATCAACTATCTACATGACTGTTAATATGAATGTCAGCTATGTACATGACTTAATGTTAATGTCAGCTATTTACATGACTTGATGTGAATGTCAGCTATTTCCATGACTGTTAATGTTAAAGTCAGCTATTTACATGACTTAATGTTAAAGTCAGCTATGTACATGACTTAATGTTAATGTCAGCTATTTACATGACTTGATGTGAATGTCAGCTATTTCCATGACTGTTAATGTTAAAGTCAGCTATTTACATGACTTAATGTTAAAGTCAGCTATTTACATGACTAATGTTAAAGTCGGCTATTTACATGACTTAAAATGAATGTCAACTATCTCATCATCATCATTAAGTGCCATCTCCGCAACAAAGGTTGGCTGCAACGTATCTCCAACATCCCCTCTTGTTTTGGTGTTGCACTCTGCTAGAGTGTAACCTGTCCATCGGGTGATGTTACTTTCCCATTTGTATCTCTGCCTACCTCTTGCTTGCTTCCCTTTGACTTTACCCTCAAGTAAGGTCCTCAATAAAGACTACTAGATCAAGTCAATAAATCAAGTACCGTTAAATTCCGTGTATAACCCGAGAATTTTTGGACAAAAAACAGAGATGACTTCATACTCCTCGACTTATTTTCGAGAGATCAAATTAAAAAAAATTACATCCAAATCACAGTAAAAAAAAGGAGAAAAACACTTTAAAAAAAATTACAGTCACATGTCCCGATATATTAAGCCAGGATAAAATGACTAGGGCTCACCAGCAATCCAGAGCGTACTTACCATAATACTAGGCCTCTAATTACATTAATTTCTATATATCATGCAATATTTCCTTCAAAATCTCCGGTATTTCTTGATAAAAACTCACTTTCTAGGTCTATATCGTTATTTCAGACACGCCGCCATTTTTTAGCAAAATTTCCATGAAACGATATTTTTAGCAATGGGTATTACCAGTTTTTTTACCGTTTATAGTACATATATTTCTATCATAAATGTTTCAATTGATCATCGAAATTGGTCAGAAAAGTATACCAGTATCTGATGTTATTTATTGACCAATATACGGTAATGGTCTGTGGAAAAAACAAATGAAATACCATAGCCTAAGCTGATGGGTAGCCTAGTCTTGTTTGTGTAGGGAAACACTAACTACCAGTAATCTAAACACTGTCACACACTTTCTTGTTGCGGTAAAGCAAATGTTACAACAGTTACTGACCGTCTACTAGGCTATAAGACCTGTGTACAGAAAATTTAAAACACCTCAAAGGCAGATTTTGAGTATTTCCGTGCATGTCGCTGGTCGGTCTTGCCAATTTTTAACATGGGACTCCAAGTATATAAATATTGACCAAGACAATAATCAGAAACATAGAATGAAGTCCTAATTAATTCTGTACAGAGGTCTTACTCTTCATATTACAGTCTTGCACAAACACTCACATTTTTGACATCCAAAACTTTGCTGCTTAGGCAGTGTTGGAGGGAGGGGAATGGGGGAGAGAAATCAATAGTGAATCTGTCTGAGCTGTGCCTCAGTTTATATTACAGTATAAGGTAAACATACAGGTCACACAAAGTTCAAACTCTTCTGTATCTTTTAAAAACAAACGTGATCTGGCATGTTTTTGTCTGGCCATTCATCCATTCATCTTCCGTTTCCCGCTTACACTTACAGGAATAAAATCACAATAACAATAAAAATGTATGAACTGGAAGCTAAACTACTTGTGCAGTATTCTTGGCTAGCTAAGTCAGCCTTATATTCTGTTAATTAGTCCAGCCCACTGAGGCCACAGATTGACTACTGGCCCTACCCATTTCAATTGGCTCAACCAATCCAAGTTTCCCTCACATTATGTGATGCCATTCAGATAAGTATCTAAATGCAATCTTTCTTTATAGAAGATTTCAAACGAGGTTCCAAATCACAACACATCATAGGCATTTTGTAGTAAAATTGCGCCGTAATTGATTCCCTCCCCCAACCACTGTACATTTAGTGGAAGAAGAGTTGTCAGAAGCTGGTGACATAATAGTTACATAGTAATTACTATTCACTAGCGCTGTTCCGCATCATAACGCCCAGACACCCAACACAGACAATTCATTCAGGAAAAACTTTGTTCCCCAAAGTCTCGCCACCTCATAAACCGTCTATAGTCATGGATAGGGAAGTCAGCCTACCAGGTATTTATTATTTTCGGATATATTGATCCAGAATACAGTAGCCACCGGGGTTTCATTCCTTGATTCATTCAAGTTATGTGAGTGAAGCAAATGAAAGGAATGCCATTTTCTTAGAGTTGCAAAAGTTTGTGTTAATTTCCATTTAGCATGTCAGTTCTTTCTTATGATGATGAAGTTCATTATTGCCGGCTTTGTTAAGTTGGGGATGTCGATCTATAGTCGGACCTTCGACTTTCTCCACTTTTGGGAAGGGATAATTAGGTTCTCGGCCTACAATCGGATGGGTTTATATTCAGAACTTAACGGTAATGAATATGGACTGGATATAAACATTCAAAAAACAAAAACCATGATAATCAGCAAAGACACAGAAGAACAGGAGATAAACATAAACATACAGGGAGAGAAACTACAAGTAAAACAGTATCAATATCTTGGACACATAGTCACAAATGATGGCAGATGTGAAACAGAAGTTAAAAGGAGAATAGGAATGGCTAAAAGTACCTTCAATGGCATGAGGAAATTATTAATATCTAAACAAATTACAAACAAGTTAAAAATGAGAATTATAAAATGCTACATCTATTCCATATTAATGTATGGCTCAGAAACATGGACACTAAATAAACAATTAGAAGACAAAATTGATGCCTTTGAGATGTGGGTATATAGAAGAATAGGGAGAACATCATGGAAAGAGAAGAAAACAAATAAAGAGGTGCTAAAAACACTTAATATGAAGAAAGAACTACTAAGAGAAATAAAGATCAGGCAAATAAAATACTTTGGACACATTAAAAGACATGACACCCTATTGAAGACCTTGAGGGTAAAGTCAAAGGGAAGCGAGCAAGAGGTAGGCAGAGATACACGTGGGAGAGTAACATTACACGATGGACAGGTTACAGTCTAGCAGAGTACACCACCAAGACAAGAGACAGGAGATGTTGGAGATACGTTGCAGCCAACCTTCGTTGCGGAGACGGCACTTGATGATGATGATGAAGGTCTTCAATAAGGTGTCATTTCTTTTAATGTGTCCAAAATATTTTATTTGCCTGATCTTTATTTCTCTTAGTTGTTCTTTCTTCATATTAAGTGTTTTTAGTACCAGTACCTCTTTATTTGTTCTCTTTCCATGATGTTCTCCCTATTCTTCTATATACCCACATCTCATAGGCATTAATTCTGTCTTCTAATTGTTTATTGAGTGTCCATGTTTCTGAGCCATACATTAATATAGAATAGATGTAGTATTTTATAATTTTCATTTTTAACTTGTTTGTAATTTGTTCAGATATTCATAATTTCCTCATGTCTTTGAAGCTTTACTTGTTGTAGTTTCTCTCCATGTATGTTTATTCTTCTTCTTCTTTCGTTCACTTGAAACATGTCTATATCTGTAATTCTGTCTCCTTAATAAAACTCACTGTCTTTTGTAGTTCATACAGTGTCCCATAGAGCTTTGATTCCAGTGTTGTTTCCTCTGGCCAATGTGTCTGCCTCAGCATTTCATAATCAGAACACTCTTGAAGTATATGTTTGGCACTCTGTGCTGCATGTCCACATGTACACATGGCCGTGTTGCCAATCTTGAACTTTGTGTACACGTGACTGTGGAGTATGTTGTGTCCTGTTCTGAGATGCAAAATTATAACTTGTTCTGATCTGTTCATAATGTGATAGTCATCTTGTGTTGGTGTTTGTGGCTTTCTTATTGACTTGATCATCTGTTTTTTCTGATGGTAGGTGATTGGTATATCTGGTTGGTCTTCGGCAGCACCTTCCTTAGCCAGTTGGTCTGCTTTTTCATTTCCTGGTATTCCACAGTAATAGGGTATCCACTGCATGGTTACCCTATACTGGTAAGACAATTCGCTAAGTAGTTTTTCAAGTCTGTTAGTTTTCCAGACTGGAGAGCTTGAAGCACTGACCTTGCATCTGTCAGGAATACCACAGGCTGTAGGCCAGATTTGGAGTTCAGCAGTTTTTTAGCTGCCACACTAATATGTATGTTTATGTTTACCTCCTGTTCTTCTGTGTCTTTGCTGATAATCATGGTTTTTGTTTTTTGGATATTTATCCAGTCCATATTCATTACTTGATTTATTGTCTTGTTTTATTGACTTGATCTATTAGTCTTTGTAGTTCATGTTCACTTTCCGCCAAAAGAACAGTGTCATCTGCATATCTAAGGTTATTTATTATTTTCCCATTGATCTTTAGTCCTGGTGTTTCTTCTATATTTTTAAAGATATTCTCTGTGTAGATATTAAATAGACTTGGTGATAAAATACATCCTTGTCTTACCACTCTTCGTATTTCTATGTATGGAGAATAGCTGTTTTCATACCTTATTGATGCAGTTTGTTACCAATATATATTTCTAATCAGTCTGATGTCTTTTCCATCTATGCCTATTTCTTGAAGACATTTGATTAATTTTTCATGTTGGACTCTGTCAAAGGCCTTGCTGTAGTCTATGAAGTAAATATTGATATTTTTTTTGACTTCTATATATTTATCTATCACTGATCGGAAACTCAGTATAGCTTCTCTGGTTCCTTTGTTTTTCCTAAAACTGAAGTGTTCTTCACCGACCACTGTGTCTATCTTGTTCTTAATTCTTTCATGTATTATCTTGAGGAGTATTTTAGTTAGATGGCTCATTAGACTTATTGTTCTATATTCTGTACAGTCCACAGCCCTGGGCTTCTTAGGTAGTGGTATGATTATTGATGATGTTAGGTCTTTAGGTATATGGCCTGTTTCATATATGTCATTGCAAAGTTCTGTGATAGTATCCACACCAAAATCAGTTAGAGTTTTTATTATGTCTGCTGTTATGTTGTCGGAGTCTGCAGCCTTTCCACATTTTTTTGCATGTTCTACTTCTGATTTCAGTATTGCTGGTCCATCGTTGTTGTGTATTGTTGGTTTTTTGTTTCGTTGGTCGTCAAACAGTTCTGTCACATAATCTGCCCATCTAGTAAGTGCTTCTGTTTTATCAAATATTATTCACCTATCTACATGACAATTAATTTGGATGTCAGATATCTATGTGGCTATCTTAAAGTTGTCATGTATATGTACTTTTTGGGCATTTTGAATTGTTTCAGCTCCAGGTGGATTTATAGTGGAAGGTACTGACTCTGGCAAGCCCGTCAGGTCAGATATTTGTGTGTTCAGGTGGGACGATGCATTGGATCAGCTTCGCAACTTTTATGCTGTAAGTACTGCTTCAGATAGCTGATGTAACAGCAATAGGTAACTGCAAAGACCATCAAGTGTTACTAGTATTACATATTACACCTCATAAAACACATAAAAGCGCATGGTAAAATATAAAGAGTTCACAAAACAGATAAGTCCAATAAGTTTCAAATCCAATCATGTTTAATGTAATAGGGTAAAATGCCAAGGGTGTGTCCTATCCATCCTACGTTTTATAACATATCAACCACATCTGTACAATAGCAAATACCAGTAAAGCACTGCCCCCAATAAAGACTGGTTGCAACCCTGTGTCCACTTTTCTTCGATTCGCATTGTGTTTTCCGTATCTCCTCGTTTGTTGTTATTTTTCTTAATAATTCTTTTTAAGCTAGGCAAAGTAAAGGCTCCAATAAAGAATGACTCAATAACCTATGTCTTTCTTTATTGACACTTTTCTTAGACTATAATTGATTGTGATCGTATAGATTTAGTCTTCCTTTCCAGTTATATCCAGTTAAGGTCTCTATTTTCCATTAAGCTGTTTTCCTTTTAGTTCATTAGTTGTGATATTTTCACTAGACCAAGAACAATGACGCAAGAAAGACACATTTATTAATTATCTTTGAGAGATGACACTGTAAACCTGGTAGTTACAGGTGTAAAGGATCTTTTATTTAACCGTTGAAATCATAGTCAGTAATTGACTTTCCATCATTCCAAGTATTCATTTCACTCAAAATAACACACAAGCATCTTCCCTAAAGATTGGTGGAAAAACCCTTCTAAGAAGTTTACCCCAAAAACAGTAAACCAATCTGTGGCTATTCTGGTCCTATCAGAACTAAGAAAAAGGTTACAATGTTATATATGTATAGTACTTATCATTGATTCCAGTTGCTTCTCTGTCATAGCCTCCTCGGTTCAAGAGTCTATGATTTGTTTGTTTTGTTTGTTTTTCGTTCGCTCCATTGTAACCATCACGGATATCCGTGCGATTTCCGCCGGGAGCGTGATTACGTTGTGCCACTGTTATGCGCCTTGTAGGCCTAGCACATCCGATTTCGGCATGCCTTGACAATTCGGGTGGGCTACCCTTAGCCTGTGACAGCCTCTACATCTGTCTCCAGGCACGCGTAGTGGAGACTCTACGCCCAGACGACTTTTTTTGCTCTCGTCTGACTCGAACGAGGTGTTCCACTGTCTATGAACTTGCCTCGTGTAATTGGACGTGCTGTGCCTGTGCCCATTGGGTACTGAACCGTTTCTCATCCATGAGCCTGGTTCCTTAAGGGGAAGAACTCAACAGAGGAGTTGGACCCTGGCTCTTTCGCCCTCTTAGCCGAGGTGTCATTCACCGACATCGTGTACCCCTTGTCCAAGTTCGAGTCTCACACCACGCGTTTGAGAGCAAGGCGTTCTCGAGCTGAGCGTCCTTGTCCCAATAGCGCCTGAGCCCATCAGGTACTGAACCCTTTCTCTCTTCAAGTGTATTTCCGGTGTAGGAAAACCTGACAGTAGAGTTGGGCCAGGGCTAAATCGTTGTCCCTTTTGTGCCTGAGCGCATCGAGTACGGAACCCTTTCTCTTCGCGAGCATATTTCCGGTTTAGGAAGGCTCGACATTAGAGTTGGATTAGGTCTTCTCGCTTTACCAAACGCCAATGAATGGGTCTGGGTCTCTGCCTGTAAGGAACACAGGTAACTAGAAGCTCGACTCGAGCTGACGGAGCTTGTAGTTCCCCTTTCCTAGGGACTTTTCACTTTCTATTTGCAGTTCGCGCTGCCCTCTAGCGCTGTTCTGCCCTTTCATTGTTTCATTGTACTCGGTATGAAATCTATGTCTCTCGCCATGCATCTACCTTTACGTGCATTTTACATTAGCCGCCCCTCCAATGTTCGGACTGGACTGACTAGCTTCACTGTATGTCGACAGTGTCGCTATATGTGGTGATGCTGGTGGTGTCGGAGATATTGTCTGTCTCTTGTGCAGGCAAATCTCTTTCCATCTGCAACCTCCACATTCTCGGACACGATCCCCAAATGATTTGGCCAGAATCAGCTCGAGGTGCTGTATTTCTGTTTCCAGGGTGCACCACGTGGAGGTACATTTGGGATCTTGGTTATCTGCTAACCCTGGGTCCGCCTAGAGCAATGCGTTCCCTTTGCACCCCAGTCTATGATTTGATTGTTTTAGTTTTTCCACAGTCTTCGTGGTTGGATGGAACGCTTGATTCCTTAGTTCAATGAGAATAAATTAGTTGATGGTTTCTCGAAGAAAAGGTAACAATTTGCTTCTGATAATTCACCAGAGTGTTTTCTTCACATGGATGGCTTGTTGGTTGGTTGGTTGCTGATACAGCGGTCCATGGGCTCATGCCCTTTGACCTAATGCCATTAAATGGCATTATATTGCTAGTATATATAGTCTGGATTTTCGGCCCACCCCGGAACAGAGCCAGAGAATAACTATCACACCTCCAGGAAGACAGGTTTCAACCTATGCACTGCTCCTAGCCACTATAGCCAATATAGGGTTCACTGTGCTCATTCCCCGCCACCAATTGACTACTGGTTATGCCGAGCTTCTCTATTGCTCTAGGCATGCAACCATATGTTCAAGTCAAAAGGATTGTCACGCCCTGAGTCGATGTGCCTCTTTGATTGGTCTTAGCCATAGGTAAAACAGTGCTGTCAGTTTCTTCCTCCCCAGTGCTGCACAGTACATCTCTGGCTCCCTCCCAATCACAGAGGGTGCATACATATATATTCAGGTAAACATGAAACACATTTCAACAACAAAATAAATGCACAATTGTATAGATGACGTGCCATGAAGCTTCTCTAAGAAGATAACCTCAATATAACAGCATGTCATCCACTAAGGTTTTCTGCTGCATGGGTGGTTTGTCTAGTGGGCCATTGGTGAGACCCACAGACGTAACCACATGCGTATCAGAACTAGCTAAAACAGGTTATTTTAATCTCTGTTATTTTTACTAACATACTGGGGTGCAAAGGGAACGCATTGCTCTAGATGGACCCAGGGTTACTTGCAGAGAGATAGGGTTCCGTACCTGATGGGCTCAGGCGCTATTGGGACAAGGACGCTCAGCTCGAGAACGCCTTGCTCTCAAACGCGTGGTGTGAGACTCAAACTTGGACAAGGGGTACACGATGTCGGTGAATGACACCTCGGCTAAGAGGGCGAAAGAGCCAGGGTCCAACTCCTCTGTTGAGTTCTTCCCCTAAGGAACCAGGCTCACGGATGAGAAACGGTTCAGTACCCAATGGGCACAGGCACAGCATGCCCAATTACACGAGGCAAGTTCACAGACAGTGGAGCACCTCGTGCAAGTCAGACGAGAGAAAAAAAAATTGTCTGGGTGAAGAGTCGCCACTACGCGTGCCTGGAGACAGATTATAGAGGCTGTCACAGGCTAAGGGTAGCCCACCCGAATTGTCAAGGCATGCCGAAATCGGATGTACTAGGCCTACAAGGCGCATAACGGTGGCACAACGTAATCACGCTCCCGGCGTAAATCACACGGATATCCGTGATGGTTACAATGGAGCGAACGTAAAACAAACAAACAAACTAACATACTAAATCAACGTAAAGGAAAATAATGCTGCTGTGTCTTTATTGTCAACATCACTCCCTGGTTATCTCAGTTTGACTATAGCCATTACCTGACACATTTTATATTTTCTGAGGTCTTTTCTTTCTCTATGGGTGTTTTATTTCTCTGAGGTGTTTTACAAATTCTACTAGCTGTAATACTTGTAAAGTACAATATTTATGTGTGTTTCTACCTACAGGTGTTTTACAAACTCATCCGAAGGTACAAGTATCTGGAAAAAGCATTTGAGGATGATGTCAAGAAGGTATTCGTAGAACTGCTATTGACAAATTATTGTGAGAATGTTGATGTGAGACAGATGCTTGGGATGGAATTATCAGATAGGGGGTTGATGTGAAACATCTGTGAGGAAAGGGATTAATATCAGACAGGGATGACGTGTCATAAAATTGATATGAGACAGCATTGATGTAACATGTGGTTGATGTAATATAGGGTTAAATATAGTGTAACTTGATGTAACATAGGTTTGAATGAGGCAAAGGACTGATGTCATATAATGTAGATGCAAGACTTGGGATGGTATAACAGGGTTAACATGAAACAAAGGCCTTATGTGAGACAGAGGGTTAATGTAACAAACATATGTGCAACAGAGGGTTTAACCTTTCAATCCCAGTCATTCAGGAAAAACTCAGTGCTTAATTCCCAGGGCAAGGGATTAAGATGCTCTGGTATAGTTAAGTTAATGTGTTCCTGTACAGCCAAGCTAAGATTGTCTTGTATGGTTAAGTTAACCCTCACAATCCCGACCTATCAGGAAAAACTCTGGGATTCATTCCCAGGACAAGATAAATAAGTCCACAGGAATGAGAAGTCATTGTGCAAGAAAATTAATCAAAAATACAGTTTGTAATTGTTAATGATTCAAATTACAATTTACAGAAAAATGGATGAGCTACTGATCTGTAATTATGTTATTGTTAAAGTCATGTAAGATTTATATCCTTGTAACAAGTGAGAAGAAATAAAAGGAGCAACAATTCTGTGTGTCAGTTTCAATTACTTCTGTCAATGCATTTGCTGCCAAATGTTCAAATGAAAAAGCTGCAAAGCAGTTTCCCTCGCACAGGTTCACTTTACAGGTTGGGCATTCATTACTAGTCTTGATCTTCATTTTAGAGCATCAACAGTAGTTTCATTTTCTGCCAAACATCCTAGTGGGTTGGTGATTACCCAGAATTGTGTTTGTGAGTCCTGTAGCTTCTAGCTGTTGCCTTGCCCTTCTATGCCTGCAAGATTGTGTGGCCATGAGAGCCCTAATTACAATCAAGGCAGAAGTTCCAGTGTTTGAACAAGAAGCCACAGCAGACATCTCCACTACTTTCTACTTTTTCTCCCTACAGGGTAATAGCTTCTCAGCTGGTCATGGAGATCAACCCCTCCCATGCCTTGGTTATATGATTTCACAGGTGTTGGGAGATCCACATTAACCAGGCCATTTGTAGTCTTTCTGCTGTTGTCATAGTTGGTTGGGAATTTGTGGACAGAACTGTCACTGGGTGTTTGTCTTGTCAGAAACGGGATACTAAATTTCCAATCTGTCTTATTTCAACCTGAGACTTTTTAATTTTATATTCACTTTGCCAACCTTTACAGCTGGGATGGATGGTCTAACAACAATAAGTATGTCTGGTGAGAAGATCCTCTGCTAACTCTACACTTGCAAAATAATTATCAAAATAAAAATAATGTCTTTTGTCAAGGTAAGGTTCTCCAATTATTGTGAAAACATGATGTCCTAGTCCATCTTTATGTCAGATACCCAGTATGCACCTCAAAGATGTGGAGATACCCAGAATATGGGTCTGCAGCACACCAAATTTTTATTCCTCAAGGACATCGTTTATTTTTGATATGTTTAATCTTTTCAATCCCGATCGATCAGGAAAAGCTCTGTGCTTCATTCTCAGGACAAGGGGAATAACTCTGCAAAAATCAGAAGTGATTGTACAAGAAAATTAATCTAAAATACAATTTGCAATCAAATTTTATGATGGTTCAAAGTCTAATTAACAGATAAATGACAGATTTACTGATCTGTGAACATATATTTGTGAATGTCATGTAAGATAAGTTTACTTGTCATGTCTCCTTCTCGTTCGGAGTTTGACATGTTTACACAGCAAGTCCTGATTTCTTAATAAATGCTGCTGTATTTGAAAGCTCCTCAGTGCTCCCATACATCTTTCTGTGGATATACATCTTTTTGTGGGCCAGTGTTCTTCCCTTAACTGGTTTAGTGTATTGCAGTCTTGCAGGATATGTTCAGCTGTCTGTGCTGCCCACAAAGGCACAATGGTGATGGGACCAATCTTAGCCTATTTAAGTGGCTGTTTAATCTGTTGTGTCTTGTTCTGAGGCGGAAGATAATAACCTGTTCTGCTCTGTCGAGATAGTGGTAATTGTCCTTTGGGTGGTCGACTTTCCTGATGGCTTTGATGAGGGTCTTTCTTGGTTGGTAATTTCTTGGTCTTTTTGTTCCTGTGTTGTTCCATTCTTTGCCAGTCTGTCTGCTTCTTCATTTCCTGGTATGCCACAGTGGGATGGTATCCTTTGTAGTACTACCCTTCTTTGGATGCTCACTTCTCACATGACTTTCTTCAGGTCTGGCAGCTTATCGCTGTCAAGGGCTTGTAGGACAGACATCAGTAAGAAATACCACCTGCTGGCATTGGCTTGTTGTGATTTTAATTATTTCTGCAGCCAAGTTTAAAGCCTGTACTTCTGCAGAGTAGTTGGAACAGAATATTCCAGTTGGTGAACATGTGGATTCATTTTCTTTTTCTGGATATTTTATGTACACGCTTGCACCTCCATTCTTCACTGCTCTGGTTGCTGATCCGTCGGTATATACTTGTATCCATGCTTCTCTGGGGTAGATATCTTCAATCATGTTGCATACTATTGTTTTCTTTTGGAGATTATTCAGTTCTCTTATAGTGTGGTAGTTGTTTATGGTGGTTCTGATAGTGAGATTTGGGTATTGCTCCCACGGAACTGGAAAAAGTGTTGGTGATATCTCTTGTAGATGGGAGTTGGCTGCTGAAGTCCATGCTGTTGATCCATATTCTAGTACTGGTCTAATTGCACCAGTATATACCTTCTTTAAGGTTGCCTCATTGGCCCCCCCAGTTTGTTCCTGCCAATTTCCTCAGGAAGGCAAGTTTCTTTCTTGCCTTTGCTTTTATTTTCTCAATGTGAGGCCTCCATGTCAGTCTCTTATCTAGCGTAGTGCCCAGGTACACTGGCTCGTCTTCTGTTTGGATATGTACATTTCTGAGTTTTATCTCCTCTGCTTTGTCCTTATTTGAGAGTGTGAAGAGTGTTGTTGAAGACTTTTCAGCATTTATCTTTACCATCCATTTATCTGCCCATGCTGCTATGTTGTCTGCTACCTTGTGTATTTTTTTATTGGCGATCTTTAGATGTTCTTCTACACACCACCAAGTCATCAGGGTATATTGCTGCTCTTACACCGTATGGCAATTCACAAATTATATCATTTATTATAGAGTTGGAGACAATACTGAGCCTTGAGGAACTCCCTGTTTTAGAACTTTTTTGCTGTTGTATCCTTCCATGGTAACTCTTGCTTTCCTATTGAGTAGGAAGAAACGGATCCACTTGCTAATGTTGCCCCCAACTCCGTTTCTTTGCAGGTTTATTATCAATTCATCTTTCCAGACCTTGTCGAAAGCTTTTTGAAGATCTATCCATAGGGTGAAAACTTTTTTCTTTTCTTGAAATGCATCTTCTATGATCTGGGGCAGGAATGTTATTTGGTCTTCTGTGCTATTACACTCTCTAAACCCAGCTTGTTCTGGCAGCAATAGCTTCTCTGACTCTAGGTACAACTTTAGTCTTCTGTTGACGATCTTTTCCATTGTCTTTCAGACACAACTCGTTAGACTTATTGGTCTATAACTGTCGGGCTTCTGTTTGTCCTTGCCTTTTTTAATAATAGGACACATAAATGCTTCTCTCCACGACTGTGGTACATTGCCTGTTTCCCAACTATAGTTGTATATCTGTAATAATTTGTACATTGTTGCCTGTCCTAGGTTCCTAAGCATTTCATTGGTGACACCGTCTGGTCCTGATGATTTTCTATCCTTTAATTTCCCTATAGATGCCTTTAATTCTTCTATTGTGAATAGTTTGAACATGACGTCTGGGCAGTTTGTGTTCTTATCATTGTTCATTTCTTGACGAATACTTCGTTGTCTACATGTATTGATGGTAATTGTGCTTTCTTTTCTGTAAGATTCCGCAAGCTTGTCTGCTGCATGTTTGCCAAAGTGGAGTTTGCCTGAATCCTCCAATGTACCGTTAAATTCCGTGTATAACCCGAGAATTTTTGGACAATAAACAGAGATGACTTCATACTCTTCGTCTTATAATCGAGTAACATCAAATTTTAAAAAAAAATTACGTCCAAATCACAGTAAAAAAGGAGAAAAACACTTTAAAAAAAATGCCAGTGACAACTCACATGTCCCGATATATTAAGCCAGGATAAAATGACTAGGGCTCTCCAACAATCTAGAGCGTACTACCATACTGCTAAGCCTCTAATTACATTAATTTCTATATATCATACAATATTTCCTTCGAAACCTCCCGATATTTCTTGATAAAACTCACTTACTAGGTCTATATCGTTATTTCCGACATGCCATGCCCGCCATTTTTACTGAGCTTAATTTCCCCGGAAATGCTATTTTTAGCAATGGGTATTACCGTTTTTTATATATTGACCAAAATACGGTAATGGTCTGTGAAAAAACGAAATATGGTAGCCTAAGCTGATCTACCAGTAACACATGTTTATCATCAAGGTCCAGTCTTGTTTGTGTAGGGAAACACCGACTACCAGTAGTCTAAACACTGTCACACACTTTCATTTTGGGTAAAGCAAATGTTACAACAGTTACTGACCGTCTACTAGGCTATAAGACCTGTGTACAGAAAATGTAAAAACACATCAAAGGCAGATTTTGAGTATTTCCGTGCATGTGCTGGTCGGCCTTGCCAATTTTTAACATGCGACTCCAAGTATATAAATAGGGACCAAGACAATAATCAGAAACATAAAGAATGAAGTCCTAATTAATTCTGTACAGAGGTCTTTTTCTACATTCATGGTCTTGCACAAACACGGTCTTGCACAAACATGTAACTGACATCCAAAACTTTGCTACTTAGGCAGTGTTGGGGGGATGGCGGAGAGAAATAAATAGTGAAACTTTCTGAGCTGTGCCTCATGTTTATATTACTGTATAAGGTAAACATACAGGTCACACAAAGTTCAAACTCGTTAAGTTTTAAAAACAAAGCCGGGGAATGACTGTCTGCAATATTTTTGTGAGAACTCGGTGGCAAATACCAGTAGTTACATACTGTACTCTGTATATTCTATTAATTAGTCCAGCCCACTGAGGCTGAAGATGGACTACTAGCCCTACCCATTTCAATCGGCTCAACGAATCCACGTTTCCCTCACATTATGTGATGCCATTCAGATAAGTGACTAAAATGTAATCTTTCTTTATAGAAGATTTGAAAGGGTTCCAAATCACAACACATCATAGGCATTTTGTAGTAAAATTGCACCGTAATTGATTCCCTCCCCCAACCACTGTACATTTAGTGGAAGAAGAGATCAATTTCACAATCCTCTGTTATGTTTATTTTATTACCGTATTCTCCCCACATGGTAAACATAACCAGGAACAAAGTTCAAACTCTTCTGTATCTTATAAAAACAAACGTGATCTTGCTGTCTTGCCTTTCATCATTTCCCACTTAAACGTCACTGTCAGAAGCCAGTGACATAATAGTTACTTAGTAATTACTATTCACTAGCGCTGTTCCGCGTCATAACGTCCAGACACCCAACACAGACAATTCATTCAGGAAAAACTTTGTTCCCCAAAGTCTTGCCACCTCATAAACCGTCTATAGTCATGGATAGGGAAGTCAGCCTACCGGGTATTCATTATTTTCGGATATATTGATCCAGAATACAGTAGCCACCGGGGTTTCATTCCTTGATTCATTCAAGTTACATGAGTGAAGCAAATGAAAGGAATGCTATTTTCTTAGAGTTGCAAAAGTTTGTGTTAATTTCCATTTAGCATGTCGGTTCTTTCTTATGATGATGAAGTTCATTATTGCCGGCTTTGTTAAGTTGGGGATGTCGGTCTATAGTCGGACTTTCGACTTTCTCCACTTTTGGGAAGGGATAGTTAGGTTATCGGCCTACAATCGGATGGGTTTATATTCAGAATTTAACGGTAATTTTTTGTCGCTGGGTATTGCTATCATCATTTATTTGCTTGGTTAGTTTCCACAGCTTTCTCCCTTCCTTTTCAAAATTTAGTTTTTGTTTTTTCCCCTCCAGCTTCTCTGTTTTTCTATCTTTTCTTTAGTGAACTTTGCTTTGGTTTTTTTGTAGAGCGATGTGGTTCTGCTGTGATGGTTGCATTTCTGCCATATTACGTGCTTCAGTTAGTTCTTCCTGTAGTTTTTGGAGTGTATTGGTCCAATATGGTACATAATTCTTCCTCGCTCCTCTTCGTATTGTCTCCTTAGCTGCCTGAAGTAGTCCTTTATTAAACTCCATGATTATAGTGTTTATGTCTCAGCCTGTTAATAATATGTCTTTTGTAAGTAGGTTTGCTCTATGTTTATATATGTGCCAGTTTGCTTTCTTGTAGTTCCATCTTGGCTTAGTTGGTCTTGTAATTGTTGATTTGTTCACTTGGATGATAACTGGACGGTGATCACTGCCACCAAGTTGTTCGCATATTGTTCTTTCCATTATTCCAGCCAGTTCTGAGGTGCAGAATGCCAGGTCTGAGGTTGATGTGCTATGCCATCTTCTTGAGTAGAAAGTTGGTGGATCCTGTGGATTGTTCAGGAGGATTAGGTTGTTATCATCTTGCCAACTTTCTATCTCTTCTCCCCTTCTGTCTAAATTGTTATATCCCCTTGCTTTGGGAGTGACTGTTAAAGTCTCCCACTGCCAGAAAGTGTTTGTTCGGGATGTTAATACTGGTCATGTTTAGTGGGATGTCACAAGGCGAGCACCATGATGATTTTTATAATCGTGCAGACATGTCAACTATTCGGTTTGCATGATACCATGGTTGCTGGTGCACCTCTCAGCCTGGCATTTCTGACTTCAGCACCTGTGCTTGCTTGGGCAGGATTGTGACCCTGTTTGATATTGGGTTGGCCCGACCAATCTTAGTTTCCAGCCTCTGTTGGCTGGACTTAGCCCCAACTCCACGTTAAGGAGTTGGCCTCGATGGGGCACTTATCATGTAACATGCGAGAGGAAAACAATGAGCACCAGTTTCATGTCGGCTTCATTTACTTGTGTCAATTTGTTTGCTGATAAATGTTTAAATGAAAGATGCAAAGCAGTCTCCATTATATAGCATGGCGACGATATTCTGTAACTGCCAACTACTCTAAACCTATAGTTCTAGTTCATATAAAGTAAGCTCTAGATAATGTAATAAAACAAGTTTCCAAAATAGATCTAGTTTTTCAGAAAATTTTGATATCAGCATACACAACGTTCTCCGCTCACAACCAAAGAATTACCTAGAAACGAAAACTAGGCCTAGCTTGATCAAGATATTGATATAGTCTTGAGTAATCTCGATCAATACCATTTACAGGACCTGATTACTCGTGAAATTGATCAATATTGACATAGATCAGCTGTGTTGACTATTCTCAATTGTTACTAGGTCTATGGTGGTGGTTGTGGGGTGGCACTAATCATCAGTTCGGCCTACACTACAGATCTACAGTCATTGCTAATTAAAATTCTAAATACTAAACAAATTCCCCATCAACATCTGATTCTTCTCTGACAGCCCGTTAAAATGTTTTGTATCAACATCATCTGAATCAGAAATATATCAATTTTTACCAAGTTTTGATGAAAATTGAAGTTCATAGTAAACCTTTTGCAGTTTTGAAACAACAGCTGCTAGAAACTATATGAAAGCAACACCGGAAGCCACCATTACCGGTAATGACGTCAGTGCTAAATTTATCATGTCTATTTGCACGGAACCAGTAACAGACTCCACATTAAAATAACATAGTAAAAAAATACTCAGAAAAATGTAAGTGTGACCAGAAGTCGGATGTGTCCAGCCATTGGTGCAAATGAAATGGAGATACAACACATTTCAATTCTCTGGACAACATTGTGCTGGAAATCTAATCAGAAAATTGCCCTGCTACAAGAGATACAACAGAATTGTTTTGAAAGATTGCAACCAAATAATGTGTGACACAGTTGAACATACAAAACATAATATGTGACACAGTTGAACATACAAAGCAATGTGTGACACAGTTGAACATACAAAACAATGTGTGACAAAGTTGAACATACAAAACATAATGGGTGACACAGTTGAACATATTTGGACAGACCTGTTTTTATAATTGATCTATTTGCAGATCCTAATGTTCCAGAAGGGCTTTCAAGCCAGTGAAAGAATCAAATTGGCAACAATAACCGGCATCATCCTTGCTAATGGTCTGTGTACACCTCGAATTCTGCTGAGTTTGTTTGAGGATCATCTGGTCAAGGAAGGTCAGTTATATATGTTCCTTTAGATAGAACATTTGCTATATTCTTCAACCAATCATCTTCAAGAAAGCATTTCCTTTCTTAATCCTCTGAATACTATCCCAGTAGCTATTGATTCATTTCCAAAATGGCAGCATCTGGCCGATGTTGACATAGTGATTTAAATAATTTTTCTTCACTGTTTACATGTGACTATCTGACTATATGTAATTCGGTTTTAGGAAAAACAAAGGAACCAGAGAAGCTATACTGAGTATCCGGCTAGTGATAGATAAATATATAGAAGTCCAAAAAAGTATCTATATTTGCTTCATAGACTACAGCAAGGCCTTTGACAGAGTCCAACATGAAAAATTAATCAAATGTCTTCAAGAAATAGGCATAGATGGAAAAGACATCAGGCTGATTAGAAATATATATTGGGAACAAACTGCATCAATAAGGTGTGAAAACAGCTACTCTCCATACATAGAAATAAGAAGAGGGGTAAGACAAGGATGCATTTTATCACCAAGCCTATTTAATATCTACACAGAGAATATCTTTAAAAATATAGAAGAAATACCAGGACTCAAGATCAATGGGAAAATAATAAACAACATTAGATATGCAGATGACACTGTTCTTTTAGCAGAAAGTGAACATGAACTACAAAGACTAATAGATCAAGTCAATAAATCAAGTAATGAATATGGACTGGATATAAACATTCAAAAAACAAAAACCATGATAATCAGCAAAGACACAGAAGAACAGGAGGTAAATATAAACATACAGGGAGAGAAACTACAACAAGTAAAACAGTATCAATATCTTGGACACATAGTCACAAATGATGGCAGATGTGAAACAGAAGTTAAAAGGAGAATAGGAATGGCTAAAAGTACCTTCAATGACATGAGGAAATTATTAATATCTAAACAAATTACAAACAAGTTAAAAATGAGAATTATAAAATGCTACATCTATTCCATATTAATGTATGGCTCAGAAACATGGACACTAAATAAACAATTAGAAGACAAAATTGATGCCTTTGAGATGTGGGTATATAGAAGAATAGGGAGAACATCATGGAAAGAGAAGAAAACAAATAAAGAGGTGCTAAAGACACTTAACATGAAGAAAGAACTATTAAGAGAAATAAAGATCAGGCAAATAAAATACTTTGGACACATTAAAAGACATGACACCCTATTGAAGACCTTACTTGAGGGTAAAGTCAAAGGGAAGCGAGCAAGAGGTAGGCAGAGATACAAGTGGGAGAGTAACATTACACGATGGACAGGTTACAGTCTAGCAGAGTGCACCACCAAGACAAGAGACAGGAGATGTTGGAGATACGTTGCAGCCAACCTTCGTTGCGGAGACGGCACTTGATGATGATCTGTCTATGTACCTTCAACCCCAAATACAGTGCATAGTGCAGAAACCAGAGCTCTCCATTTGGAGCATGTGATGCTACTTTGTGTAATTCGTTTATGTTGTTGAGACCCATAGTCATATACTGTCTTTGATGTTCATGGTTGTTCTGTGAAGTCTATTGGTCTGTCTCTTTTTCTTTTACCATCTTGTACCCATTTTTATGCTTGTATATAGTCTGTTTTTGTTCATTCTAAGTATATGCCCTATATCGTTTTCTTCTTATTGTTGTAGAAACATATTGCTGTTTAGTGCTTCTCTTACTTGCATATTTGACTTGAGTTATTCTCAACCAATATTTATGAGTTTTCTAAGACATTAATTTTCAAATGAATTAAATTTATTCACATGTGCTTTCCATGTGACCAGACATGCTAAATTTTGCCTTCATGTGACTCACAATTATCATCATCATTAAGTGCCGTCTCCGCAACGAAAGTTGGCTGCAACATATCTCCAGCATCTCCTGTCTCTTGTCTTGGTGGTGCACTCTGCTAGACTGTAACCTGTCCTTCGTGTGATGTAACCTCTCCCACTTGTATCTCTGCCTACCTCTTGCTCGCTTCCCTTTGACTTTACCCTCAAGTAAGGTCTTCAATAAGGTGTCATGTCTTTTAATGTGTCCAAAGTTTTTTTTTTGCCTGATCTTTATTTCTCTTAGTACCGTTAAATTCTGAATATAAACCCATCCGATTGTAGGCCGATAACCTAACTATCCCTTCCCAAAAGTGGAGAAAGTCGAAAGTCCGACTATAGACCGACATCCCCAACTTAACAAAGCCGGCAATAATGAACTTCATCATCATAAGAAAGAACCGACATGCTAAATGGAAATTAACACAAACTTTTGCAACTCTAAGAAAATAGCATTCCTTTCATTTGCTTCACTCATGTAACTTGAATGAATCAAGGAATGAAACCCCGGTGGCTACTGTATTCTGGATCAATATATCCGAAAATAATGAATACCCGGTAGGCTGACTTCCCTATCCATGACTATAGATGGTTTATGAGGTGGCAAGACTTTGGGGAACAAAGTTTTTCCTGAATGAATTGTCTGTGTTGGGTGTCTGGACGTTATGACGCGGAACAGCGCTAGTGAATAGTAATTACTAAGTAACTATTATGTCACTGGCTTCTGACAGTGACGTTTAAGTGGGAAATGATGAAAGGCAAGACAGCAAGATCACGTTTGTTTTTATAAGATACAGAAGAGTTTGAACTTTGTTCCTGGTTATGTTTACCATGTGGGGAGAATACGGTAATAAAATAAACATAACAGAGGATTGTGAAATTGATCTCTTCTTCCACTAAATGTACAGTGGTTGGGGGAGGGAATCAATTACGGTGCAATTTTACTACAAAATGCCTATGATGTGTTGTGATTTGGAACCCTTTCAAATCTTCTATAAAGAAAGATTACATTTTAGTCACTTATCTGAATGGCATCACATAATGTGAGGGAAACGTGGATTGGTTGAGCCGATTGAAATGGGTAGGGCCAGTAGTCCATCTTCAGCCTCAGTGGGCTGGACTAATTAATAGAATATACAGAGTACAGTATGTAACTACTGGTATTTGCCACCGAGTTCTCACAAAAATATTGCAGACAGTCATTCCCCGGCTTTGTTTTTAAAAGATACAGAATCAACAGTTTGAACTTAACAACGAGTTTGAACTTTGTGTGACCTGTATGTTTACCTTATACAGTAATATAAACATGAGGCACAGCTCAGAAAGTTTCACTATTTATTTCTCTCCGCCATCCCCCCAACACTGCCTAAGTAGCAAAGTTTTGGATGTCAGTTACATGTTTGTGCAAGACCGTGTTTGTGCAAGACCGTGAATGTAGAAAAAGACCTCTGTACAGAATTAATTAGGACTTCATTCTTTATGTTTCTGATTATTGTCTTGGTCCCTATTTATATACTTGGAGTCGCATGTTAAAAATTAGCACGGCCGACCAGCACATGCACGGAAATACTCAAAATCTGCCTTTGATGTGTTTTTACATTTTCTGTACACAGGTCTTATAGCCTAGTAGACGGTCAGTAACTGTTGTAACATTTGCTTTACCCAAAATGAAAGTGTGTGACAGTGTTTAGACTACTGGTAGTCGGTGTTTCCCTACACAAACAAGACTGGGCCTTGATGATAAACATGTGTTACTGGTAGATCAGCTTAGGCTACCATATTTCGTTTTTTCACAGACCATTACCGTATTTTGGTCAATATATAAAAAACGGTAATACCCATTGCTAAAAATAGCATTTCCGGGGAAATTAAGCTCAGTAAAAATGGCGGGCATGGCATGTCGGAAATAACGATATAGACCTAGTAAGTGAGTTTTATCAAGAAATATCGGGAGGTTTCGAAGGAAATATTGTATGATATATAGAAATTAATGTAATTAGAGGCTTAGCAGTATGGTAGTACGCTCTAGATTGTTGGAGAGCCCTAGTCATTTTATCCTGGCTTAATATATCGGGACATGTGAGTTGTCACTGGCATTTTTTTTAAAGTGTTTTTCTCCTTTTTTACTGTGATTTGGACGTAATTTTTTTTTTAAATTTGATGTTACTCGATTATAAGACGAAGAGTATGAAGTCATCTCTGTTTATTGTCCAAAAATTCTCGGGTTATACACGGAATTTAACGGTAGTTCTTTTTTCATATTAAGTGTCTTTAGCACCTCTTTATTTGTTTTCTTCTCTTTCCATGATGTTCTCCCTATTCTTCTATATACCCACATCTCAAAGACATCAATTTTGTCTTCTAATTGTTTATTTAGTGTCCATGTTTCTGAGCCATACAATAATATGGAATAGATGTAGCATTTTATAATTCTCATTTTTAACTTGTTTGTAATTTGTTTAGATATTAATAATTTCCTCATGTCATTGAAGGTACTTTTAGCCATTCCTATTCTCCTTTTAACTTCTGTTTCACATCTGCCATCATTTGTGACTATGTGTTCAAGATATTGATACTGTTTTACTTGTTGTAGTTTCTCTCCCTGTATGTTTATGTTTACCTCCTGTTCTTCTGTGTCTTTGCTGACTATCATGGTTTTTGTTTTTTGGATATTTATCCAGTCCATATTCATTACTTGATTTATTGACTTGATCTATTAGTCTTTGTAGTTCATGTTCACTTTCTGCTAAAAGAACAGTGTCATCTGCATATCTAAGGTTGTTTATTATTTTCCCATTGATCTTGAGTCCTGGTATTTCTTCTATATTTTTAAAGATATTCTCTGTGTAGATATTAAATAGATTTGGTGATAAAATACATCCTTGTCTTACCCCTCTTCTTATTTCTATGTATGGAGAATAGCTGTTTTCACACCTTATTGATGCAGTTTGTTCCCAATATATATTTCTAATCAATCTGATGTCTTTTCCATCTATGCCTATTTCTTGAAGACATTTGATTAATTTTTCATGTTGGACTCTGTCAAAGGCCTTGCTGTAGTCTATGAAGCAAATATAGATACTTTTTTGGACTTCTATATATGTATCGCAAGTTTAAATAGTTTTCCAATCGTTTATAACAGTTGTGGTTTTTGAGCTGCAGAAGGTGACTTTAATATTCTTCAAAACTTATGATTCATATGAGATTAATAGGCAATTATTAAATGGAATTTCAAGCTTGAATCAGACATTAATGCGGTGTTTCATTCAGGATTTAGTTGAAAGCAGTGACGATCTGTGTAGTGTAGGCCTAATTGATGATGTGCACCCCCATACCCCTACAACCGCCAGACCCTAGACCTGTTATTGAGAATAGTCAACACAGCTGATCAATATCAATAATGATTAATTTCATTGAGAAACCAAGTCATGCAGTTGGTATTTATCCAGACTACCTTGATTTTGATTAGGCCTAAGCCAATCTGTCTGTCACTTTCTATGTGAGTTGAGCTTTGAGGTAGGCACAGAACAAACCAATGTGTATGCTGGTATAAAAATTTTCTGAAAAACCAGATTCTTTCTTGGAAATCTGTTTCATCAAATAATATAATATCAAGAGCTTTCTTTTATGTGAACTAGTCCCCTATAAGTTTGCAGTTTAACAGTTACAGAATGATGTTATCTACCGTTAAGCTGCTGAATATGACTAGAGTCACATGTATTGTCCAGAAATATATTTGAAAGTATAAACATATTTTCATTTCTATAATAATTCCAAATTCGTGGTACAAGGACTAGATGTAATTTTGAAGATTAGAACTCTGGTTGATCTTATTGTAACCAAGTCCAGAGCTAATGCATTGGTGAATAAGCTATTAGCATTGGTGAAGCTCTGATAGCTTTTACAGGCAGACTTCAATTCAAACAGCAGACCTACATGAAAATCAAACCATGGGGAATAACAAATGTGTGCTCTGTGGAATCTCATTCTGGATATCTCTAAATGTTAGCTGTATGCTGGATAATTTGACAAACAGATGAAAGATAGACTAGGACATGTTGTCATGCTGTGTAAGGGAGGCAGCTTTTCATTTTAACATTTATCAGCAAACAAATTGACACAAGTAAATGAATTTATCAGCAAACAAATTGACACAAGTAAATGAATTTATCAGCAAACAAATTGACACAAGTAAATGAATTTATCAGCAAATAAATTGACACAAGTAAATGAATTTATCAGCAAACAAATTGACACAAGTAAATGAATTTATCAGCAAACAAATTGACACAAGTAAATGAATTTATCAGCAAACAAATTGACACAAGTAAATGAATTTATCAGCAAACAAATTGACACAAGTAAATGAATTTATCAGCAAACAAATTGACACAAGTAAATGAATTTATCAGCAAACAAATTGACACAATTAAATGAATTTATCAGCAAACAAATTGACACAAGTAAATGAATTTATCAGCAAACAAATTGACACAAGTAAATGAATTTATCAGCAAACAAATTGACACAAGTAAATGAATTTATCAGCAAACAAATTGACACAATTAAATGAATTTATCAGCAAACAAATTGACACAAGTAAATGAATTTATCAGCAAACAAATTGACACAAGTAAATGAATTTATCAGCAAACAAATTGACACAAGTAAATGAATTTATCAGCAAACAAATTGACACAAGTAAATGAATTTATCAGCAAACAAATTGACACAAGTAAATGAATTTATCAGCAAACAAATTGACACAATTAAATGAATTTATCAGCAAACAAATTGACACAAGTAAATGAATTTATCAGCAAACAAATTGACACAAGTAAATGAATTTATCAGCAAACAAATTGACACAAGTAAATGAAGCTGACAGGAAACTGGTGCTCATTTTTTATATCGCTTGTTACAAGACAAGTAAACCTGTCTTACATGACACTGCCTGCACAATTGCAGGTGCAGAACCACATACCCACCAGCACAACACAAGGTGCTTGTTTCTTCAGCACACTTCCCTCTGCATTATGTTGCACCTTTCAGGTGTTGAACCACATACCAACCAGTGTAGACAATATCTTTGCCCAAGGTAAATACCTGGACCTCTGAATCCACATCCGCATGCTGTGGAACATCATTGTCCTGTCTCTTAGATAGTGTAAAGTTGCAGAGCCTATAGACCTACTTTCTCTCTCCTGCCCAAACTCCATGTCCTACAATGTGCATACCTGTTTAATAGCATTCTATGCCCCCTGTCAAGTCATGGCTGTCCATCTTCAATCTGCTGCCGTTGATATTTTCAATATTATGTAGTAGTTGGTTCAGAACTAATGTGTAGGCACAAACTAGTACAGCAAATCTCCACTCTCTGCCTCAAATAGAGGCCTAATTCCTGACACTCTAGGTGCATACAGACCGAGGAGAGACACGACCACAAATGTGGCAATCCTCGCCTATGGCATCTACAAGGGATTTCAGGCAAAGGAGGAAACTAGTCGCCACGTCGACCTAGAAGATGCTTACAACAGAGTCAGCTTTGGCCAGCTAATACATCTGCTAAGCGAACTCAGCATCGACTGGGTGGATAATTCGATGGATAGCAGTGGCGTTAATGTTCAGACTAGTTGCTCTGAGATTGGGATTCTGGACATCAGAGATCAGAACTATAGCACCGGGATTACCACAGGGATCGCCACTACCACCTGTACTCTTTAATGTCTACACATACAAAATAGCACATCATCAAGACGCTGGGCCCGGCAGGATACTAACATATGCGGATGACCTCTTTGGTGTACAAGCCTGGCAGAAACAGAAGAGACATGATTGATGACGTCCAGCGTAATCTAGAAGATTTGTTGCTCTGGTGTACTGACTACAAGGCAGTTATCAATCCCACCAAGGCAAACATCGTCTGGTTCTCACTGAGCAACAAAATAGTCACAGACACATTACCAACAGTCTCCTACATGGGCATCAACATTGACAGGGAGCAGACTATGAAATACTTAGGCATCACTTTTGATAGAAGTCTACCTTTCGCAAAACATGTGGACAATTTTCAGAAAGCTGGGAAGGGTGTCAGTGCAGTCAAAATCATGGCATCTGCAGAGATGCCGCAGTGAACACTTTTTCAGATGATGCATGCAGTGGTATTATCTGTATCAGGTGGATAGATTGGAGAGAGTTCAAAACGAGGCCTTGAGAGCGCTGTCCTAGAATGCACAAGAGATACACCTATAATGGCCATGAGGTTTCTCCTAGACTTACCTAGCATTATATCAAGACATAAAATAGCCCAGGTTAAAGAATACTTCAAGGTCGCCAATAATGATCATCACGTCTTACACCAATCCCTAGACAGCCCAAAAGGAAAGCGAATCAATAGAGAAAGGTCCTGGATGGCAGAAGCAGAAGATACCCTACTGCGAGTTTGTGAGCTGGAGGAAGTGGGAAGAGGCTGTGAATGGGTGACATTTGGCAAAGAGAGAAAATTATTGACAGCAGTGGTGATACAGATGGGAAGAGAGTGCAGCGACTGGGCTGCCAACAGAACAGAGGAAATGATCCAAGAACTCATACTGCAGCACTCGAAGCCACATGATAACAATAATTTACACAGACGGCTCAGTAACGCAAGAAACAAACATGTGTGGTTGGGGTTTTGTGGCCTGCCAAAATGGCAAGAAATAGCTGAGAAGTCAGCTGCCTACCCCAATACAACATCAAGTATGAGAATAGAACTAGAAGCGGTGACAGCAGCTCTCACTTGGCTGGCGACGCAATCACCAACAGACTCAGTGATTCTATCGGACTCTCAAAGTATGCTGTGCAAGATAGAAAAGTGTATGATCAGAACTGAATGTGTTACTCTTCTTGACAATGCGTAGAGCATTACATGGATTTATTGTCCTGGTCATGCTGGGGTCAGGGGAAATGAAAGATCTTATGTGTTGGCTGGTAAAGCTTTGGTGAACGGCACTGAGATAAGAAGAGACAGGATTGAATTGATCAGAGCCTTCCAAGATGGAATTATAAAAAAGCAAATTGGGGACTATTTAAACACCGCAGTAGTGTTTTAGCTGGACAAATAGATATGGAAGGAAAAGACATAAACGCCATAGTCAAAGAGTTCAATAAATGTATTCATCAAGCTGTCAAGGAAGCAATACCAAGAGGAGCACGCAAACAATACAAACCATACTGGAGTGAACAACTAGAACTGCTGCAAGAGGAATTAGAAAAAGCACGGACGGAAGTGGAAAATAACCCAAGCCAGGAACATCACAACGCAAAAGCTAAATTCCAAAGAGCCAAACTAGAAGCTAGAAGAAAGAGCTGGAAAGAGAAAACAGAATCCTTAAATTTTGAAAAGGATGGAAGAAAACTGTGGAAACTGGTCAAACAACTAAATGATGAGGGAACAGGAAGAAGCACAAACATAACACTCGTACAGAATGGCAAAATGATTACAGGAAAGCAAGCAGTAGATAATTTTGCTAGGATATTTGCTCAAGACTGCAATATTGAAATTAGTCCAGAGAAACAGCATACAGTGCAGAGCGACCAAAAAAGTAAATTGGAACATGCTCAGACTAGAATCAGTGATGAAAACAGCGCAGATGAAATTATGGATACATTGTTCACATATAGTGAATTGGAATTAGCAGTCTCTAAACTAAAGCTAAATAAGTCCCCAGGAATTGATGAAATATCAAATGAAATGATAAAGAATCTAGGAACAACAGCCAGAAGGAAACTATTGGACATCCTAAATATTAGCTGGACTACCGGGAAAATACCACAAATCTGGAGAGAATCAATTATGGTCCCTTTGCTTAAACCTGGAAAAGATGGAACAACACCAACTAGCTACAGACCAAGTAGTCTTACAAGTTGCCTGTGCAAAACAATGGAGCGCATCATAAACCTAAGACTAAAATTTCACCTGGAAAGTAGAAAATTCCTTGCACCACAGCAGGCAGGTTTCAGGCAATGCTACTCCACAGAGGATCAAACCACATACCTCTCACAGGAAATTGAGGATGCTTTCCAAGACCAGTTTTAGTGGCATGGATTGATTTACAGAAGGACTTTGATAAAATATGGAAATAAGGATTGCTTCAAAAAATGAGAAACTACAAGATATGTGGAAATATGTACAGATGGACGAAAGCCTTTCTTCACAATAGAAGAGCCAGAGTACAAGTAAATGGCAAAAAAAGTAGGAAAGTATTACTACGCCATGGAGTGCCTCAAGGAGGAGTTCTATTACCCACTCTTTTTCTCATATTTATCAATGATCTAATTGAAGAAATACCCTGTGGAACTAAGGCAGCACTATATGCAGATGACTTGGTTCTATGGTGCACACATGAGAGCGCCATGGTTACCACAAAAATGCTTCAGAGGGCCATGGACATTTTGACTAATTGGGCTGACAAATGGTGTGTAAGTATCAATATAGAGAAGTCGGCAACAACCCTTTTTACACTTTCACCAAAACAAAGAGCAGGAAACATCTATGTAAATAAAACTATCTTAAAGGTAGATGACCAACCCACATATCTTGGTGTAACATTTGATGCCAAAATGACATGGAAACATCATATCAGCAAAGCAGAAACAAAGGCTAGAAGGAAGATAGCTATACTAAGAAAACTGAGTGGGACAACTTGGGGAGCTAATGAAAGAATTCTAAAAAATGTATACCAACAATCCATTCGACCACACTTGGAATATGGTTCTACAGCATGGAGTTCATCATCAAACACTACACTACAAAACCTAGATAGAGTACAGAACCAAGCACTTAGAATCATTACAGGCGCAATGAGATCCACACCAATCATAGAAATGCAGAATATCGAAGGGATGCAGTCATTGAAAGAGCGTAGAGATACTAAAATTATAATTCATGGAGAAAAGTTTCTTTCCCACCATAGTCACCCAATGAAGGAAAGATTCCAGAATCTATCACAAGGACGGCTTAAAAGAAGCAGCTTCATACACCAGGCCAAGCGTCTACGTAGACAGGTATCGGATCTACCAGAGGTAACAATACCACTGACATGTCAACCAGAACACACCCCATGGGAAAAACGGACATGCCTACCAGTGACCATCCAAACAACAGTAGCAGGTGTGCATGGGGATGAACATCAGAATAATCTGCAGAAAAGAGTAGCAGCTCTCAGTTTCCTTGATGATGTTTACCCAAGTGATCTATGGACCAGAGTATATACAGATGGATCAGCACAGAATGCAGTAAAAAATGGAGGAAGTGGTGTATATGTAGAATACCCAGATGGCACCACTGATACTACTTGTATACCAACAGGGAATTACTGCAACAACTATGACACTGAAGGCAAAGCTATTTATACAGCTGCAGAGAAACTGTTAAGATTGGACAGGACCTCACACCCTATTGTAATACTTACAGATGCAAGGTCAGTACTAGAGGCATTACAATCCAATAAACTTCCAGAGTTAAAAGAGGTACTGTCCATAGTACAAAATAGGTGTAGAGTTATACTGCAATGGATTCCATCACACTGTGGAATAGCAGGAAATGAGAGAGCTGATCAACTCGCCAAGGAAGGTGCTAACATGCAGCAACCGGATGTACCAATCAGCTATCACCAAAAGAAATCCATGATAAAGGCACAACGAAAGCCTAACTTACCTCCACAGGATGACTACCACCTACTTAGCAGACAAGAACAGGTCATCATATTTCGACTGAGAACTGGACACAATAGACTAAACAGCCATATGTATACAAAATTTAAAATTGACACAACAGCAAAGTGTAATTGTGGACAAGTCAACCAGACTTCAGAACATATCCTTCAAGAATGTGCAAACTATGACACATTAAGATGCACATACTGGCCTTCTGATACACCAATGAATGTTAAACTTTATGGTACAAAACAAGAAATAGAAAACACTGTCCAATTTATACAAGAAACACCACTGCAGATATAGACATTATTAGCGAACGAAAGAAGAAGAAGAAGAAGAATTGATCAGAGCAGTCATGGATGCCCTACGAGAAGTTGCGGAGGAAGTTGAACGTGACAATGTACATATTCAGAGAATGGTAGAAATGGGAGTGACTAGATGTGATGGGAGAAAGTGCTTCCTGTCCGGAAAGATCAGAACTCATAATCAGCAACTGACTGGGACACTGAGCTTATACACTTTTAGATGGCCGATGGAACTGCAAGCAGAGTATATATGGGAATGCCCCCATTAGTGTGACGCTTTTTCCTAATCAAGAATCTCTGCTTCACACAATAGGATAATCCAGTGAAATGTGACTGGATACAACTTGTGTATCTCTTGGATATCCAGGAACAACATGCATAGCTTCACGGTGTACCCCATCCCCATCAAGTCAATTAATCTAAATTTGTGTCTGTTTCATGTCAATTTGTGATTCTGGCACTCATGTCAGTCTTTGAATCTAACACTCATGTCTGAATCTAACACTCATGTCTGTGAATCAATTCTATAATATAATAATTGTTTGTTATTTAGGAATATCCTTGGAGTTTGCAGCTGTAATGTTTTCAACATGGCTCAAGGAGAAGGATATTAATGCCATATGCACAGCCTTGAAAAAACAGCAGATTGACACTAGACTTATGGTGAGTACATGACTAATACTCTAGACTCATGGTAAGGTTTGTCTGATCTTGTCATTAATGCTAGACTTATGGTAAGTAAAGTTTGTATAATCATTTCATTAACACTAGACTTATTTGCCTCATGTTCCGCCGAAGACGGATGTGGCGGGCCATTGGCGCAAATAAAACGGCGACACAGCGCATTTCCATTCTCTGCACTACATCCTGCTGGAAATCTAGAATGGATCATGGTCCTGCTACAAGGGAGATCCAGCGGGAGTTTGAGAATGAACGCTGAAGAAGAAGAAGAAGATTTGCCTCATGTAAACATCAAGTCTCTTTATTTGATTACGTTTTCTTTGAATCACTATGATTGAACTGACTTCTTGCCTGATGTAAAATCAAGTTTCCATATTTGATGACATAGTTTCTCTGAATCACTAGGAAATGTTTCCTCTCAACAAACGCAACCAGGAGAATTTTGCTGCCTTCTTTCGGGAGCGAGGCCTTGGGGCCATTGCAGATATGCAAACAGCCCAGATGGCATCGAAAGCTAAGAAGGAAGCTCAAAAAGGCCTGGCAGACATGATCAAAGATGAGAGTTCTGTACCTGATGTAAGGTCCTACTTTTTTCTTCCAAGGTTATCCATTACCATTTCTACTATGGTTACATCTACATTTGTACATGTGTTACATCTACATTTGTACATGTGTTACATCTACATTTGTACATGTGTTACATCTACATTTGTACATGTTACATCTACATTTGTACCTGTGTTACATCTACATTTGTACCTGTGTTACATCTACATTTGTACATGTGTTACATCTACATTTGTACATGTGTTACATCTACATTTGTACCTGTGTTACATCTACATTTGTACATGTTACATCTACATTTGTACATGTGTTACATCTACATTTGTACCTGTGTTACATCTACATTTGTACCTGTGTTACATCTACATTTGTACCTGTGTTACATCTACATTTGTACATGTGTTACATCTACATTTGTACATGTGTTACATCTACATTTGTACCTGTGTTACATCTACATTTGTACCTGTGTTACATCTACATTTGTACATGTGTTACATCTACATTTGTACATGTGTTACATCTACATTTGTACATGTGTTACATCTACATTTGTACCTGTGTTACATCTACATTTGTACATGTTACATCTACATTTGTACATGTGTTACATCTACATTCGTACCTGTGTTACATCTACATTTGTACATGTTACATCTACATTTGTACATGTGTTACATCTACATTTGTACCTGTGTTACATCTACATTTGTACCTGTGTTACATCTACATTTGTACCTGTGTTACATCTACATTTGTACATGTGTTACATCTACATTTGTACATGTGTTACATCTACATTTGTACCTGTGTTACATCTACATTTGTACCTGTGTTACATCTACATTTGTACATGTGTTACATCTACATTTGTACCTGTGTTACATCTACATTTGTACATGTGTTACATCTACATTTGTACCTGTGTTACATCTACATTTGTACATGTGTTACATCTACATTTGTACATGTGTTACATCTACATTTGTACATGTGTTACATCTACATTTGTACATGTGTTACATCTACATTTGTACATGTGTTACATCTACATTTGTACCTGTGTTACATCTACATTTGTACATGTTACATCTACATTTGTACATGTGTTACATCTACATTTGTACATGTGTTACATCTACAATGTAGATGTGTTACATCTACATTTGTACCTGTGTTACATCTACATTTGTACATGTGTTACATCTACATTTGTACATGTGTTACATCTACATTTGTACATGTGTTACATCTACATTTGTACCTGTGTTACATCTACATTTGTACCTGTGTTACATCTACATTTGTACCTGTGTTACATCTACATTTGTACCTGTGTTACATCTACATTTGTACCTGTGTTACATCTACATTTGTACATGTGTTACATCTACATTTGTACCTGTGTTACATCTACATTTGTACCTGTGTTACATCTACATTTGTACCTGTGTTACATCTACATTTGTACCTGTGTTACATCTACATTTGTACCTGTGTTACATCTACATTTGTACATGTGTTACATCTACATTTGTACCTGTGTTACATCTACATTTGTACATGTTACATCTACATTTGTACATGTGTTACATCTACATTTGTACATGTGTTACATCTACAATGTAGATGTGTTACATCTACATTTGTACCTGTGTTACATCTACATTTGTACATGTGTTACATCTACATTTGTACATGTGTTACATCTACATTTGTACCTGTGTTACATCTACATTTGTACATGTTACATCTACATTTGTACATGTGTTACATCTACATTTGTACATGTGTTACATCTACATTTGTACATGTGTTACATCTACATTTGTACATGTGTTACATCTACATTTGTACATGTGTTACAGCTACATTTGTACCTGTGTTAATCTACATTTGTACCTGTTACATCTACATTTGTACATGTGTTACATCTACATTTGTACATGTGTTACATCTACATTTGTACCTGTGTTACATCTACATTTGTACCTGTGTTACATCTACATTTGTACATGTGTTACATCTACATTTGTACCTGTGTTACATCTACATTTGTACATGTGTTACATCTACATTTGTACCTGTGTTATATCTACATTTGTACATGTGTTACATCTACATTTGTACATGTGTTACATCTATATTTGTACATGTGTTACATCTATATTTGTACATTTATTATATCTACATTTGTACATGTGTTACATCTTGAGACAGGTCTCCTCCAGAGAGCCAAAATGGCTTCCGACAGGGCAGAGATACGGTTGACATGATATTCACTACGAGACAATTATAGGAAAAATGTTGCAAACAGAACATTGGTCTCTACACCACATTTGTCGACCTAACAAAGGCATTCAATACTGTAAATCGTGAAGGACTATAGAAGATCATGGCCAAATTTGGATGTCCTGAAAAATTCACCAACATGGTTCTTCAGTTCCATGATGGTATGACAGCCTGTGTGCAAGATGACGGTGCACTCTCATACCCATTTCCAGTAACTAACGGTGTCAAACAAGGTTGCTTCCTGGCTCTGATGCTCCTCAACATAGTGTTCTCTGCCATGTCTTCTTCTTCATTGTTCTTCAGTCAGATATCAGGTTACAGCGCCAATAGCTTCAATGAATTGTGTGATTCGCTTCAGGTCATCCATGGAACCCCTCAAGTCTGGAAGTAGTGCTGTCGCAGTAGGCCATATTTGCTCCCTCTCTTCTTGGTAGAAGAGCTCCCTCTCCTATTCTATTCAACTACCTATCAATAATCTGAGAGATCTAACAATTAATTTAAAAACTTGGACCAAACCACTCCTCTAGGAAATATAAAATCCACTTCATGCTATTACAGGCTTGTGTGATTGAGTCTTCCAGTAGTTCATGCAATGTTCTACATTAATCATAATTCAATGGAATTCTATGTCTCAAGATCTCAATCTGCTTGATTCTTCTTCTTCTTCAGTGTTCATTTGCAAACTCCCGCTGGATCTCCCTTGTAGCAGGACCATGATCCTACTAGATTTCCAGCAGCATGTAGTCCAGAGAATGGAAATGCGTAGTGTTGCCATTTTATTTGCACCAATGGCCCGACACATCCGACTTCGTATTGATCCATTCATTTGTGAAGACTATTAGCGTTCAAAGGAAAAGTCTTACCCAGTTTCAATGTCACAAGAATTGCACTCAAATAATTGAATGTTCTCCTGTGTTTTCATGGAACCTAAGTTTTACCAATGTCTCACAATTTAATATATGCACTGGTTAAAAACACAGTGTATGGTGTCTATGGCTCACCCTCAGTGAAATTATCATTCGAAGAATGTCATTATGATTTATTTCAACATTCAGATTGGACTCTAATGTATTGAACATTCTCTCCCCTTGGAGATCAATAAGTACTGACTATAAGCTGAGAATTTTTGGAAAAAATTAGAAATTGCTTTAGAGGCCTCTGCCTATAAATGAGTACGGCCAAAAAAAAATAATGTCAAATTACGGTAACAGAGGGGAAGAAAATGGTTTTAACCCCCCCCCCCCCCCCCCCCCCAAGAAAGCCAGTGACTCACATGTCCGATATATTAAGCCAGGATAAAATGACTAGGGCTCACCAGCAATCCTGAGCATACTTATCATAATGCTAGGCCTAGATTTACATTATTTTCTATATATCATATAATATTACCTTCAAAATCTCAGATATTTCATGATAAAAACTCATCTACGATGTCTATATCTGTATTCCACACGTGCCGCCATTTTTACACAAAATAATTTCCCCGGAAATACTATTTTTAATAATATTATTGCAATGGGTATTACCATATTTCTTATCTATCATAACGGTTTCAATTATCGAAATTGGTATGGAAAGTATACCAGTATCTGATGTTATTTATTCATCATCATCAAGTGCCGTCTCCGCAATGAAGGTTGGCTGCAACGTATCTCCAACATCTCCTGTCTCTTGTCTTGGTGGTGCACTCTGCTAGACTGTAACCTGTCCATCGTGTAATGTAACTCTCCCACGTGTATCTCTGCCTACCTCTTGCTCGCTTCCCTTTGACTTTACCCTCAAGTAAGGTCTTCAATAGGGTGTCATGTCTTTTAATGTGTCCAAAGTATTTTATTTGCCTGATCTTTATTTCTCTTAGTAGTTTTTTCTTCATATTAAGTGTCTTTAGCACCTCTTTATTTGTTTTCTTCTCTTTCCATGATGTTCTCCCTATTCTTCTATATACCCACATCTCAAAGGCATCAATTTTGTCTTCTAGATGTTATTTATTAACCTAAGGTAAAGTGTAGGTAGTTACTGGGTACATATAATGTCGTCTGTGAAAACAAATGACGTCTATATACCTGTAACTGGCCCTTATAGTCTAGTCCTACTGGGTAGTGTTTTGATAGTAACAGACTAAATTATAGGGGGTTTGGCTTGCGTACAACAAAATGTTTAAACAAAATTATCTGTAGAGATACACAAAAACAGAACACAGAATAACATCAAATATTGATAAAATAGGGATAAACTTACCGGTGCCAGTCCAAACAGTCATGGAAATCCTTCGAAGTCCAAATCACTGTGAAGTCTAAAATAACTCACGAATGTCATCATCTGTCATGGAAACATCAGGGTGGGTATCGTGACCCATCTGTCATGGAAACATCAGGGTGGGTATCGTGACCCATCTGTCATGGAAATATCAGGGTGGGTATCATGACCCATCTGTCATGGAAACATCAGGGTGGGTATCGTGACCCATCTGTCATGGAAACAGGGTGGGTATCGTGACCCATCTGCCATGGAAACATCAGGGTGGGTGTCGTGACCCATCTGTCATGGAAATATCAGGGTGGGTATCGTGACCCATCTGTCATGCAAGCTAACACAACAGTGAATCCAGTTTTTTCATGCCCAGTTGTCTTTACAAAAACTGTCTTCGCACCTTTGCGTTCAACTGTGCGATTAGAAGGCATATCAAAGCAAACGGGTGCCTCGTCCATGTTTCCTATTTGAGATAGATCGTAGTTAAACCTCTTCCTCAGGTTGATAGTGAAACGTTGAAACGAATCAATTTTTGTTTCTAGCTCCTTCTGCAACTTTTGTGCCAGCTCAGTGTGTGTTCGTAGACACAAGTGATGTCTGTTCATGAAGCGATTGCACCATCCCATTGATGCAACAAATTCCTCAGATTTATTTCTTGAATGCAGGATCTTTCAATATCGAGAGAACCCTGATTCAAATATTGGTGCTGGTAATAATTAATCCGTTCTGCCTAGACTCCATTTCCATTTGGACAATTTCTCCTCCAGAACTTGGAATGAAGCTGTACGGCCGCGTGATGCTCTCTTTGACCTTGGCATTAGAGACAGTTCTTCCTTTTTTTCCCCTCCATTCTCGCACTTGCTTTTCATTCACAATGTAGTGGCAGGAAGCCATGGAATTGTTGAATGTCTCTGCAAAAGTGATAGCATCCAACTTAAAACCAGCAGTATACGATGTTCGTTTCTGTCCAGGCATCCTTCTTATAAAACACGAATAAAATCACAATGACAATAAAAACTTATGAACTGGAAGCTAAACTACTTGTGCAGTATTCTTGGCTAGCTAAGTCACCGCCTTATATTCTGTTAATTAGTCCAGCCCAATGAGGCCGAAGATTGACTACTGACCCTACCCATTTCAATCGACTTAACCAATCCAAATTTCCCTCACATTTTGATAATGCCATTCAGATAAGTGACAATGCTATCTTTCTTTATAGAAGACTTGAAACAAGGTTCCAAACCTCGACATATCATAGGCATTTTGTAGTAAAATTCTGCCTTAATTGATTCCCACCACTGCACATTTAGTGGCAGACGAGATAAATTTCACAATCCTCTGTCATATTCATTACCGTATACTCCCTACAAGGTAAACATATGAGTAACAAAGTTCTCTTCTGTATCTTTTAAAAGCAAAGAGATCTGATGGTGCCCATTTGTCTCACCATTTTTTCATCGTATCGTTTCCTGCTTAGATGTCACTGTCTGATGTATTTTTGCCAGAACCCGATGGCAAAATAGCTATGTACGAGTATTAATTACTAGCGAATTACTATTCACTAGCGAAGTTCCATGTCATAACACCGGGACACCTAACAAACAATTCATTCAGGAAAAGTATGATCTATTGTTCCAAAGTCTCGTCAGGTCATAAACCGTGTTTAGACTTGGTTAGGGAAGGCAGCGTGGTATTATCTATGGATGTATTGTTCCCGGAATACAGTGGCCTATTCATTCATTGAATCTTTCATTCAAGTAATATGAGTGAGGAAAATGAAAGGAATGCCCTTATCTTACAGTTACGAAAGTGTGTGTTACCGGGAAATTTCCATTTAGCATGTCCGTTCATTCTTATGATGATGAAGTTCAGTATTACCGACAATGTTACGTTTCTGGGGTGTCGGTCTATAAACTGACCTTATACTGGACATTTTTAAGGGTCCTGAAAGTATTCCATCGACCTATAATCGGATGGGCTTATACAAGGACCTGTACGGTAACAGTGGTGAATTCTATCACCTCTTGGTATTTTCTATAGTGTCTCTCAAATGTGGGTAATTTCAACTATGCTGTTGAATTGAGGTTGAGTATGAGACTGAATACACAGATGTCACAAACTTGAACCAATGTAGTTATAATCCCAGGTCAATAAATGACAGTGATAATTTCTACCATATCTTGGTAGTTATAAAATGTCTCTCAAAATATGTGTACTTCCAACTATTCTGTTCTTCTTCTTCTTCTGCGTTCATTCTCAAATTCCCACTGGATCTAGCAGGATCATAGTCCTAATAGATTTCCAGCAGGATGTAGTCCAGAAAATGGAAATGCGTTGTGTCGCCGTTTTATTTGTGCCAATGGCCCGACACATCCGTCTTCGGCGGGCAACTATTCTGTTGAAATGATTGATTTTCAGTCTCTCAGTATCTTCTAGTCTATCGTAGATATATTTCATAATTTTAATAATAATCACACAATATTAATATATTTCATATACACTTCACCTTCTCTCCCTTTCACAAATAAATTTGAAGATAATTCTTCAAAATAGTCATGGACGATAAATAAGATCGAATGGTTTGAACGTCACTTTCCAATCGCCATTGTAGGAATATTCTTGGGTCAATAGATGGAGTTGTAACGTTGAATCTTGATTAGGCACTTGTAGAGGTTTCTTCAAGGTAAACATCTTCTGGAACTCTGGCTTGAAATGGCAGGCACTCTAGGCTTCATTGAACATTGTGAGAGAACTCTTTTTTCAGGGTACTCTCGAAATGGAAGATCCAGTTTCTGTAGTCATATAACGAATTATGGAGTTGACGGGTTGATTTGCCGTCCGAATTCGTTTCAGGATAAAATATCCAATCTGGTTGAGATTCTTATTGAACTTTGACTCGGGGAAAATTGTTAGACTGTTAACTTCTAAGCAAAACTTCCTATTTGCTTTTGTTGATTATATAAGACTTGCATGATACAACAAATAGTTCCAATACCTCTAGCTTGTTCTATTGAGTTTCGTCATAAGTACTTAGGCTTATAAGCACAACTTGTTCTGTGCATCAGTTGACTATATAAGACTTTCATGAGATGGTAAGTAATCCAAATTCTTCTGCTGTGAGATTTCTAGGACTTGATTTGTCAAAGTCTATACACAAAGTTCAAACGTCCAGCTGATATGAGATCGCTAGTCTATTATATCTATTCACCAAATTAATAACATTGGACAGTTCTCATCCATAATGTACCTTATACACATTCCTCCGAATAAATAACTAAGTATATCCACTGACAAGTTGAAATACGTTGCAACTCTTGATCTCTCGAGTTATAGCATGTCGGCAATAAAAGTTCAGACACTTAGTCTGTCTGAATTACAGGAACCAATTGATTGTATGTTGTTGAATTCGTATTCTTGAACACCAAACATGGCGTTCCTTCACCTCCTCCGCTTTCCAGTGTGCATGCCCACATGACAGTATTATTAAGTCTTATTGGTCACACTTCGAAAGAATTCCAAATATGGTTATTCTTCCATTTCTCGAATGTTCGATAACCTTGGTGTTGGTGAAATTTGCGAAAACATTCTGTTTTTCAGACCTGTCCTTCGCCCGTTTTTCAATTTAATTAATATTCTACCATGGATCGATCTTGCTGATTGTGTGAACATCTCGGAATAGTCGTGAGCGTTCAATTATTTTTCTAAGTTTTGCTGGTGACTATTTTTCTCCCCTAATTATACCCTCCTACACCATCTGACCTTCTACTTCTACATCAACATCATCAGGATGTCTTAAAATTTGTATCTCTTCTGGCGATTCTGAATTCTCAGTTTTATCTAACACTATTCTCTATTTTCTCAACTCTCCTACCTCAACTATCTCATCAAAATGAATGAGATAGTTCAATCACTGTTATACCAGTGCCAGGTGTCCCCTACATAGAACCACTAATCACAGTAAAAGGACAGAAACTCAATACTACCAATAAGTTTGTATATCTCAGCAGCACCCTATCACAAACTGTGAAAATTGACGAAGATGTTACCTTGTGCATTGCTAGCACCAGTGTGACATTCTGGAGTCTTCGTGCTAACATCTGGATCAGGCGTGGTCTCATTTGGACACAGACAACTAAGTTGGACGTGTACCACACAGTGGTTTTACCAACACTGCTTTATGCTGCGTCATTCTGGACTGTCTATGCGAGACACGCTCGGCAGCTTAACTCTATCCACCTTTGGTGTCTAAGAAACCTCATGGGAGTACATTGACAGGATCGAGTACCAGACACGAAAATCCTTCAAAAGTCCAGTATGCAAATCATCCATGCCCTGCTGACTAGGTCCCAACTTATCTGGACTGGCCACATCGTTCGTATGCAAGACAAGCACCTTCCAAAGAGATTATTCTACAAGGAGTTGTGCTATGACGTTCAAGTGGAGGCTGAAAAAGTGCTTCAAGGATCACCTAAATAACCCTCTCAAGCACTGCAGCATTAATCCTAGCTCCTGGGAGACTACAGCCCTTGATTGCTCAGCTTGACACATCCAGATCACTGCTGGCAACCCTTAATTTTGAAAAAGAAAGAACATTGCAGGCAATTCACAAGCGACAGAAGAGGAAGGACAAATCTGAAAATTCTCCTACCCAAAACCCTCTGCACTCCTGCATGTACTGCAATAGAAATTTCCTGGCATGAATCGGCTCATCTGGCATCTACGAACTTACAAACCAAATTAGACAATCACAAATGTATTTGTTTTTCTACTTGCTCATCATATTTATTGTTTTTCAAGCCATGCTCATCTTCATTTGCGAAGGAGAAACATCATTTCTACATTTGTACATGTGTTACATATAAATGTGTGTGTGTGTTACATCTACATTTGTATATGTTACATCTATATTTGTATGTTACATCTAAATTGTGTACATTATAATTGAGAAGGTGAAATCTGAACATCTCACATAGTAAATTTCAAAGTCTAAGATGATAGGTTAATCAGAGGGACATAAACCTAGCTGATTAGGGCATCTTCGGATACTGCACAATCTACAGGCTGTTGCTGAAGGCTGATCCCAGCATGGATGGCAATGCATCTCTCAGGGTGGCCTGTGAACTATTTCAAGGGTCAAGAGAGTATTAAGAGGAGGCCAGATGAGGTGAGGTTGGTGTGAAGATTCTCTTGGTTGTCTTGGTGAGGGAGACAGACTGGAAAGTTGACCCCTGGACCGAGCAGTGAGCAGAGCACTATTGATTTTTATGGAGATGGATTGTGGAGCTGAGGCAGGAGGGGATGCAGGGGTGCCCAGCCATGGCGATTTGGGAGGATGCGAGACACAACTGTGTGACCACAGGGAGAGTGGGAGGTAGGGGGAGAACTTGGAGTGGGAGAAGACCTTGAGATTGGCCTTGGGTGACAGATTAATCTGTGGTCTGGCTGGAGGGGGAACTTCATAGGATTGTAGGGCTGGGAACTGTCACCTAGAGCTAATCACATTTCCAGTGTTGTGCTTGGCACCTCAGGTTTGCTGCAAGGGAGACTCCTGTGGTTCTTCAATCCTGGTTCAAAATCAGAATGGATGCCCAGGGGATATGGAGAGGTATCATTCTGGTCGCTATACTAAAACAAAATGGGCCTAAAAACTGATTCGACAGCTGTTGCCCACTAGGTCTCACCAGCTGTGTAGACAGGTTGTTGGCTCATAGTCTGTATGGTTCTTGTAATCAGACAAACTGGTATAGCCTGAGCAGGCATGTTTCTGCGGGTGCAGACCAGATAAAGACTAAGTCAACATCACCCAGGTAGTGGAGGACGGGTTTCAAGATAAGAGGCACACTAGTGGAAAGATTATTCAATAAAGCTGATTCTTGAACTATGTAGAATGGCATCATTCTCAAATGCTATTTTGGATAAACCAAATACCTAGTAGGGAGAGGGGAATTGGTTCAGTTGTGGGACAATAGAGGTGGCATGGTCTGTATGATAAATGGGGTTCCACAAGGAGAAGCAGTGTCTTTATTCTGTTTCTGATCTTTGTTGGTGATCTAGGGCTAACCCATGCTAGAAGTGTGTGAGCTGGCATGCATGCTGATAACTTGAAACTGCTGGAAGCAGAGGGGGTATGTGGGCGTGTCACAATTTCATCTACAGGGTGCCCTTGACAGATGGTCTGGAGAGTATGTCCATGAACTCAGGAAAAGCAACATTTACAATGTTTTCACAGTCAGCAAGGATCCAAGAGGTAAGGTTCCTCAGAAATGGAAAGATGACTCGTTGCCATTTTGTCTTTGGGTCATCTTTAATTCATGCTTGACTTGGAATCATCAGATTTAACGAGGTGATTGTGGGCTGGGTAAGGATATGCCAACTCCTTGGTCCTAAAGATATTAAATGTTGATGATAGTTATTAGCTGATAGTTACAGAATTGTGTATATCTTATTTTTGCCCAGATGATAGAGTTTGTCACAGATCTGGTAGATAAACAGGGCATGTCTGAAACCGAAGTCACCATTTCTGTAAGTATTGCTGTAATAATGTCAATTAAAAAGCTCTATCAAGCACTGCAGCATCGATCCTAGCACCTTGGAGACTACAGCACTTGATCGCTCAGCCTGGCACACCCAGATCACTGCTGGCATCATGAAATTTGATAAAGAAAGAATAATGCGCGCAATCCACAAGCGGAAGGACAAATCCGAAAATTTTCCTACCACGAACCTTCAGCACTCCTGCATGCACTACAATAGAACTTTCCGTGCACGAATCGGACTCATCAGACATCTACGAACTCAAAGACCAAATTAGACAATTACCTGTCCAAAAAAAACTGTCAATACTGCATTTTACCAGTTCAATCGTTGCAGGGAGGGGATTGAATAGCTGTGTGATAAAGTTAAGGTGTTGCAGGGAGGGGATTGAATAGCTGTGTGATAAAGGCCGCATGCTCTTGCTGTCGCCACATCATGTACAGGGTGAGTTTTTAAATTTACCCTGTCCTTACCGGGGATCGAACTCTAGACCTCACTCGTGTGAGACTAGCATTCTAACCTCACGGCCACGCGCCACACCCAGTAAAAAAACAAAAACAAATTACCAATTCCAATTATTTTTTTTTTTTTTTTTTCATTGCATTTATTGTTTTGCATGCCATGCTCATCTTCGCTTGCGAAGTAGGAACATCATCAATAATGTCAACTAAAACATGGTTAAGTTTGCAGTTTGCCAAAATCAGTTCATCAAGCAGAAGAGCATGATGATGACTGCATAATAAACAATGGGGAACTTTCAATGCATTTCAAGTCACAAATAGCATTAAACAGAACTGTGTGCTGACCACAACATAAGGTTGAGTGCTGTGCAAATGTATGGTCTTCAAGGTTGTGAATATGATGGAATAAAGATTAAATATAGGAAATATAGAAAGCTGATTTCAAATGATTGCACACCTCCCTTCTACCAAGGTGAAATAAATAATCATCCCAAATCTGCGTTTTGCTGATGAGTATGTGAGAAAAAAATGTACAAGCTAGGATGGACATGTTTTTCCTACAGCTTGTGATATGTTTGGTCTGACCATCAAGACCAAAGAAACTGAGATAATGTTTCAAACCTGTTGTTCCTAACAGTACCATGACACAGTCGTCTAGGTGAATAACAATTGTCTCCTACCAGTCATGGATTCACTGATCTTGGTAGTTCTCTCTCCAGTGCAGATGGCATTGATGCTGAAGTCAAACAGTAGAATCTCTAAGGTGACTTGCATTTTATAGATTGCATGACAATGTATGGGAATTGAACTAAAAGTCTATTGCGCTGTAGTGTTCACACTATCCTGCTATATGCTCATGAGACATGGACAGTTTGTGTTAATATATAATGACAATATGCTTGTTTGTGAGACATGAACAGAGTACAGTAGACAGTTAGCTGCAGAGATGCACAGATTGATGTTACACATGAAAAATGTGCTAGAAGAAAGATAATAGCTGCTCAATGTCCCACAAGAATCCTCCCACACATTCTCAGAGTTTGAGGATTTTTAGATGAATGAGATTGACTCAATATCTAGAATGCACAAATAAGGAGTGAAGATGGGCATGGCCCATAGAAAACACCTGACAAATATCTCAAAAAGAGCAGCGAGTCCACATAGAACCGGAACCATCAGCACTGAGAGATTTACTGAAACGGAGAATTGAGCACCTATGGACATGTCCGTTATACGAGGAGGATAATCAATACACTAATACCAAATGCTCAGTGCGGTAGATAATTCCACGGACACATAGGACACATTAGTTACGGTCGAGCACACCGAATACATAATCATCGTCATCATCGCAGTTGAACTGAATGGTCATTGTTGATTACAATGGATAAACAACACAGTAGACATTCTAAAGTGTTAAATCACTACCACACATGCTGCATATGCAGACCTCTCACAATAAATCACTTCCACACATGCTGTATATGCAGACCTCTCACAATAAATCACTTCCACACATGCTGTATCTGCAGACCTCTCACAATAAATCACTACCACACATGCTGTATATGCAGACTTCTCACAATAAATCACTTCCACACATGCTGTATCTGCAGACCTCTCACAATAAATCACTACCACACATGCTGTATATGCAGACTTCTCACAATAAATCACTTCCACACATGCTGTATATGCAGACTTCTCACAATAAATCACTTCCACACATGCTGTATATGCAGACTTCTCACAATAAATGACTTCCACACATGCTGTATCTGCAGACTTCTCACAATAAATCACTTCCACACATGCTGTATATGCAGACTTCTCACAATAAATCACTTCCACACATGCTGTATATGCAGACTTCTCACAATAAATCACTTCCACACATGCTGTATATGCAGACTTCTCACAATAAATCACTTCCACACATGCTGTATATGCAGACTTCTCACAATAAATGACTTCCACACATGCTGTATATGCAGACTTCTCACAATAAATCACTTCCACACATGCTGTATCTGCAGACTTCTCACAATAAATGACTTCCACACATGCTGTATATGCAGACTTCTCACAATAAATCACTTCCACACATGCTGTATCTGCAGACTTCTCACAATAAATCACTACCACACATGCTGTATATGCAGACCTCTCACAATAAATCACTACCACACATGCTGTATCTGCAGACCTCTCACAATAAATCACTACCACACATGCTGTATATGCAGACCTCTCACAATAAATGACTTCCACACATGCTGTATATGCAGAATTCTCACAATAAATCACTTCCACACATGCTGTATCTGCAGACTTCTCACAATAAATCACTACCACACATGCTGTATATGCAGACCTCTCACAATAAATCACTTCCACACATGCTGTATCTGCAGACTTCTCACAATAAATCACTACCACACATGCTGTATATGCAGAATTCTCACAATAAATGACTTCCACACATGCTGTATATGCAGACTTCTCACAATAAATCACTTCCACACATGCTGTATCTGCAGACTTCTCACAATAAATCACTACCACACATGCTGTATATGCAGACCTCTCACAATAAATCACTACCACACATGCTGTATCTGCAGACCTCTCACAATAAATCACTACCACACATGCTGTATATGCAGACCTCTCACAATAAATCACTACCACACATGCTGTATATGCAGACTTCTCACAATAAATCACTTCCACACATGCTGTATCTGCAGACTTCTCACAATAAATCACTACCACACATGCTGTATATGCAGACCTCTCACAATAAATCACTACCACACATGCTGTATCTGCAGACCTCTCACAATAAATCACTACCACACATGCTGTATATGCAGACTTCTCACAATAAATCACTTCCACACATGCTGTATCTGCAGACTTCTCACAATAAATCACTACCACACATGCTGTATATGCAGACCTCTCACAATAAATCACTTCCACACATGCTGTATCTGCAGACTTCTCACAATAAATCACTACCACACATGCTGTATATGCAGAATTCTCACAATAAATGACTTCCACACATGCTGTATATGCAGACTTCTCACAATAAATCACTTCCACACATGCTGTATCTGCAGACTTCTCACAATAAATCACTACCACACATGCTGTATATGCAGACCTCTCACAATAAATCACTACCACACATGCTGTATCTGCAGACCTCTCACAATAAATCACTACCACACATGCTGTATATGCAGACCTCTCACAATAAATCACTACCACACATGCTGTATATGCAGACTTCTCACAATAAATCACTTCCACACATGCTGTATCTGCAGACTTCTCACAATAAATCACTACCACACATGCTGTATATGCAGACCTCTCACAATAAATCACTACCACACATGCTGTATCTGCAGACCTCTCACAATAAATCACTACCACACATGCTGTATATGCAGACTTCTCACAATAAATCACTTCCACACATGCTGTATCTGCAGACTTCTCACAATAAATCACTACCACACATGCTGTATCTGCAGACCTCTCACAAATTTACTTGATACAGTGGAATCTCATAACAACTTGGTTCTGACTGACAAAATATCTGTGTAATTACAGTAATTCACTATATACAGTACAAACATTATAACTGGAGTTTGTGAAAAGTGTTGTTATACAGGTAAATATGTTATATAAAATGCATTATAGAGGGATTTCACTGAAGTGAAGGCCTTTAATGAATATCTATAACCTTGCCTGAAGAGGATTCAACTGAGATGTTGTCAGACATGTTGTATACTTATCTAACAAATGGTGTGCACAAATCTGACATATGTTGTGCACATGACTGGCAAATGTTGTGCACATGACTGATGAATGTTGTGCACATGACTGACAAATGTTGTGCACATACAGTAGAACTCCGATAATCCGAATTAATTGGGATTGGCCGATTCGGATATTAGAAAATTTGGATAATTGGGTATAGCTCAGGAATGAAGCAAAACAGTGTACATACATACAATTATACATTGAAATGAACAGAATTTTATTGATAAAAGTACAGTAATATGTAAACAAATATGTATTGCAAATAAACTACATACACTACAGTACTGTAAAAATATGTAAAATTACATAAATGGCACATATGTACAGTAGATTGAACATCCATCTTCTGTTTGCAATGCACCCAGAAAGCGTACAATTTTGTCACTGTTAGTTTTAATATCATAGATTGTAGCCTCTACCACGCCAAACCTCTCTGCCAGTTTCTTTCCAGTCACACCTTTATTTAACTGATTAATAATTTCCACTTAATCACAAAGTGACAAAACAATGTTTACTTCTTGTACACATTGCACTTAATCCAGCAATGAAAAAAACTAACACTAAACAATGAAACTGTAAACACAGTGCAAATTGAATAGTGCAAATTAAATATTAATAAATTATTAATTTAATACTATTAATATCTCTACTATTAATAACTCTAGTTACATACATGTATATACCAGCATCCGCTAACGCTCTAAAATTATTTCTTCAAAATTCGATTAGGATAATTGGAAATTCGGTTAATCAGGATTCGAATAATCAGAGTTCTACTGTACCTGACAAATGTTGTACACGTGCCTGACAAATGTTTTGCACATGCCTGATATGTTGTGCACATGCCTGACAAATGTATAACAAAACAGCTGCTCATATGGTGAGCTCCAGGTAAAAGAGTGAGTCAAAATGTCTTGGTGTCCCACCTTTTGCCTGCTCCTGGTCTAGAATATGGAAATTTACTTTTCAGGTACTACATTATGTATAGAACATTGATCTTGTATGTAGAATATAATATGCAGAATTTTGATTTTGTTGATATCATTAAGTCATTCTGTGCAGAATATGTGGTTTGTTATGTAGACTATTTTGGGTAGAACATTGTTTAATAAATCATTTTTGTGTTGCTAAATATTTGTTGTCTTGATCAAGTGAGTAGAACATTGATTGTCTGTATATGACATGGATCTTGTGAGTAGAACATTCTTCTTCTGCGTTTGTTCTCAAACTCCTGCAGATCAGCAGGATGTAGTCTGGAGAATGGAATGCGTTGTGTCATAGTTTACAGCATTGCTGCGATATCTACGCCTTTCAGCCTGACACATCCGACTTCAGTATGGCTTTGGGTCACTGACTATATATGGGATGTGACAGCCAACTCCATCCCATAACCTCCTTAGTCGCCTCGTACGACATGCATGGAAGGTAAATAGTGTTGCTATTCTTTGCTCCCCTTCGGCGTCGACAAAATACTGGCGAGTAGAACATTGATTGTCTGTATAGATAAGTGTTGTTATGTGTATGACAACATGGATCTTATGAGTAGAAAATAGACATGATTGTTTTTATGTGCTTGGCATTATTTTGAAAAAATTGGTGTCTCCATTGTTTGCTCAGATATGGAGCTCAGTAATGGCAGCTGTGGAATGGAATAAAAAAGAAGACCTCGTAGCAGAGCAGGCACTGAAACATCTGAAACAGTACTGTCCGCTATTGAAGGTATCAACTCGAACAGAAAAGTCTGAGCTAGCCTTGATGCTCAAAGTGCAAGAATTTTGTTATGACAATATGAATTTTCTCAAGTCCTTCCAGAAAATAATTATGCTTTTGTATAAGAGTAAGTACTTGTACATCTCAGATCTGTCTGTAAGTTAATCCTACATCATATCTTTAGAAAGTACTTGTACATCTCAGATCTGTCTGTAAGTTAATCCTACATCATATCTTTAGAAAGTACTTGTACATCTCAGATCTGTCTAATTTAATCTTACATCATGACCAGTATAAGTACTTGTACATCTCAGATCTGTCTGTAAGCTCCTATATCTCATGTCTTTAGTAATTGCTTGTACATCTAAGATCTGTCTGTCTTCTTCTTCATCGTTCTTCAGTCAGATATCAGGTTACAGCGCCAAAAGCTTCAGTGAATTGTGTGATTCGCTTCAGGTCATCCATGGAACCCCTCAAGTCTGGAAGTAGTGTCATCTCAGTGGAACATATTTTCTCCCTGTCTTCTTGGTAGAGTTGACAGGCATGAAGAATGTGTTCTGCAGTCTCTAGGCTCAGTCCACAGTTGCACAGGTCTCACGAAACTTCAGCTTTCGGAACATGTGACTTCTCAGTCTGTTGTGGCCAGTTCATAGCCTGAAGATTATGGTTTGTTTCTTGCGTGACATTTGATGGCAGGGGTCATTGTTTCTGCGGTTGTGTGCATGTGCTTCTACTTTTTCTTATATTCTGCTTTTAACATGGTCATGATTCATAGCACATATTATAACTTTCTATTTGTTCCAGTGATCCCCCTTTCCGTGCCAGGAGATCATCTTTTTAATTTTCAGGTATGCCACAGTGACCACGGATCCACTGCAGTACTGTTTCTTTGGTAGTACTGCTGAGGTGTTGTAAGCAGGCCGTAAGTTCATTCATGCTCACATTCTTTAGATCTTTCAATGCCTGCAACACTGACTTTGCATCTGTTAGAAAGACTACATGTCTGTTGTGACTCTGTGAGCAATTTATGAGCATTTTGGCTGCCTCTATTTTGGCTATAGTAAGTTTCTGTTTTCAAAATAATGCTTGGTATATTGTCCATAATTTTTGGGAAGTTGTTCCTGTCCCAGGTTGGATATGTGTTAAAGGTGTTTAGTTGTTTTAGGTTTTGTAGGTTTGTATCTGTGAGTGATTTCTGGAGCTGTTTAGCGGAGTGTCGAAAGCTACCTCTTTTGAGTTGCTCTTTTGATGACTCTCCAAACATTTGAACTTTTCATACTGTGTGAAGATTTTTTCATTTCTTCTTTCTTCCATTGATGGCAAACCTGTGCATGTTTCCATTTCTGTAATTGGGGTAGTATTCATACCTCCTGTTATAATTCTGAGATTGCAGTTTTGTATCTTTGAGATCTTTGGAGTATTACTCTTGGCTGCAGTCCCCCATGCTGACATTCCAAAGCTGGTCTTAAGTAACCTGTGTATGCTCTGCTTAGAATTTTCCCATTTGCACCTCAATCTGTTCCAGCCAATGTTTTAAGGAGTGTTGTCCTCATTGTACCTTTTGTTTGGCACTGGTCTATGTGCTGTTTCTTGTCTATGTAAATCAGCTCAAAAGTGACTCCAATGTATGTGGGTGTCTCATCTTTAGGCAATGTTTGACCATTCATGGTTAATACGATTTTCTGTGGTTTGGTGGACATGCTGAAAATGATATATGTAGTTTTTTGGGTATTGATGGCCCATTCGTCTGTCCACTTGACCAAATTGTCCATATTTTTCTGTAACCTTATTTTTGTTGTGCCTACTCTCTCTTCACTGTACCATATCGTCAGAATATCTGCATACATTGCAGCATTTAGTTTACACGAGAGGATTTGGTTAATGTCCTTCATGAATATAAGGAATAAAGTGGGGGATAGAAACCTCCTTGTGGTACTTAATGCTATCTTTCCACACATAATCAAAGGCTTTTCCCATGTCTACCACTGATGTCTGTTTTTTTTCCTGGAAAGCATCCTCTATTTCCTGGGCAATTAGTGTGATCTGGTCTTCAGTTGATCTACACTTTATAAAATCAGCTTGCTGATTTAGCATGATTTTGATTTTTCTAGGGCACATCATTATTTTGTTTACCAGGCACTCCATCAGTTTGCATAAACAGCTGGTCAGACTTATTAGGCAATAGCTGTCCACCTTGTTTTTTGGTTTGCCTATCTTGCAGATGGGTATCATTATGGCAGTTTTCCACACTGTTGAACTAGGCCTCTATCCCAACAGTTGTTGAACATTTTTATTAGTTTCTTTATGTTGATGGTACGATGTGAATTAGCAGTTCATTTGGTATGTCGTCTGGGCCAGGTTTTGTCCAAAGTTTTAATACTGCTAGTTCTTCATTTAGTTCATTGATGGTGAATGGCATATACATGACATCTTGTTTATCTTATCTGATGTATTTTTCTATCCATCTCTGTAGTTCTTGTCCTACTTCTCTTCTCCTATTTTCATTGAATTTATGGCAGGAAGTACTTTAATAATGCTGTATAAAGTGATTTGTAGTCTTCTTGCCTGTGAGTACATCTCCGCCATTCTCTATAGCCACTGGTGCTGTTTTGTTATCTTTGTTGCTGAGAATGTTTGTTATTTTCTATAATTTTCTTCTCTCTTTGTCAAAGGTTAAGTTTTCTATTTTTTCATGCCAGGTTTTCCTTGTGTTTGTAATTGTTGTTTTTTTTAGTTTGGCTACAGCAGCTTTTAGTGATATTGTTTTCTTTTGATGAGTTTTTTTCCTGCTGTATTTCTGGCCTTTGACACTTCTTTCTCCAATTATTAATGTAATTTTTCCTAGAACCTCTTGGTATGGTTTTCTTGGCTGCTTGAAGATGTGCAGAAGCCAGGAGATGTGCAGTTTTGTTCACATTTTTAATCCTTGGATTTAGGGTTTTTGTAAATTTGTCTGTCAGGTCAGCATACTTACTCCAGTTCACTTTCTTGAAGTTCCATCTACGTGTGGTTGTGGGGCCAGTAGGGGTGTGATTATTGTCAATGGTGAGATTTATGTGGCGATGGTTACTTCCACCAAGCTGCTCCAGCTCTTCCCTGTATGTTATTGTAGCTAAAGCGTCTGTTGCAAAGGCTAGGTCAGGGGTTGAGGTGGTGTGCCATCTTCTAGAGTAGAAAGTTGGGTGGTCTTCGGGTTCATTAAGCAGTTGGAGTTTCACCTCGCACTGCCAGTCTTCCACTTCTTCTCTAGTATCTTTTTCTGTATATCTCCAACTCTGTGAGTGGCTATTGAAGTCACCAATCACAATACAGTTATCTTTTTCTGTGTTAATTGTGTGCAGAGATAGGCTCTTGTCTTGTGGACAGTAATAGCTATATACTATGACCTCTTTAGTTGGAAGGGTTAAACAGGTTCCAATTATTTTCGACTGTTCTTCAGTGTTTACTCAGATTTTAGATGCAACAATATTATTTTTTACCAGTATAAGTACTCCTCCTTTGTGTCTCTTTTCTCAATCATTCCGAAATGTTTGATATCATTGGATGTTGAATCTATTGTTGTTTGTGAGGTGTGTTTCCTGCATACATGCTATATCAATTTCCTCTTTATGTAATCGGTTTGCAAGTGCAGTCTTTTTTATTGTAGACACCTTCTACATTCCACTGCAATATTTTCAAGTGCTTATTCTTGTATTTGGAGTCTGCATCATATTTCTGTGTTTGTTTTGGAACCAGTAGTTATTTTCCTCTGATCTCTTTTCCTGGCTCCACAAATTGAGACAGAGATACCACCAGTCGCTGAGGGTGGGCTCCTTTGTGGCTTAGAGCCCGGCACTTCGAAAGGTACTTTCGGTCCAGTGTCTCCGTCTTCCATCTTACTTTTTGGTCAGAATGTGTCCTTACCCATCCAAGGATTGTCCACAGGGCAGTGGAGGTTTCATTTTGGAGTTTTCCTTTGAGACAGCTTGCCTACCATGGTTGATGAGCACCATCTGCCTATAGTTTTGAAATCAGAGTTCCTCTCTCCTAGGACGTATAATTTTTGTTGTTGCCAGAAATTTTATTATCCTTCCTCTAGATCTGTCTGTAAACTCCTACATCTCATGTCTTTAGTAAGTACTTGTACTTACGATGTGCGGCTTTTATTGTGTATTGTGTAAGTTAAACCAACATCATGCCCAGTTAAGTACTTGTACATGTCAGATCTGTCTGTAATATCCTACATCTAAAATTTCTTTAGTAAGTACTTATACATCTTAGATCTGTCTGTAAGTTAAACCTACATCATGCTCAGTTTAAGTACTTGTATATCACAGATTTTTCTGTAAGTTAATCCAACTTCTCATGTATTTTGTAAGTACTTGTACATCTGAGATCTGTTTGTAAATTAATCCTACACCTCATGTCTTTAGTAATTACTTGTACATCTCGGATCTGCCTGTATGTTAATTCTACATCTCATGTCTTTAGTAAGTACTTGTACTTATGGTGTGCGACTATTATTAACAGCTAAAGTTGACCATCTACCATCTCTTTCCTAACAGCTGAAGTTATCAGTGAGGACACTATACTGAAGTGGTACAAGGACAGCCATAGTGCCAAGGGCAAGAGTGTCTTTCTGGATCAGATGAAAAAGTTTGTTGAGTGGCTTCATAGTGCTGAAGAAGGTGAGGCATTGGAAGCTTTAATATTTCAAAATTGTGTGAATATTGAAGGAAACCAGTCATACAATGGAGGAGGTCTGTCATTGTGTGAAATGTGAAGGCCAGTCACTATGAAATTTGAAACTATTGTTAATAATATAGTGGAATCCATCTATAATTCATCCTTTTATAACAAATTTCCCTATATAACAGCACTTTTCAAAATTATCCTTTAGGCCCCTATGGGTGAGGTCACGCACCTGGAGTACACATTCAAGTGTATTAGTGGGCGAGGCCACGCACCATACGATATCGCCCGATTCCCGAGCTCGGAATTTCACGAAGTAATGAACCAGTGACGTATAAAGCCCGCCAAACGAAGCTAGGAATACGTCACAGTGTAAAGGTCAAATTCTTTTACACATTAGCGTTGTATAGAAGGAGAAAGCCGGCAAATGTTATCAACGCTTTTCGGGAGCGACTTTGCCATTTTTGGCCGTATTTTACTATCAAATTGAGTACCGCGTGGCATGGGTAAATGATCGTGACTACATGTTCTAATTGTTGTTCTTTGTGTTTAATATGTTGTTGTTTAATAAGAATGTGTGTTTATTCATTCAAAAACACAAAAATAATATGTATCAGAGGTGCCACATGTGTGCATGGACAATAATTATGTTGAGTGTCGGCATAGACCTAGTGTTGACCGGACGGTCATTATATGCGATTTCTTCACGTTTTATTAGTTATTTTAGTTCATATTATATTAGTTTGGATATAAAACAATACATATACAATAAGTATAGGTATTTATGAGTATTTTATCAATGTTGCCACACATTGCTCAAGTATTAGGGTCGTCAAGAAGATATATTTGCGATTTTGAAAATGGCGTGTTGCTTTTTCCCCCCGAATTTTCAACTTCACAACTTGCTCACAACTGTTATATCACACATACAACAACAACAAAAACATGATTATATTCACTATTCACTCCTTTATTTAGATGTGCAAACATTATTTTGATATCTTTTAAAACAAAAAAGATATTGCGTTTTCAAAACACCCACCATCAATAACGCAAATAATCCAAAAAAGAATTCAGGCCCAGGGGGATATTTCTTAATTTTAATTCAGGGTCCTAAAGGTTATATTTATTCTATATTGTTTGTATTGTATGTAGCTAATTTCTGTTATTACATACAAATTTTGTCAGTCTGGACCAAGTTGTTATAATAAGATTCCACAGTAAGATCTTTTGCATTCTCTACCAGCAGTTGTGTGTACAATAGGGAAGCATGTCCAGCTACTGAGTAGCTATTATTAAAAGTTCTTACAAAGCTTTGCCTGGAGAGTTGAGCTGCTGTACACAAGCAGACACATGGAGCCTCACCTGAACTTACAAAATCTATAATATGTACTGACTATAGAAAAATTAAATCCAATAGGCGTAGCAACACCAACATATATATTGTATGTTTAATGTATAACATGAATATAATTGGGTGTGTTTTGTCTATTTTCTGTTCATGTTGTTTCTTACCTAGTCCTTAACTCTTCTGGGTTCTATCTATATTTAGCTCTGCCATTTCAATATGAATGTTAATAGTTCTGTTCTTACTCACCATATTTTGTTGTTAATGTTTTATTGATAAAGGCCTTTTGATAGAAAAGTATGTGTTATGTTCATTTCCAGTGATTAGAAAAACTTGATTACCCTGTTCTACATGAGCTAGGCAGGAGTGGGGAAACTAAAACTTGATTACCCTGTTCTACATGCACTAGACAGGAGTGGAGGAACTAAATAGGATCCTGGACTTCCCAATGGGAAGTGGCTGTCATTCACTGTAAGGTTATTATCCCTGACACACTGCTATCATACCGCCCAAGGATAATATAGTAAAGTCAATAAAACATATAAGAAGCAAAATGGATGAATGAACAATGTGAGACCATCAACATAGTTATATGACATTGTAACAGCAAAGAGGCATTAGTCCTATTAAATAAACTATGATAGATCTCATGCGGATGTTATAAGTGCTTCTCAATGATTATTCTGATGTTGAGAATTTGTTCCATAGAACTTCCTGTTTTTTTACGAAAACGTGTGCTCTTCAGCTAGCATTTCTTCATATATTGTATTATTTAAAAAAAACTGTTTACACCACAGAAAGCTTAGATATCCATTATAAACAGCAAAAAGACAAAATGAAATGCCACAAATAATTGATTGATGGACTGAATACTGTCAAGAGATAATACAATAGTACAACTCAAGACTGTGAAATACTTGTGCAATTCAAGAAAAATAGATGATGCTGAATTCTCAAATAATTCTTACGACTGATGGGAATTGAACTAGGTCCATTATAACGGCATCAAATCGCCTTGCAACTCGAATAAATCGCTCAAATATACTCAACTCAGCTGTACTCAACTCAAGTAAACAGGCTTTCCGTATTTGACTAACCACATTTCCAATTAAAGATGTGATCTTGTCAAGACTTTCAACCTGTGTACTCTAGTCACTGAGAACGGACCAGTCGAGGCAAGGACTATTACATCAACAATGAACATCCCGTATAAGTATTGAAGTAGCCTCAGGAACACAAACTTAGGGCATCCATATTCGTATATAAGGATCAATAGACCTACTGGTAAACATAGACTATTTAGGGCTAGGGTTAGTTATGTAAAGAAAAAACCTCTCCTAGCCAAATTTTAAGCCTAACCCGAAAAAATTAATAGTTAAATTAATAATTGATAAATATCAATTGCCAAACATTCACTTAAACTTACAAACATTGCCAAGTGAAATAATCAAATTGAGAGGACACAAAACCCAAAGAGCGGAATGTACTCAGTTGCTGGTTATACCAGTGCCAAAGAAAGATTTAAAATTGTGCAATAATGATGGAACTATTAGTCTTACCGCTCATTCAAGCAATGTTAATGTCAGGGGTTTTTTTCAACAATTTCAAAGATTGAAACATAGATCAGAAGAAAGAGCAGCTGATAAAAAAGCAGGTTTTTGTAAAAAAATAGTTATATAAAACACATTTTCAGCATCAGAATAAACATTGAGAATCTTCCTACAACATCAGCAAGAAAGCTATTAAAACCTTTGTTTGAACATGGTAAGAAGGTTTATGGAAAATTGACAAATTTTAATTTGGACATAATGTAAATTATTGAAACTCTATTCAAAGTAGGATACATGAGATGCACTCAGAATGCAACAGATTTGCACATCTTAAGGCATCAAATTTGTGCATCTTAAGGCATCAGATTTGTGCATCTTAAGGCATCAATCCTGGTAAGGAATGGATACTTGTTCTCATTGTCTTTTGAGAGGCATTCAAGACCATTATTACTCAATAGTACAGGAAATGTAGTCCAGTGAGTATATATGCTGAGGTCAAGGCACTCATCAATAAATATACAGATGATGTGATTTATATGATGGGACAGTCATCTACCACCAGCATGGGTGTTTACTGCCAGATCTTATAAAAGAACAGTTTACGATGCTAGTGAGACCTTCACTGCAATAGCGTGCAGTCTAACAGTGGAGATGTTTACTTAATGCCGGCATTAACCTTTAGAGCCCTGGCTTAAAATTACAAAACTTCCCCCAGGGCCTGACTTATTTTTTGGAAAATTTGCGTTATTGATGGTGGGTGTTTTGAAAACGTCATAACTTTTTTGTTTTAAAAGATATCAAAATAATTTTTGCACATCTAAATAAAGGAGTGAATAGTGAATATTATCGTGTTTTTTTTGTTGTTGTATGTGTGATATGACAGTTGTGAGCACGTTTTGAAGTTGAAAATTCTGGCGAAAAACGCAAAATGTCATTTTCAAAATCGCAAATATATCTTCGTGACGACCCTAATACATGAGCAATGTGTGGCAACATTGATAAAATCCTCATAAATACCTATACTTATTGTATATGTATTGTTTTATATCAAAACTAATATAATATGAACTAAAAAGACTAATAAAACGTGAAGAAATTGCATATAACGTCCGTCCGGTCAACACTAGGTCTATGCCGACACGCAGCGTAATTATTGTCCATGCACACACGTGTCACCCCTGATACATATTATTTTTGTGCTTTTTAATGAATACACACACATTCTTATCAAATAACAACATATTAAACACAAAAAACAACAATTAGAACATGTAGTCACGATCACTTACCCATGCCACGCGGTACTCAATTTGATAGTAAAATACGGCCGAAAATGACTAAAGTCGCTCTAGAAATGCGTTGACAAATTCAACCGGCTTTCTCTCTCTTACAATCGTAATGAGTAAAGGAATTTGAACTTTAAACTGTGACGTATTCCTAGCTTCGTGTTGCGGGAATTCTACGTCATATAAGCTTTAACTTCGTGAAGTTACGTACTCGGGAATTGAGTGATATCGTATGTTGCGTGATTGCGACCACAGGCACTACGGGATGCACACGCAAGGCGTAATGTTGCGACCGTAGGGGCCTAAAGGTTAAACTGGCTGAAATCTCAAGCCAATTCCTTGTGTGAATACAGAGTGACTCATTGAGTATGATTTGGAAAGTCAAAACAGTAATATTTTTAGACGATGGGTGGATTCATTTGTGAGGACTAAAAAGTGGGCATCACAGGAAAATCACTCGTCTTTGTACCCGGACACACATATGTGGAGGGAAATGAACGAGCTGACAAATTAGCTCGCCTTTCCATCAACAGATGATCAGCCTGTGGACTGAGCAGACATACTCAATGCTCTTTGTGAATCTGCACGGTCAGATAATTTTTAGGTACATAAGTCAGTATCAAGAGTGCACAAATTGGGAGCGAGGATAGGTGTAGCCCCAAGAAAACATATAATAAAAATTTCAAAGGAACACTGAACCAGAACCATCAGCTGCTATAGAGATGTACTAAACCAGAACAACAATCAGCTGCTATAGAGATGTACTGAACCAGAACAACCATCAGCTGCTATAGAGATGTACCGAACCAGAACAACCATCAGCTGCTATACCCTGAGAGTTGACTGAATAGGAGATACAAGCACTTCTGTATATGCCCGATGTTACATAGATGATAATCAACATAATAGCTAAACCAAGTAGCAATTAACTATTATCACGAATATATAATTATCAATATATTCTTGAAACAAATCTGGCAAGAGACACTACACAACCAATAACATTTTAATTGGCGGCCGTCCTTAGCACAACTTACGGTTTGCAGATGACATTGATCGTATGGCTGGCAGTGAGAAAGAATTTCAAGAACTTACTTCTAAACTTGAAGAAACAGACAGAACTTATGGTATGGAAGTAAACATGGAAAAATGCAAAATAATGGCTCAGAGATGAAAATATGTCTCCTATTAACATTTGGGTGGACAGAAACTAGAAGTTGGTACCTTGAAATACTTAGGGTCTTATACAAGCAGCGATGAAAGCAATGTACAATCTTGTTACTTCAAATTTTGCTTGTGCCCACCCTGATTACTCCATACTTTACCAGCGCCCAGCCTGGTTGCCCCCAAACTGTGCCTGGCCAGATTGCCCCAAACTTTTCCTGTGCCCAACTGGTTGCCCCAAACTTTTTCCTGTGTGAAACTGGTTGCCCCAAACTGTGCCTGACCTGGTTGGCCCAAACTGTGCCTGGTCTGGTTGCCCCAAACTGTGCCTGACATGGTTACCCCAAACTGTGCCTGGCCTGGTTACACCAAACTTTGCCAGTGCCCAGCTAGTTTTGCCACATTTGCCCTGATGTTGTGCCCACCCTGATTACTCCAAACTTTGCCAGTGTCCAGCCTGGTTGCTGCAAGCTTTACCTGGCCTGGTTACCCGAAACTTTGCCAGTGCCCAGCTGGTTGGGCCACATTTGCTCTGGTTGCTCCAAACTTTGTCTGTGCCTGGCCAGTTGCCCCAACCTTTGCCCTCGCTGCCCAAATCTTTGCCTTTGTTATTGGCTGGTTGTTCCAAACTTTACCTTTGCTGCCCCAAGTTTTGCCTGTACTTGGCCTGGTTACATCAAACTTTTGTCCAGGTTTGTTGCCCCAAACTTTGCCTGTGCATTGCCTGGCTGAACCAAACTTTGCTTGTGCCCCACCTGGTTGTCTCAATCTTTGTACATGGCTTGGTTTCCCAAAAGTTTGCTTGTGCCTCACCTTGTTTCCCCAAACTTTGTCTATGCCTGGCCTGGTTACTCCAAACTTTGCCTGTGACCTTCCTGGTTGCTCCAAACTTTGTGCCCTGCGTGGTTGCCTGAAACTTTACTTGTCCATGCCTGGTTGCTTCAAACATTGCCAGTGACTGACCAAGTTACCCTAAACTTTGTGCGTATCCTCCTGGTTTCCTCAAACATTGCCTTTACCCCCACCTGGTTGCTCCAAACTTTGCCTATGCCTGACTTTGTTTCCTCAAACTTTACCTGTACCTGGCCTGGTTTTCTCAAAACTTTGTACCTGACCTAGTTGTCTAAAACTTTGCCTTTGCCCCATCTGGTTGCCTCAAATGTGACTGTGCTTGGTTTGGTGGCCTCAAACTTTCCCTTTGCACTGCCTTTGTGCCTCACACTGTATCTGTGCCTGATCTGATTGCTTCAAACTTTGACTGTGCCTTGCCCGGTTGCCCAAAACTTTACCTGTGCCCTGACTGGTTGCCCCAACCTTTGTAGTCTTCCTGGGCATGCCTGCGTCCCGCCTGGTTACCCCAATCTTTGTCTGTACCCTGCCTGGTTTCCCCAATTTCTGTCTGCCGTGTATGGTTGCATCAAATTTTGCCCGTCTCCGCATGATTGCCTCAAACTTTGCCACTGCCCCACCTAGTTACTCTAAAATTTGCTAATTCCTGACCTGGTTTCTTCAAACTTTGCATGTACCTGGCCTGGTTGCCTCAAATCATGTCTTTGCATGATCTGGTTGCCTCAAACTGTGTGCCTTACCTTGTTGCCCTAAACCTTGTGGCCCGCCTGGTTGCCCCAAACTTTATCTGTGCCCGGCCTGGTTGATCCAAACTTGCCTGTGCCTGCCCTGTGTGGTTGCACCAAACTTTGCATGTCCCAGCATAATAGCTTTGCCTCTGCCCTGCCTGGTTGCTCCAAATTATGCCTGGCCTGGTTTCCTGAAACTTTGTCTGTACCTGGCCATGTTGCCTCAGATTTTGTCTGTGCCTTGCCTGTTTGACTCAAACCTTGTGCCTGGCCTGGTTGCTTGAAACTTTGCATGTGACCTTCCTGGTTGCCCCAAACTTTGTATCTAGTCTGGTTGTCCACAAATTTGCTTGGCAGTGGTTGCCTCTAATGTAGTCTGTGCATGGCCTGGTTGCCCCAAACTTTGCCTATGCCCCACCTGGCTGCTTAAATCTTTGCCTGTACCCATCCTGTTACATCGTCTGTCTGTACCCATCCTGTTACCTCGTCTGTCTGTACCCATCCTGTTACCTCGTCTGTCTGTACCCATCCTGTTACCTCGCCTGTCTGTACCCATCCTGTTACCTCGCCTGTCTGTACCCATCGTGTTACCTCATCTGTCTGTATCCATCCTGTTACCTCGTCTGTCTGTACCCATCCTGTTACCTCGTCTGTCTGTACCCATCCTGTTACCTCGTCTGTCTGTACCTATCCTGTTACCTCATCTGTCTGTACCCATCCTGTTACCTCATCTGTCTGTACCCATCCTGTTACCTCGTCTGTCTGTACCCATCCTGTTACCTCATCTGTCTGTACCCATCTTGTTAGCATGACTGTGTATTCATGTTATTTATATATTGTCTATACATGCAGTCGTGTTGTGAGAGAATGTTTGCACTGATCTTGTTATTGTTATTTGCAGAATCTGATGAAGAGAAGGGGGACAACTAAATCTGTATGTAGATTGATGGTGATTCAAGAGTTCTCTCACATACTTAGCTACCAGTACAAGATATATTTGATCTCCAGTGTTTGACATGGCTGTAGATGTTTCATTAGTTCATCTTGTACTATTTTTCTACTACATTACATCCAATATTTCCTATCTCCATTTTACTCAGTCACAGCCAGATTTGGTGAGTGCGATATGGCTGCATCAATTTGTCAGAAGACAGTCCAAATGTATCATCATGTCATTAAAAATGGAAACACAATTTGCAACAAGGATATCATGTTTCATTTTCAATGTGTCCACAAATGAGTCATCTATTTGTCTGGAAGGATTTCAGCCATCTTTATGTTTGTGTGCACATGTGTTCTTCCAGAATTTCGTATACATTTGCAGGCAGCAGAAATGATTTATCTTTTGTATCCGTATCATATTTTTGTGTCCCTGGATATTTCAACCCCCAACTTTGAATTCTTACCTTTAGTGTCATGAAAACATTTGTATTAAACAGTCAACAATTGAGAAGTGTGTGTATTTTATTTTTCCTGTAACTCAAAACCATTGTTTGTTCTACATGTGATTTCATTGCAATCATTTACTAGAAAATGTCAATCATTTTGCTGCTGTTCATTGCAAACTAATCAAACATTTACTGGTAACTGTGTGAACCTTTCAATTATGGATTGTAACTGTAAAGTCTTCTATTATACTATTATTAAATGATCTATTTCTAAAATTTTCTACTAGTTAATAAACTATCCTTAATTCAAACTTCCTAAATGTTCTATTTTGTTTCTTTGATTCTATTGATGCTCTCCTGTAGTTTAATATGTTTTCACAATGTATGTGATAATTCATTCTGGCTCATGATCCCTCCTGTAGAGTGGTTCAATTATAGTTCCTGTTGATGTTATTGTGTACGTCGTCCATTGGTCATTGTGTAGATCATCTAGGTTAAAATCTCTAATTGATTAATTCTGTTCAGGATAACATCTACACAATGACATCAACGGGTGATGTTTCCTAAACATTCAACAAGAAGATAGCCCTGTTATTATAGGTGAATTTGGATGTTTATTTCACTTTTGACTCTCAAAATGTTAAGAATGAAAACTGACACATAGATCATAACTCTCTCATGTTACCACACACTGGACGTAAATATACTCACAAATTCTCGAGAGTAGATGGGCCTTCAGGCTCATGAAACCTCTTCAGAAGAGTAAATCTTAACAATAACAGCTAACCTCATTTATTATACTATCTTTACTTTAGCTAAACCTAACCAATAAATTTCCACCAAAGTCTATAAGTCGCTTATCTTTCCAAAGATATATTTATTTCAGTGTTCCCTTGTTATTCAAATATAAATTTTCAAGTTCGGCGTTCAACATACATTATTCTTTAACACAAGTTCCCTAGATTTTCTCAAAAACCAATAATGATCATTCACTGCTCTTGATTAATAATAACGACTAGTTCCTCTAGGATTGCCCTCTGGGATTAAATCTAAGTATACAAAAAAAGTGTTCCAGTGGCCATGTTCTGTTAAACTTTATTTGATGTGGAGATTTCTTAAGGAATGGAATAAAGCTAAAGTTTCACCCTCACACAACTGGATTTGTCTGCAATCTCTTCTACAGTTTCTGGATTCTCAAAGTCAGACGTCTTCGTTGACAGGTTGAACAGGATTGTTTTCTTAATTCAACTCTCAACAGTTTTTCAAAACTTAAATCAATATGAACACTTATACATTGGAGGAAAAACTAGTTCTCCTCTATCTTTCAACTAATTGTGGCAATTCTCGTTGAACTTTGACACTTACAAAATTGTGATTGCACACTCACCACTCCCTCAATACAAATTAATATATATATATATAATGTTGGTGGTTTTCAACAGCAATACAGCCAACAACAACAAAGCAAGAATGTAATGAGGGATAAATGTTACATTTATGATATAAACGTATGGAAATGAAAATTTCAAACATGACCTTTATAATATACAAGTATGAAATAGAAAACGTGACATTATATAAATGTATAAATTGATATCTGACATGATGGTTATAGCTATGGCCCACTGTATGAACTATAACAGACAGATTTATTCAGGAGACAGAATTACAGATATAGACATGTTTCAAGTGAACGAAAGAAGTACTACCCCCCCCCCCCCCCATTTTTGTATATTCTGCAGCTAACAGAAATCTGATGAGACATGAAATAATATGATGAATCATAGAAATACACAACTTGTAATGATATTGACATCTATGTAATGTGATGAAATGCAGTTTATAGAATCCCAATATAGACATGTAATGAAATATGATGTAATGGAACAGAAATTATAATCAAAAAGTATTAAATATAAACTGTTATGAAAACACAACTTGTAATGATATAATATTGACAACATATGCAGTAGAAACCTGATACAGATAAAAAAAATTGATGAAAAATATGTTTTGTTTTTTGTTTGTTCCTTTCGTGCTGCAAGCGACACATAGGGTAGAGGTTTTGGTTCTCCATATGATGCAGCCGCTGCCTGCAGCTTTAATTCCTGGATGGTCTTACAGCCTATTAATTCTCCTTCTTTAAGAATGGTGCTTTTAAGGGTTGTTTTAGGTCTTCCTTTTTTTCTTTTACCCTAAGGTGACCACATAAGTAATTCCACGCCAGTTGTTGAAAAATATGGTACAACCCATAAAAAAACTTCCATTGTCTTAGCATAAATTAAGAATGTAACAATTATAAAAGCAACAAAGTAGATGAAACATATAAAAGCAACAAAGTAGATAAAACATATAAAAGCAACAAAGTAGATAAAACATATAAAAGCAACAAAGTAGATAAAACATATAAAAGCAACAAAGTAGATGAAACATATAAAAGCAACAAAGTAGATAAAACATATAAAAGCAACAAAGTAGATGAAACATATAAAAGCAACAAAGTAGATAAAACATATAAAAGCAACAAAGTAGATAAAACATATAAAAGCAACAAAGTAGATAAAACATATAAAAGCAACAAAGTAGATAAAACATATAAAAGCAACAAAGTAGATGAAACATATAAAAGCAACAAAGTAGATGAAACATATAAAAGCAACAAAGTAGATAAAACATATAAAAGCAACAAAGTAGATGAAACATATAAAAGCAACAAAGTAGATAAAACATATGAAAGCAACAAAGTAGATAAAACATATAAAAGCAACAAAGTAGATAAAACATAAAAGCAACAAAGTAGATAAAACATATAAAAGCAACAAATTGTGAGATGCAAAGATGTCAGGCTGAAAGGTGCAGATATCGCAGAAATGCTGTAAACCATGACACAACGCATTCCGTTCTCCGGACTACATCCTGCTAATCTGCAGGAGTTTGAGAATGAATGCAGAAGAAGAAGAAAAACGAATGCAGAAGAAGAAGATTTGTATGATAATGTAAATATTAAATGTATCATACAAAAGTATGACATGGAAAAATATCAGATATAATGACTGGTAACAAAATATGTGAGATATGAAACAGCAGAATCAAGAATAACCAACAGCAATGATTAAATAGAGAACATTGACACAAATAGTTCATGGAGTATGTTTGTGCAAGATTGTAAAAAAAATGGACCATAAAAGTGGTCACATACATGGTCTCACATGCAAACAACACAGTAACAATTGTTAATTGCTCATGAGGTTTTGATACTTACCAGTATTAAGAAAGTTAAGTAATATCTTCATAATCCAACAATTAACAGGTTCATGAGGTCACGGGTTCGAATCCGACCCGCGTCGTCTTGTTTATAAGGAGGATTTTTTTATCGGAGATACCTATAGATTATCACTTGAAGCTACGGAGTTACGTGCTATGAGTGGTACTCTCGGAGTGTGATGGAGAACATATGTGAAACCGAGTACAGTGATATCTAATCTGAAAATGAAGAAGTCACGAGCTGATGGCGTCTCCAATTCTTCTTCTTCTTTCGTTCACTTGAAACATGTCTATATCTGTAATTCTGTCTCCCCAACAAAACTCACTGTCCTTTGTAGCTCACACAGCGTCCCATAGAGTCCTGATTCCAGTGTTGTTTCCTCTGGCCAATATGTCCGCCCCAGCGTTTCACGCTCAGAACACCCCTGAAGTATATGCTTGGCACTCTGTGCCGCCTGTCCACATGCACACATGGCCATGCTGCCAATCTCGAACTTTGTATACATGTGACTGCGGAGTCGGTTGTGTCCTGTTCTGAGACGTAGAATTATAATTGTTTTGATCTGTTCATAACGTGATAATCATCTTGTGTTTGTGGCTTTCTTATTGACTTGATTATCTGTTTTTTCTGATGGTAGGTGATTGGTATATCTGGTTGGTCTTCGGCATCACCTTCCTTAGTCAGTTGGTCTGCTTTTTCATTTCCTGGCATTCCACAGTGAGAGGGTATCCACTGCATGGTTACCCCATACTGGTAAGACAATTCGCTAAGTAGTTTTTTCAAGTCTGTTAGTTTTCCAGACTGGAGAGCTTGAAGCACTGACCTTGCATCTGTCAGGAATACCACAGGCTGTAGGTCAGAGTTGGAGTTCAGCAGTTTTTTAGCTGCCACACTAATTGCCTGGATTTCTGCATCATAATTATTGCAGAATTTTCCTGTCGGTGTTCTGATTGTATCTCTAGGCTTGTGTGGATATTCTATATATACACCTGGCGTCTCCAATGAAATGATTAAACATAATTCTCGGGCATACAAACATTGTCAAAATGTGAGGGAAGGAAAAGTAGTCAAGAAAATGGAAGGATGTAATTCGGTGGACTCCACCTGGATGGAAAGACCCACCGCCTTCAAGGATGTGACATTTTTATGGGCACAATTCCACGTGTTATATATGAGGACGAGCTGGTGCATGTTTAACAAAAATTAGGTAGAATTTATGACTTTCGGCTTATGATGGATATCAGTGGAAGCAACTGAGGGTTTGCGTTTTGCACATACTGCCGAAAAGAGGATGCGAAGAGAACGATTAAGGATACAAATAATTATGAAATAAGAAATGATATATTCCTTAGCGTGTGTTCAACGTGGATAACTGTAGATTGTTTACTGAGGGAAAACCAAAGACAAAAATAAGGGATAGCATTTTGACGGAGAGGCCCACGGTAACTGATGGAGTTGTGAATGTTATCGTGCACCCAATTGCAATGGATAAAGCGATAAATCGAGGGTTTGAGTGTGTGGAATACGAATGTCACAGATCGTCAGCTATGGCAAGAAGAAAACAGATTCTAGGAAGGAGAATACCAGTGCCGTGTAATGTGCTTAATCCGAACAGGAAATAGATGAAGACATTTTGGCCCCATCGAGGCCAACACCTTGACGTGGAGATGGGGCTTAGTCCAGCAAACAGAGGATGGAAACTAAGATTGGTCGGGCCAACCCAATATCGAGCAGGGTCACAATCCTGATCAAGCAAGCACAGGTACTGAAGTCAGAGATGCCAGGCCGAGAGGCGCACCAGCAACCATGTCTTCATGCAAACCGAATAGTTGGTGTGCCCTTGTGGACAGGCAGCACAGACCACTGAACATATCCTGCAAGACTGCAATACACTAGACCAGTTAAGGCAAGAACACTAGCCCACAGAGATGGATATCCACAGAAAGATGTATGGGAGCACTGAGGAGCTTTCAAATACAGCAGCATTTATTAAGAAAACAGGACTTGCTGTGTAGACATGTCAAACTGCGAACGAGAAGAAGAAGAAGACATTTTGGCCACGGTAAGCATCAATATGTTTAAAACTCAGCCAAGTGTGTCACCATTGTCTTGAGACACTTCCAATCAACCAAATCTCAGTTTACCAAGAATCTAATGTTGTCAATCTATCCAACTGACTGATAGCGGACCAAGTAAGTAGGTTCACCGGAGATGTTCATTAGGGATCTTAGTAAACATGTGGAGAATCAGCAGATGGAAGTTGCTATAGAACCTATGATCAAACTAACGTATCCACAACACACTATAATGTATCAGAATCTGGGATTTAGTAATGGTGAGCATGACATATATTTTTATGGCTGCATATATTCATATCTAACGTGTAGTATGATTGCTAATTAAGAGATATTATTTATATATATGTGCACAGAGAAATTGCTCACAGGAAATAGACATTCTCAAACATTGTTATATTTAACTGTATTAAAACTGGATCACTAGAATTGCACACATACATAATTCTGTCCACAGGTTCATTTACGATTTTTATTTTAAATAGTAACCTATATTATCTGTTACAATTTGATCGGAGATATGCACACGACGGAGTTTGCAGGAGTTGGAGTATCTGCAGGAGATTGACACACATGATAACACTGCTTGGAAAACAGATATGCGTATTTTGCAAATCTAATACAGATTCTTAGTCAGTGTACAGAACTGCGCCATATTGTTCATGTGATTTTGTTCAAATATCTATGTTCCATGTATTTATGTAATAGTAAGATTTTGGATCTTAATATTTTGAGTACACCCTTCACCGAACCTATATCAAGTCCAGCCGCCGAAAAATAAAATGGCGGCTAACGCTGTTGGCGACATACCCCATCCAATGAGATATCGTTATAATAGACGCCCCACAGCCTGATTGGTTACTCGGGAACATGCACTATTGAAGCCGGTTCATTCCTACGTCCGACATGATCGTTGTAACAATGGCTAGCCAGAAGATACAAATTTTATAGCAATTAATCTGACCACATCGGCACACCGGTACGATGCCATGATGGTCGACCGATTTTATAGACCTTTCTTTCATCGTATTTTGAATAAAATAACATTGAATCGTGTCTTGAATCATGAATTATTGAGTTATTTAGTTTCACAGCAGTGAATATACAGAATGCCGCGTTGGTTTGGAGACTTGTAGACGTTTGATATCGAATATGTGGAAGTAGCATAAAAAATGGCTCTAGACCTAATCTCAAAGAACGATTTTACCGCAAATCTACATGTTTTATACAGTTCTCCCGGCTATATTTTGATAATTTTGCAGTGAAAGAACATAAATACAACAGATTTGTGTGATTTAGTCTACAGTGTTGCCAAGGAATTCGATAACTAAGGTAAGTTATTTTTTTATTAATTTTTTTCCTCTTTATTTGTTATAAAATATATGTTTTTTGTGAAAAACGTCTTTACCACTGTCTCATACGTCTGGTATCACACACACACGTACATAACGTACACCAATATATGCAGAATTCAATTCTTTATTTATATGTGCAAATATTATTTAAATATCTCTAACAACCAAAAAATTATCACATTTTCAAAACAGTCACCATCAATAACGCAAATTTTCAAAAAAGAATCCGTGGCAGGGAGACGTTTCGTATTTTTAAATCTGGCTTGCTAAAGGATATAGGAGTAAGCTCCTGCTTAGAAACATCAAAGAACCCTGGTTCACTGTACACCCCTGTTGATAGAGAAGAGTACCTGCGGTGGTTTAGCAGTGAATAAGTGTAAACACTACGGCTGCGGTGTAAATTATTTTAACGGTTGAGTTTTTGGATTAACGATTAATCAAATTCAAATTTTCCGCTCATTATTAACAAATGTACCCGAAATAAGGAGGCAATAATGACAGTAAACAATGTAAACTGGCGACTGAGAGTAATCGAGGTATTCGATATAAACCTATAGCAGTGCGATTACATGAAAATAGGATGGAACAATCAACTATCACCACTAAATCTGCTATGAAAGCTGTCCAATCATCAATCAGTTTTTGATAAAATCATCTAAATCTACCACGAATTTAATGCCCTCAAACAATCAATCAAACTGACTGACGGAATTGCGGTTAAAGTAAGTAAGTTCAGGGCAGATTCTCATTTGGGATCTTGGTAAATATGTGGAGAAAGAGAAATTGGAATTTGCTATAGAATTTTGGATAAAACAAAACAATATCAAGTATCTAAATATGGGATTTAGTAATGATGAGCATTCGTCTCACCATTACTCGAGATATCTAAAGAAACAAACAAGATCGCAAGATTTCAATATAAATAACCGAAGCATCGGAGGAAACCAAAATATAAATAACCGAAATATCGGAGGACGTCACACACTTTGATAGTATTGATGAATCAGACAGGCATTCAATTATTCAAGAAAATGGAAGGAGGTAATTCGGTGGACTCCATCTGGATGGAAAGGCCCACCGTCTACAAGGATGTGACATTTTTATGGGCAAAATGCCACGTGTTATATATGATGACGAGCTGGTGTCCGTTTAACGAAAATTAGGTAGATATTATGACTTTCGGCTTATGATGGATGTCAGTGGAAGCAACCGAGTGTTTGCGTTTTGCACATACTGCCGAAAAGAGGAAGTCAAAGGGAAGCGAGCAAGAGGTAGGCAGAAATACAAGTGGGAGAGTAACATCACACGATGGACATGTTACAGTCTAGCAGAGTGCACCACAAAGACAAGAGACAGGAGATGTTGATGTTACAGCCAACCTTCGTTGCGTAGACGGCACTTGATGATGTTGATGACAGGATAGATTGTCTTCCCTTGGATTATGCCCCTTCTGTAACGAATAGTTGAAATTAGACTGAGCAACAATATCACTTGTTTATTTTTCTCAGAAAGATAGAGAGAAGAAAAATACTTAAGATGGAAACTTTTAGATAGCATTGGATTTAACATAATTTGTAAACATTGGACATCCGAATATGAATCAATTCATATTGAGTGAGAACTTACAATCATAAGAGATTTCATCGTGAAATTAACTGAATGAGTAGAAATCTAGAAGTGACTTAGGACAGTTTGGAAGAAGATATATTCATTCTCACATTCTCACTCGGACAGACAGCAAAGACAGAAGCTTTTAAGAAGTGTGAATAACAGTTACCAATGGCTTTCTCTAGTTAAGCTAGAGAAACTACCGGTGTTTTTTTTATATTATAGGCAATTTGACAGGAACCAAAGAACAGACGACGTAACAACTTATAAATGAGATAACGACCCAAAAAATGTGAAAAATCAGCAAACTACACCAGACGTCATAAATTCAATCATAACGACTGCAACTTTTATAAAGGACAGACAGCTGTGAGTTGATCAAAAAGAAGAACGGACTTTCTAAGATTTCAAGGAAGACAGAACTGCAAAGATAGAAAAGGAAGGAAGGGCATTTGATCAAACTGTTGTTCAGAGGACACGACAGGAAAGAAAGAGAAACCAACAGAACACAGTTAAAGAATTAGATATGCAACGTACAGAAGTGTTTTTGGAAGATTCTTACAGACTGTGAGTCTATTAATATTCGTTCGTCCATCACAAGTGATGATGACCATTTGTTACATCCACTTTTGAAAATTAACTTAAGAGTTATGTCCTCGATTTTGAGTTCGTAGATGACTAATGAGCCCTACTCTAGCTGTAAATGTTCTTGGACAGTTCGGACATGGAATGGCGACTGTAGACGGATCTTGGTCTATCCGTGACTTTCTAGCTGCTCTCCGCTGTTCGGCTATTACATTTCTCCTCTTTTCACAAGATGATGCACTCTTATTGATTTTAGAACGCCATGTAGATCTATTTTGTGCAAGTTCTTCCATGTATCGTGGTCTATTTCAAAGGCTTTTAGTGAGTTCTTTAACGAGTCTTTGTAGCGATTCTTTTGGCCACCTTTAGATCGTGTACCCTTCTCCAGCTCACCATAGAGAAGTATCTTTGGCAGACGATGGTCTGGCATACGCACCAAATGACCTGCCCAACGAATCTGTGTATGCATCAGGATCGTGTAAAAGCGGGGGATACCAGCTCTACCAAGGACAGTGGTATCTGGAATCTTGTCTTGCCATCTGATGTATAACGTCGTAGAATCTATTAATATATACAGCCTGAATGCTCCAAGTTGCCACTCTATAAAATGAGCCTAGAGATAAAGACGAAAAGTCTTTAACAACATTTAAAGTAACCAGAATATAAATGAATTAGAACTTCAACAATCATTTGACTTTAGTATCAGAACAGTGTTGCCAATACAGAATTTTAGTCAAGTTTATATTAGGTGTATTTCAATGACAGAATTTACTTGTAACAGACATCGACATTTATGAGACAAGAACTAAACAAGCAGACATATTTCAACACTTACTTTAGAAGACCAACGTGTAGGAAGGAAGGTTGACTTATACATAGTCTAAGACGACAGCTACATTGTATTATATACCTATGAAGAGAAGCAACAGATCTCCAAAGTGATCATTTTCGTACCAACAACAAGAGAGAAGAACTTGAATACCTCTCCAACGTATTTTTCTCGCCCACATTCGACGCCGACAACAACTTACAGAATCTTATATGAATACAAGACTGAAGATCCAGAACGTAACCTATATCTCTACGATTGATCCAAAAACAAGAAGACAGAAAGACATTAACGATATTTTAACAGATGATATGCTATATATTTACTATGAACCTGAACTTATGAAGACTTAACCCTTGGACTTTAACCTAATGTACACATGTGTGTGGACACATGTATTATAACAAAATGTTAGTAACCTACAAGCCAGTCCAAGAGGTTTGGTAATTATAAATGTATCATCACAGGTTGGTTGGTTGGTTGGTTGCTGATCCAGCGGTCCATGGGCTCATGACCTCTGACCTAATGCCATTAAATGGCATTATATTGCTGGGAAGTCTGTGGATTTTCGGCCCACCCCGGGACAGAGCCAGAGAATAACTCACACCTCCAGGAAGGTAGGTTTCAACCTATGCACTGCTCAGTGGCGTATCCTGGGGTCTGAAAGAGAGCATGCAACTTTTAAAAAATGATAATTTTCTACTCACCCAGTTATTTGAAGTTCAGTTCTATTCTGCGGCTCTTTCTGCTAAAGTCCTCTGTTACTTTGTTATAAAAGTCATCATTGCCTTTCATCTCTACAAGAAGGTCTTTTTCAATTGACATCATTGATAGAGCAGAAAGACGACATTGCCCCTGCGAGTTCCTTATGACATTTTTAATGCGTTTTAATGCAGAAAACGAACGTTCCACTGAAGACGACGATGCAGGAATTGTCAATATTAAAATAACTTACATAATGATTCCGAACCACAAAGCCAAACGACTTTCTTATATAAATCATTGTTAAATGAACGGACACATTTTGTTCCTTCTCGTTTCAAACTGCTTAACGCAGGAATCGGTCTGCCCATTTTTACCAAGTCCAATTTTTCATTAAATGTTCGCGATTGAAACGGTCGCTCAAATAAATCTACAACAACATCATTAATAGAATCAGCCATAATAACAAATTGAAATTGAAACCACATCGCTGTGTAAATGTGCGTGTGTGTTGAGTAAGATCACGTGACGTGTACCAAAAGTTACCGGAAATGGCTTACTAAACAAGTGTGTGTGTATGCAATCAAGATTATAATTGCTTGCATTGTTATCATTAGTTTAACATTCAAATAAAAGTACTAGAACATAGAAATTGCACTGTTTCACACCAGTAAATAAATGTTCATCAATCAATTTATTATTTGCCAGTGCTAAATTGTTATAATAGTGATTGAATCATAAAATGTATTAATTTTTTTTTCATCGCAAGCTTACTCTGGAGACAAGGTTATAAAAAAACACACAGTATATCACTGCGCTTATATGTAAAGGGACTATTTTAACGAAAGCAAATTCAAAATTGCATTAGTGCGGCCACTTCAACTTTCAGTGTTGCCAGCACTAATTTTCGGAAAAATTCAGATTTGTGAGAAAAATATTTTAAAATATATTTTTGAGCAATGCTGCAAGGGCTAAGTTTGGATGGGGGATAGATCACTGACTGGTTTATCGTTTTCGCAACTCTTGAAGGCATGCAATGCTTGCCTTGCTTATGCTTAGCATACGCCACTGGCACTGCTCCTAGCCACTGTAGCCAAAATAGGGTTCACTGTGCTCATTCCCCGCCACCAATTGACTACTGGTTATGCCGAACTTCTCTATTGCTTCAGGCATGCAACCAAATGTTCAAGTCAAAAGGATTGTCACGTCCTGAGTCACTGTGCCTCTATGATGGGTTTCAGCCATAGGAAAAAACAGTGCTGTCAGTTTCCTCCTCCCCAGGGCTGCACAGTACATCTCTGGCTCCTTCCCAACCACAGAGGGTGGATACATATATTCAAGCAAACATGAAACACTTTTCAACAACAAAATAAAATCACAATTGTATAAGATGACGTGCCAAGAAGCTTCTCTAAGAAGATAACCTCAATATAACGACATGTCATCCACTAAGGTTTTCTGTTGCATGAGTGGTATGTCTAGTGGGCCATTGGTGAGACCCACAGACGCAACCACATGCGTATAATCACAGGTCAATAATGTTTACATGCCATGTTTAAACAAGATGATTACGATTAATTGTTGATGTATAAACTGAATTTCCATACCAACTTATACTGTGAGAGTTCAAGACAATAAAAAGGACAGATTGTCTGAAATGTCAGGAACATGATTTTGTTCCTTGTGTCCTAGTTGTTCAGTCTAATTATTAATTTCACTGAGGTGTCGGCTAACCACAACGAACCTAAGGTTTAGAAGTACTGTTTTAATTTTAACACAAGAGCCATTACGAGCCATTACCTTGAGATTCTTCTTCTTTCGTTCACTTGAAACATGTCTGTATCTGTAATTCTGTCTCCGTAATAAAACTCACTGTCTTTTGTAGTTCACACAGTGTCACATAGAGCTTTGATGCCAGTGTTGTTTCCTCTGGCCAATATGTCTGCCTCAGCGTTTCATGCTCAGAACACTCTTGAAGTATATGTTTGGCACTCTGTGCTGCCTGTCCACATGTACACATGGCCGTGTTGCCAATCTTGAACTTTGTATACATGTGACTGCGGAGTCGGTTGTGTCCTGTTCTGAGACGTAGAATTATAACTTGTTCTGATCTGTTCATAATGTGATAGTCATCTTGTGTTGGTGTTTGTGGCTTTCTTATTGACTTGATCATCTGTTTTTTCTGATGGTAGGTGATTGGTATATCTGGTTGGTCTTCGGCAGCACCTTCCTTAGACAATTGGTCTGCTTTTTCATTTCCTGGTATTCCACAGTGAGAGGGTATCCACTGCATGGTTACCCTATGCTGGTAAGACAATTCGCTAAGTAGTTTTTTTAAGTCTGTTAGTTTTCCAGACTGGAGAGCTTGAAGCACTGACCTTGCAGCTGTCAGGAATACCACAGGCTGTAGGTCAGAGTTGGAGTTCAGCAGTTTTTTAGCTGCCACACTAATTGCCTGGATTTCTGCATCATAATAATTGCAGAATTTTCCTGTCGGTGTTCTGATTGTATCTCTAGGCTTGTGTGGATATTCTATATATACACCTGCACCTCCATTCCTCACAGCATTCTGTGCAGACCCATCTGTGTACACTCTGACCCATATATCTTGTGGATATTCCTCATCCAGGAAACTGAGGGTGACTGTCATTCGCTGCACACTGTTCTGTTCGTCCTCGCTTAGTATTCATTTCACATGGGTCTGAATGTATATTGGCATTCCATGGCTTTCACTCCACGGGGTTTGTTCTGGTACAGACCTTAAGGGGCTGTCAACTTCAGGTAGGTCTGTAAGTTGTCTACGGAGTCGTTTAGCTTGATGGATAAAGCTGCTCCTTTTCAGTCGCCCCATTGCTAGATTTTGGAATCTTTCCTTCATTGGATGACTTGGCATACACTGAAACTTTTCTGCTTGAATTAGTACTTTTGTGTCTCTGCGTTCGCCAAGTGTTTGCATTCTTCCCATTTTCTGCATCTCTGCTATGGGTGTTGATTGCATTGCTCCCAACATTATTCTAAGTGCTTGGTTTTGCACTTTATCTAGATCTTGTAATGTGGTGTTTGATGCAGGACACCACGCAGCTGAACCATATTCCAGGTGTGGTCTTATGCCTTGCTGGTAAACTTTACTGAGTATATTTCCACTGGCTCCCCATGTGGTTCCACTTAGTTTTCTCAGGATAGCTAGCTTCCTCCTGGCTTTTGTTGTTGCTTTGTTTATGTGCTGCTTCCATGTCAGCTTATCATCAAAAGTAACTCCGAGGTATGTGGGTTGTTTGTCTTCTTTCAAGAACTCTCCATCTATCTTGATATGACCAGCTTTTTGTTTTGGTGAGAGGGTAAAGAGTGTAGTGATGCACTTATCTGTGTTAATGCTGACGCACCATCTATTTGCCCATAAGGTTAGGGCATCGATAGCTCTTTGTATTTGTTTAGTGGCCACTGTTGCATGTTCTTCCGTGCACTAGATCACCAGGTCATCAGCATACATTGCCACTGTGATCCCGTGTGGTAGTTCAGCAACTAGGTCATTGATGTAAACCAAGAAAAGTGTGGGTGACAGGACTCCTCCCTGGGGGACTCCATGACGCAGTAGAACTTTCTTGCTCTTGCGACCATCTAATTGTACCCTGGCTCTTCTATTATGCAGGTATGCTTTTACCCATTTGTACATTCTTGAGACAACCCTGCCATTTCGCATTTTCTTTAGGAGCCCTTCTTTCCAGACCTTATCAAATACTTTCCTGAGGTCTATCCATGTTGCTAGTACCAGTTTCTTTTCTTGGAAGGCATCCTCAATCTCTTGGGAGAGGTAGGTTGCCTGATCTTCAGTAGAGTAGCACTGTCTGAAACCTGCTTGCTGTGATACCAGAAGGTTTTCACTTTCAAGGTACCACTGCATCCTAAGATTGATAATGCGTTCCATTGTTTTACATAGACAGCTTGTGAGGCTGATGGGCCTGTAGTTGGAGACTGTGTTGCCATCTTTTCCTGATTTGAGGAGTGGTATCATTATTGCTTCTCTCCACGCCTGTGGTACATTACCTGTGGACCAGCTTGTGTTAAAGATCTGCAGTAGCTTTGCTCTTGCTGCAATTCCCAGGTTTCTAATCATTACATTTGACACTCCATCAGCTCCAGGGGACTTTTTCATTTTCAATTTGGATATTGCATGTTCCAGTTCTCTCATTGTGATTGGTGCCTCCATGACTTCAGGTATAGGTTCACCTTGTCCAATGTTTTGCTGGTTCTCTCGAGCCTCCTGTTGTTTGTCTGGGCTGACTTTGATGTTATTGTCTTCTGCAAAGGAATCTGCAAAGTAATCAGCTGCATGTTTACCTGTTAAAATGTTTCTATCTTTATAAAGTGTGATCCTGGTATTTCTCCCTGTACCTTCATCATTTAGTTGTTTTACAAGTTTCCATAATTTCCTAGTATCTCTTTCTAGGTTCAGCGACCTGTTTTTTCTTTCCAGCTGCTCCATCTGGCTTGTAATTTGGCTCTTTGAAATTTAGCCTTTGTTTCCTGATATTTGTTGTGATGTTCTTGGCTAGGTCTGTTCTCAGCCTGCTGTCTAGATGTTTCCATCTCATTTTGCAGCTTTTCCAGTTCATCATTCCAGTAGGGTTTGTAGTTTTTGCGTGCCCACCTGGGTATGGTTTTACTAGCAGCATGTAGTATACATCTATTAAATTCACTCACTGCTCTATTGATGTCTTTGTCCAAGTTCATGTTCTTAGCTAGAACACTGGTTAAATGCTGGTACATTTTCCAGTCTGCCCTTTTATAGTTCCACCTAGTGAGCGTGCTGCTGTCCTTGGTAAATTCATTGTGGATTTCCAGAAATACTGGTCTGTGGTCACTACCTCCAAGCTGCTTTCCAACAACACGTGTGATGTTCCATTCCAAGCCTGGTGAGTGGAATGCCAGGTCTGGTGTAGAGGTGGTGTGCCATGCTCTCGAGTAGAAGGTTGGCGAGTCTGCTGGCTGGTTAATAAGGATGAGATTATTTTCATCCTGCCAGCTCTCAAGTTCCTCACCTCTCTTGTCGATATGATCGTAGCCCCAGCTCTGAGAGTGGCTGTTGAAGTCACCACACACCATAAGTCTCTCTTTGTCTGGAATTGTGTCTAGTGCCAATGGTTTATCATTTGGGCAGTAGTAGTTCAGGAGATGGAATTCTGCACTGTCTGTTTTTAGGTGGAGCATCTGGTATTCTGCCCCTTCCATATATACTTCCAGCTGACATGCGCTGATATTGTTTTTAACAAGTGTCAGAATTCCACCCTTTCGCCTGTCCTTTCGGTCACATCGGTAGCACTGGTAGCCTCTGATTTTGAAGGCTATGTCGCTGCTGAGGTGTGTTTCTTGGATACAGCATATGTTAACTTGTTCTTCACTGAGGACATTTTCAAGTTCCAATTTTTTGCTGTATCCATCTCTTTTACTGTTGACACCCTCAGCATTCCAGTGCATTATTTTTATTGGTCGTAAGTTTGTTTGGCCAGTAGCTCTATTCCCTTGCCTCCTGGCTCCTCGGGGCAATTGAGAAGGACTTCCAGTAACTGAGGTTGGGCCCTTTCGAGGTATAGGGCCCGGCACCGTCCCTGCCTGAACGTCCGCCACAGGGCAGGCACCATAACTATTTATAGATGTAGACATGTTTCCATTGTGTTTTGTGCGTGGCATCCTGATTATCTGTGCACCTTTTGGCTGGATGCTTCCGTCTTCAGCACTCTGCTTACTAGGGCAGGACTATGGTCCTGCTCGAGTGGGACTGCCCGACCAGTCTTAGTTTCCAGCCCCTGATGGCTGAACTAAGCCCCATCACCTCTGCACGGTGCTGGTCTCGATGGAGTGGTGTGATTTGATTCGTGATGTTTGTATCAATGATTGTCGTGTGTGTTTACATTATTCAGTGAAATGTCTTGGTAGCATGAAACACTTGATTACTAGGCCCACAAATGAAATGAATGCCGACCTTTGTGATGTTTCAAAGCATCCCAATCAATCTGGCATTCCTTTACAAGATAAGGTTGATGTGTCTGATGAACATCTTTCAGATATAGTAAGTTCAAATGCAAACTGGACAAGTACATCAACATCCCCAATGAAAAACATCAACGAACTTCATAATATGCATTGTAAGTCACTTATACTACCACTTTTCTTTAGTTGAAGAAAAGCTGCTTACAAATTTTGTTAAGAGAAAACTGAACACGACACACACTAAAAACATAATTACTTGCAAAACGGCTGGACAGCCTATTACATTTACATAAAATTATAAATCACAGGAAAGAATCACATGAAATAAAATCTCCAATGAGACGAATACGATCAACATTTATTCAAGCAGTTAGAGAACTCATATCAAGCACATCCACTGAGTCTTTAGAAGTTCAACAGGCACATGAACTGAAACAATTACCCAAAAGATCACGAGTTAAAATTAGTAAAGCTGCCCATTTAAAAGTAAGTATACCCACGGAATCATCTATCTCATTGAAAGAATCACCAGGACTTTCCTGGAGACAGGAAAGAAAACATAGAAAACCATACATTACTAGAGGAAGCAGCTGACAGAATAGATACAAAAATAATGGAAAACATACAAACAGAACAAGAATGCTCCTGTATCACACATACTTTGAAACAATATGGTGCAAATTGGCAACAGGCAGACATGTTACATTGAAAAATAAATTCCTTACATATGAAGTCTTTACATTGTGACAATGAGGAAGAGAAAGTCCATGGAGACAATAAAATTATAGAAGCAGAAGATTGTTTGCAAGGTCGGATACAGTATTTTTTACATTTTGATACAGAATTGAAAGAACACACCATAGACCCTCAGACATTTCACAGAAGAACTTTTTTTGGGAATCACTGCATAAATATCTCAGATGTAAGGAATATAACGACAGCCCCACGTAGGACTGTCGTACAGTAAGACCTAAATCCAACTCTTTTTCATTCAAATGAATTATTTTTTGACACTGTGTATTACAACATCGGATATTCATGATAGCATGTGTGATTTCTCTTCAACATCATCGTGGAATTGTCGTAAAGCCAGATCTAGTTAACAACAACACATAATCAAACTTACTTCTAAAGAAACTCCTTATAATGTTAAACAACACGTCTAGAACACCATTTAAAAACCAACCACAACTGCTAAATGCAAAAGATTCATTTAAAACAGGTTATTGGAATGTACGATCGTCATTAAATGAAGCTTTTGAGAAAGTTCACAATTTAATATCACACAGTATATTAATATTTACATAATGGAAGAAATTGAAACAGCAATACAAGATTACACGAAAATATACAGATTTCATTTTCCAAGACTTTTATAGTGTCCATTTTTATTTCCCATTATACACCGTCCGGAACTATGGGAGATCCTTAGGGTTAGAGGGTTAGGGTTGGGGTTAGAGTGTTAGGGGGTTAGTGTTAGGGGGTTAGGGTTAGGAGGTTATGGTCAGGTTTAGGGGTAGGTTTAGGGGTTAGGGTTAGGGCAAGCCCTAAGGTTAGGGTTAGGGTCACAATGAGGGGTTTGCTAAGGTTTCACTATTGTTGCAGCAGATGACTAAAAAAAGAAGGACTATTCCAGAACCTCACTATAGTACATACATTTTTCCTAAGCAATATTTTGCAATACAGTCGGTGACTACAGAAGTAAATAAATCGTTTGAGCAGAAGTTCTCAGCGTGAGCTATATAGCCTCCAGAGAGAGCAATAACGTGTTACAGAGTGCAGCAGAAAATATGGTTAGGATTAGGTTTAGGTTTAGGGTTAGGGTTTAGGGGTTAGGGTTAGGGTTTAGGGTTTAGGGGTTAGGGTTAGGGTTAGGGTCAGGGTCAGGGTTAGGGTTAGAAATTCTTAGGGTTAGGGTTAGAAATTCTTAGGGTTAGGGTTAGGGTTAGGGTTAGAAATTCTTAGAGTTAGAAATTCTTAGGGTTAGGGTTAGGGTTAGGGCTAGGGTTAGGGTTAGGGTTAGGGTTAGGGTTAGAAATTCTTAGAGTTAGAAATTCTTAGGGTTAGGGTTAGGGTTAGGGTTAGGGTTAGGGTTGGGGTTGGGGTTGGGGTTAGGGTTAGGGTTGGGGTTGGGGTTGGGGTTCGGGTTAGGGTTAGGGTTAGGGTTAGGGTTAGGGTTAGGGTTGGGGTTAGGGTTAGGGTTAAGGTTTGGGTTAAGGGTTAAGGGTTAGGGTTAGGGTTAGGGTTAGGGTTAAGGGTTAAGGGTTGGGGTTGAGGTTGGGGTTGGGGTTAGGGTTGGGGTTGGGGTTAGGGTTAGGGTTAGGGTGAGGGTGAGGGTTAGGGTTAGGGTTGGGGTTGGGGTTGGGGTTGGGGTTAGGGTTAGGGTTAGGGTTAGGGTTAGGTTTAGGGTTTAGGGTTCTGGTACAGACCTTAAGGGGCTGTCAACTTCAGGTAGGTCTGTAAGTTGTCTACGGAGTCGTTTAGCTTGATGGATAAAGCTGCTCCTTTTCAGTCGCCCCATTGCTAGATTTTGGAATCTTTCCTTCATTGGATGACTTGGCATACACTGAAACTTTTCTGCTTGAATTAGTACTTTTGTGTCTCTGCGTTCGCCAATTGTTTGCATTCTTCCCATTTTCTGCATCTCTGCTATGGGTGTTGATTGCATTGCTCCCAACATTATTCTAAGTGCTTGGTTTTGCACTTTATCTAGATCTTGTAATGTGGTGTTTGATGCAGGACACCACGCAGCTGAACCATATTCCAGGTGTGGTCTTATGCCTTGCTGGTAAACTTTACTGAGTATATTTCCACTGGCTCCCCATGTGGTTCCACTTAGTTTTCTCAGGATAGCTAGCTTCCTCCTGGCTTTTGTTGTTGCTTTGTTTATGTGCTGCTTCCATGTCAGCTTATCATCAAAAGTAACTCCGAGGTATGTGGGTTGTTTGTCTTCTTTCAAGAACTCTCCATCTATCTTGATATGACCAGATTTTTGTTTTGGTGAGAGGGTAAAGAGTGTAGTGATGCACTTATCTGTGTTAATGCTGACGCACCATCTATTTGCCCATAAGGTTAGGGCATCGATAGCTCTTTGTATTTGTTTAGTGGCCACTGTTGCATGTTCTTCCGTGCACCAGATCACCAGGTCATCAGCATACATTGCCACTGTGATCCCGTGTGGTAGTTCAGCAACTAGGTCATTGATGTAAACCAAGAAAAGTGTGGGTGACAGGACTCCTCCCTGGGGGACTCCATGACGCAGTAGAACTTTCTTGCTCTTGCGACCATCTAATTGTACCCTGGCTCTTCTATTATGCAGGTATGCTTTTACCCATTTGTACATTCTTGAGACAACCCTGCCATTTCGCATTTTCTTTAGGAGCCCTTCTTTCCAGACCTTATCAAATACTTTCCTGAGGTCTATCCATGTTGCTAGTACCAGTTTCTTTTCTTGGAAGGCATCCTCAATCTCTTGGGAGAGGTAGGTTGCCTGATCTTCAGTAGAGTAGCACTGTCTGAAACCTGCTTGCTGTGATACCAGAAGGTTTTCACTTTCAAGGTACCACTGCATCCTAAGATTGATAATGCGTTCCATTGTTTTACATAGACAGCTTGTGAGGCTGATGGGCCTGTAGTTGGAGACTGTGTTGCCATCTTTTCCTGATTTGAGGAGTGGTATCATTATTGCTTCTCTCCACGCCTGTGGTACATTACCTGTGGACCAGCTTGTGTTAAAGATCTGCAGTAGCTTTGCTCTTGCTGCAATTCCCAGGTTTCTAATCATTACATTTGACACTCCATCAGCTCCAGGGGACTTTTTCATTTTCAATTTGGATATTGCATGTTCCAGTTCTCTCATTGTGATTGGTGCCTCCATGACTTCAGGTATAGGTTCACCTTGTCCAATGTTTTGCTGGTTCTCTCGAGCCTCCTGTTGTTTGTCTGGGCTGACTTTGATGTTATTGTCTTCTGCAAAGGAATCTGCAAAGTAATCAGCTGCATGTTTACCTGTTAAAATGTTTCTATCTTTATAAAGTGTGATCCTGGTATTTCTCCCTGTACCTTCATCATTTAGTTGTTTTACAAGTTTCCATAATTTCCTAGTATCTCTTTCTAGGTTCAGCGACCTGTTTTTTCTTTCCAGCTGCTCCATCTGGCTTGTAATTTGGCTCTTTGAAATTTAGCCTTTGTTTCCTGATATTTGTTGTGATGTTCTTGGCTAGGTCTGTTCTCAGCCTGCTGTCTAGATGTTTCCATCTCATTTTGCAGCTTTTCCAGTTCATCATTCCAGTAGGGTTTGTAGTTTTTGCGTGCCCCCCTGGGTATGGTTTTACTAGCAGC